>OY757908.1:112896306-112996306 GCA_963585895.1 Sepioteuthis lessoniana | reverse complement strand
ATTTTAAGTTTTTTTTAGAGATAGATAGATCGATTGAAAAATAGAGAGAGAGAGAAATCGGTTTAATTATGCTTATTTAAAAAAAAGAGAAATTGTTTCAATTCTTCGCTAATTTTTTAGAGAGAGAGAGAGAGAGAGAGAGAGAGAGAGAGAGAGTGTGGTGGGGAGAGAGGAGACATTATTTTTTTCAAAGCATTTTTATTTTTATTTTCTTAGAGAAAGAGAGATAGAGAAAGACAGGGAGATATCGTTCTAATTTTGTATGATTTTTTTTTTGGGGGGATAGTGGGGACAGAGACAGAGACAAAGACCGACAGACAGATAGACAGACAGACAGATCGTTTTAATTTTATGTTTATTTATTTATTTACATATTAATTTATTTCCTTTCTGAATTGTTAGAAAAAGATTAAAATACAAGGAAACAATAGAAACGAAGCCTAAAAAATATCCGAAAAATTAGATTGTTTACAATCTGGAAATTTAAAAAAAAATGTTAATTTTTATCTATTTTTTTTTTTTTTTAACAAAAGCATCATATTAAAACGAGGAATTAAAAATAAAATTAATTAGAATTTACCGGGGAAAATGAAAAAAGAAACAAACCCCCAAAACAATCTGAAAAGACTATGATGTCTGTTATCTTTTAAGCTCACGGGGGAAATAGGCTTGAAGCGTAATTGCTGGTTTAAGATGGACATTGCGTTAAGACAAAATAACGAATTTTAAGAAATAAGAGGAATGAGGGAAGGTGTCTTAAGGTGACATAAAGATTTTTCTACAAATTGAAAGAACATGCCCTATCGTAATATTTTTTTTTTTAATCAGAAATTTTATTTCACAGGATTCTTTTGTCAGATGATTGGAGCCATTTTATTGAAGCGAGAAAAAAAAAAAAAAAAGAAAGGAAAAAGAAAAATACCATATATTTTTAGAGTTAAAAACAAGCAGGTATCTTAGCTGACAAGGGATAATTTTCCACGAATTTCTTTTTTTTTTTTTTGAATCTGTTTAAAATTGGCTTTTAAAAAAAGAAGAAGAAAAGATGCTATGGATAGTATAATGTCATTTTAAATAATTCTTTAAACCAGAAAGAGGATAGTCAGAATGGTGCATACATCTGCCCAAAGTAAACATGGCTGCCTGACAAATTATAATAACTGTCAAATTATCTTGGAATAAAGTTATTTGAAAAATCACAATGATCAGAACAGCATAGACGTCAGTCGTTGATATTTCTTCAGAAATGTCCAAACTTGTGATAAAGAAACGACAAAATGATATCCAATTTCTATAGGTTTATTCTAATTTTTCCTAGGAAAAAATTGCAAACCGTGAAATTCCTTGAGTTATAAATACAAAAATTGTCCACAAAAAAAAAAAAAATAGTTTCAAAAATGTATTGAAAGATATTTGAAATATTGACACACAAAACATGATTTTGTAGAGAAATACTTGAAATTTATTATTCAGGCTTTAATTACAGTTTTTTCCATATTAATTTTCACATTATTCTCTGGTATTAAGTATTCCAATCCAACGTTAATAATTTTCAAACAGATCTATTTGACTCATTGATGGGAAACGAACAAGTATTACTAATCTGGGTCACAGTGGACCTGGTAGTAATGACAATAAATTGTAGAACAGGAGCCTCAATACCAGGTTCATTTTAATCTTATACCCAGAACACACCTTTAGGGAGGGTGATCTTGCCCCTCTGCAGATAATGCAGTCAGTATATTCTAAGTGCTGCAACAAGGCTGTAAAAACAATTATTAATGTTTCATAGGAATACTTGAAACTGTTTAACGGTATGCAAATTATTTGTACTGAGAATAGTTACTTGAAGCTATAATTGTTTACAAATTAGTTTGGTTGGGTTTTATGGCATATCAACCATTGTGGATTATCTAATGCCAAATCCTCTTTATACATATGTATTAAATAGACATGATTTAGTTTGGTTGGGTTTTATGGCATATCAACCATTTTAGGTTATTTAATGCCAAATCATGTTTATACATATATATTAAACATATATGATTTGTAAACACATTTGGTAGATTATATTCTTAGATGAGCCTGAGCTTTTTTTTTGGCACACAGTCATTTGTTTGCACACAATGTGTTCCATTTGAGCTATAGATAGGACCCTATCAGGTGCTACCACTCCAGGTCAAAGTGGATCTGGGAGCGATGGCAATGAAGGCATACTCCACATTCCCTAAATCCCCATGGCCAGAGCCTCACCATCAGATTGTACGATATATCCTGGACACTCGTTGGGTGGGGGGAGTCTTATCTGTCCTCAGAAATGCAGTCAGTGGATTCTACAGCCCCAACTGACTGGGCTATTGTTTACAAATTTTACAGCCCTGACAGACTGGGCTATTGGTTACAAATTAGTTACTTGAAACCATAAAATTGCTAGCAAATTATTGGTGTTTGATAGGAATACTTTAAACCATATAACTGTGTGCAAACAAATGATTCTTAGAGACAAATAAAAACAACATATGATTATGAAAAAGTGATGGCAGTGGGACATTAAAAATATAAATAATTCAGATTATAATCAAACTTTTACTTATGAATTCAATTTCAGCATTAAAAAAAAGTTAAGTTGGTGACCATAGTTGAGGGTGACCCGAAGGCTCCCTTTTCAATAGCTACTACATCAAGGTGTAGGGGAGGGCGCTACTTCTTTCCCAGGATTGCTCCACTTTACCCTTGATCCATATTTTCTAATGCTGAGTGTTAAGCAAGGAGGCATCAAGTACCATATTTTGAGTCTTTAGTATGACTGGACCTGGGATTGAACCAAGGTCTCCCAGGCCATTGGTGAACACTCTATTATGCCAATGTCCAGTTAAGTTTCAGCATTAAGTTTCAGCATTAAGTAACCCATAAAGAGTTGATATGCCATTAAACAATAAAAAGCATTTTTAGTTACAGAGTTTCAGTACTGTAGAATTTGGCTATAAATACTACCTAATAATATCTATCCACTTTTAGTGTTTAATATTCCACTAGAAAGAGTTACTTGTTGGCTGGGGTTTTAGCATATGCTGACTGAATCTCTGCTGAGGAGTCAGACCACTCCCCCAACAATTGTCCTGGATGTGAAACTAAACCATCTGGTGGTGAGGCTCAAGTCCTGGAGCTTTATTTGTCTCTGCCTCCCACCAAACAGTACTTGACACAAGATCAATGACCTGAAGGTCGATTATAGTGAGGATATAGGGGAGAGGAAAATCGGGCATGAGCTGAGGCTTGAACCCTGCTGGACAATGCTGGTCATTGATCCACTTAGTACAATATGGGCCTGATGAGCCTAACTGGACATGCACCCAAATCTGGGTCCAGGCATGTATGCCTGATTATAGCTTAAACTGGACAGCAAGGTCCAGCGCTATACTTGCTGGTCAGTGACAATGTGCCCCCGAGGGGTACACAAGGCTGCTCAAGTTCTGGAGCTCTGGGGAATGCAGAATACTCCTTCATTGCAATTACTCCCAGGTCCACTCAGACCTGGGGTGGTTGTACCTGATAGGGTCTATGGGTCAAATAGAACTGTTTAACCATTTAACTGTGTGCAAACAAATGTCTGATGTTTTATTGAATTGTTAGTGATACATAGCAATACTTGAAACCATTTAACTGTTGGTGTTAGATAGTAATACTTGAAACAATTTAATTGTGAGCAAACAAATGATTAATGCTGAATAGAATTATTTGTGTTAGATAAGAATGCTTGAAACCATTTGACTGAGTTGAAAAATTAAATTATTAGTATTACATAGCTATATATATTTACCAACCCCTCTGCTCGAGCAGGATATGACACAAGGTCAATTTTTAAGTGGAGTTTAATCAGTCTTGTCCTGGATTTGAACTTGTGTTACCGTGTCCATTTCCTACGACGATTACACCATTACATAGCTATACTTGGAACCATTTCTCGGTGTGAAAATTAATAAACATTGTTGAATAGATTTATTAGTGTTAAATAGCAATATTTGAAACTATAAACTGTGTGCAAACAAATTAGTTCAAACATTAAAAAAAAAATTGCCTACAGTCTTTTCACTTTCAAATTGCACATTTGTAAATATTTAACTGTGTGCAAGCAAATGATTGATGTTAAATCAAATTGTTAGTGTAAGGTAGAAATTCTTGAAAATATTTAACAGTACACAAACAAATATGCTTTGATTCATTGAAATGTGTTATCCCTAAGCTATTCATTTCCATATCATGTATATTCCCTAGTCCATTGGCCTAATGAGTAGAGTGTTTGCCACTGGTCTGGGAGACCGGGGTTCAATCCCAGGTCGAGTCATAGCAAAGACTCAAAAAATGGTACAATGCGTCCTTGCTTTAAACTCAGCATTATAAGGTAAGGATCAAGGGTAAAGTGGAGCTATCCAGGTAATGGAGTAGAGCTCTCCCACAACACCTCAGTGTAGTAGCTATTGAAAAGGGAGCCTTCAGGTCACCTTCAACTAAGGTCACCAAATTTGCTTTTTTACTTATATATATATATATATATATATATATACAAACAGGATTTGGCATTAAATAACCAACAAGGGTTTGTATGCCATGAAAAACAACCAAATGGTAAAATCTTGGTTTCTTTGGTTTAAAAGAAAATTGATTTTTATAAAAAATGTTATTCATATAATGATTTATTTTATTCTTTGACAGAAAGGAAAATTTTACGAACCATAAAACTTCTTAAATCGTATCATATTTACCAACCCCTCCGCTCGGGCAGGATATGACACAAAGTCAATTTTTAAGTGGAGTTTAACAAGTTTGAATTCAGAGTTGTCCTTCTCCTAGACTAGTTGCCTTACCAAGGCTGAAGAACCTAGTCTGCCCTACTATTTACCCTTAGCTGGAGGGAGAATAATTGGATTCATACATTTCCCAAGGGTATTAGTGCTATATGAAATGCAATCAGTCTTGTCCAGGATTTGAACTCATGTCGCCGTGCCCATTTCTTACGGTGATAACCATTACACCACGGGCACCTCTTAAATCATATTATAGTTTGTTTTGGTTTCTTTGTTTAATGGCATATCAACCTTTGTGAGTTATTTAATGCCAAAGGCATCTTTATAGAAGAACAGCTGTATGACAATTTAACCCATAGCTTGCAAGAGGATGGTCTTAAGAACAATACTATGGGAGGGTCTACAAAAGAAATAAGTTGTAAAGTTGGCTGACCTAAGTCGAGGGTGACCTAAAGGCTCTCTTTTTGATAGCTACTACACCAAGGTGTAGGGGAGGGCACTACTCCTTTCCCTGGATTGCTCCATTTTGCCCTGGATCCATACCTTATAATGCTGAGTGTTAAGCAAGGAGGCTTCAAGTACCATTTTTTGAGTCTTCAGTATGAATCAACCTGGGATTGAACCCAGGTCTTCCCCAGGACCATTGGTGAACACTCTAACCATCATAGTTTCAAATATTTATTAAACAAAACTATTTAAGGTATTGATACTCCAAATATACATTTTTTAGGGAAATACTTAAAGTTTATTATTAAGGTTTTCAGCAGCACCAGGTATTTTGTAGAGAAAACTAGATTGCAATACCATAGCAAGGGTTTCCACTTTCAATACAATTATCTTGTACTTCCCCTTTATTTGTTTGTTTGTCAACACATGAACATTAGTCTCCTGGGTATGACACTAAATTGTGTCCGATGGTGAGGTTCCAGTCCTGGAACTTTGAGAAGTGTCAAGTACCCCTTCATTGCCATTACTCCCAAGTCCACTCTGACTCAGGGCAGTAGTACTTATTAGGGTCCCATCTATGGGTCAAATAGAATTGTTTAATAATTTTCTATACTTGAAACCATTAAACTGTATGCAAACAAATGATTAATATTAAATTGGTTTATTAGTATTAGATTGTGAGCAAGCAATAAATAACAATACTTGAAACCATTTAACTGTGTGAAAACAATAAATAGCTAGACAATGAGTTTTGTTTCATATAAGAAATATTGTTATCTATAAACTATTCACTTAAAAATCATATGTACATACAGGATTTGGCATTAAATAACCATTAAGGGTTGATATGCCATTAAACCAAATAACCTAACTGAACCAGGAACATTAAAATCCTCTTAGAATATAAAGTAATTTTCAACTGAATTTGTTTCTTTAACAATAATAATAGTGTGAAATATAAGATTTTTTTAATGCAATAACATCAAAATCCTCTAACTTAGGGAATAAAGGAATTTCCAGTCCAATTTGCTACTTGATTATAATTTCTCTAGTGTTCATTGTCTAATACTTCACATTATTTATTTATTGATTCATTTGCAACCAATTCTAACGTACATTTTATAAATAGAACATGACTCAGGATTAAGCTTAATAGCCTGCCAAAGGTGGCCTTTAAGTGTATAAAGCTAAAAGAAAAAGAAAAACACATAAAATTTTAATTATTTTCAACAGCATCAAGTCTAGCCTGAAGCAGCAAAGTGATCACTTGACCCTGGCTTTTTCTTATTTTCTTTTTTCCATACAATTTGGATTTCTTTCTTTTTATTTTTTTTTCTTTAGCTGATTTCTTGAACTATTTTGCTTATAGAAACAGTCGAAACAAGCATTTAAAAAATTTATCCAGAAAAAATGTTGTTTATTCTAATTCACAATATCCAGCCAGAGTTTAAGATATTCAATAAGCTCAGCTAGGTCCATGTTAATAGAGCTGCTAATGAGAACTAATAGCCATGGCATGATGCTTATAAAGGATGCTCCAAGGTAATGTCTCCTATTCATTTTCACAGAAGCTACACCAAATACAGGAAGCACAATAACACTGCTTGTGGTATAATGGTTATCGTCGCAGGAAATGGATACGGTGACACAAGTTCAAATCCTGGACAAGACGGGTTGCATTTCACATAGCACTAATACCCTTGGGAAAAGTATAGATCCAATTATTCTCCTTCCCGCTATGGGTAAATAAAAATTTGATCTTTAATTGCATGTTACTTCGTTTGGTTTCTTTTTTATATGGGCATATCAACCTTCATGGGTTATTTTATGCCAAAGTCATCCTTGTAAAAGAACAATAGTGTTACTATTTATCCTGTAGCTAGGAATTAGGGGGTTCATACCTTTCATTAGGGAATTAGTCTGAAAGGGAATGCAATAGCATGACTGGAGTTTGAACTCGTTTACTTCAAGGGCACAGTCTAGTGCTTTAGGCATTACACCACAGGCACACCCTCCAGCAAATTGCTGTTCAGCTATAAGATTCATTCTCTTTTCAATGGAGTAAGGGATTGACAAGCTCATGTCAGATAAATGGTTGTAAATTTCACATTCATTTTATTGTTTTACTTCTTAAACTTAGACTGCAAAATCATAGGGTTTAGGTTAAAATTTAAAAAAAAACAAAACAAAACATACCATTGAAAAATAAGGAGGAAAAATAATAACATTATGACTGCTATATTAAAAAATGACTGCTATATTACACAGTAATATTGCTAATTCTATTCAAGAGAATCAGATTGATTGGTGTGATCAAAAAGAATCAAGACAGAAACACAAATTTATTCTAAATTTTAAAAACTGATGTTTAGTATCTAAATGAGGACATATTTACAACTGAGTTCCTTATACAATAAAGTAATGATATCAAGATATCTAAATGAGTCAATGATAGCTCTCAGCTTTTGGTGAAACAGAATTATACAAGTGTGATACCCTACCTTTATTACACTGTGCATCATAAAAAAACAGGTAATTTTTAAACTGTAGTCTTGATACTTTTTAATCAAGAGATTTTGGTGAAACACAGGATTGTACAAGTGTGACACTCTAGCTTCATGAGACTGTGCATCGTAAAAAAACAGGTAATTTTTTATCAGTTGACTCAATAATTTTTGGGGAAAGCACAAGATTGTACAAGTGTAATACACTACCTTCACGATACTGTGCATTGTAAAAAGCCAGGAATGCAGTCAGTGAGTCAGAGGCAGATTTGCCATGACAATACACCTGTACACTCTACTCAGCTCACTTTTTTTCAACAAAATGTAGGTTTGGAATCGTATCTGAGTGTCTCTTTCTTATTTTCTTAAATAAAAACTCATCTCAGGTTTAAAATTTCAGGATGTGGAAGATATAAAAAAAAAAAGCGGAAAAAAAAAGAACACAGACACAGTTTCTCACCACATCAAAGGAGAAGGTTCAAGGGTACTTTGACCAATCCAAAACTTGCTGGAATAAGTTTACTGAATACCAAGAAGACTACTTTGAAGAGAATAAAAATAATTGATTGTTCATTTCTGTCTGCATTATTTAAAGGGACACTAGAAAAATTGGTATAAGAAAATATATTTTGAAGAGAGAAGATTACACATTACTCTCTTTCCCTCTCTGGGATAAAGTCCACTTAGTTGATAGAGAACACCACTGGAAGATGAGACTATTGAAAGGGCCATTACATATCAGTTAGTTGTATAAATCAGGCCAGTATGGAATTTTGCATGGTCTACTTTCTACAATAAAGAAGGAATTGGAGAACACTCTCCTGTATAAATTAGAATGATGTCCAAGAAATAACAAGTATAGTTTGAAAAGTGCCGAAAGAATATGGAGAGGTGAGGTAGTGGAGTTTGCTGGCAAGACATGGCAGAGACT
Source organism: Sepioteuthis lessoniana (assembly GCA_963585895.1). NCBI lineage: Eukaryota > Metazoa > Mollusca > Cephalopoda > Myopsida > Loliginidae > Sepioteuthis > Sepioteuthis lessoniana. Next base: position 112,987,619 of record OY757908.1, on the reverse strand, counting down.
AGCACGATCACGATTGTCATGGAAGGAATTGGAAAAGGCCTTTGTCCAGTACTGGATTCAAAATGGCTGATGATCGTATGAAATAGTCAGATATTGAAGGATTTGTACAGATACAGTTCATATTTTCTGCTCATTTTCTATAATCCCAAAATGGCCAATGATAGTATGAAATAGTCAGATATTGAAGGATTTGTACGGATACAGTTCATATTTTCTGCTCATTTTCTATAATCACAAAATGGCCAATGATAGTATGAAATAGTCAGATATTGAAGGATTTGTACGGATACAGTTCATATTTTCTGCTCATTTTCTCTAATCCCAAAATGGCCAATGATAGTATGAAATAGTCAGATATTGAAGGATTTGTATGGATACAGATCATATTTTCTGCTCGCTATTTTCTCTAAACTCATTCTACTCTATACAAGAAATAAAGGGAAGAAAGACTTTGTAAAAATCTAGGTGTGTCTAATACACCTATGTGGTTGATAATTAGCAATCATACCATTGCTTAAAGCAAAAAGGACCCACCCCAAATGGGAAAAGCAAGATTAGTAGATTCAAAGATATGTAGACAGATTCAAGATGGCTGATTAACATATAATATGCCTATTTGTCTTGATTGCTGTCTAGATATATAGACTTCATGTAGACGAGTTGGTATTAATTTGAAAAAAATTATGAATTCATAATATGAAATACTTTCTGAATGAAGAATTTTTAGTGAAAGACAAGACTGTGCAAGTGCAATAAACTCCTTACTCCTGTGACTAAAGTTCATTCAGCTTTTTTTCTTATTTTTTGAAGGGTAAATTCATCTCAAGGTAAAGAGTTGACAATGTGGAGGACATATCAAAAGAGATATTACAAAGGTGTTTTGGCCAATGGAAAATTTAAATGATGATATGAGCACAACTTAGATAATAAAAGGATGATGTGATGTGTAGCCATACAATGAATAAATGATGGACCATGACGAAGAGGCATAACACTTTCTATATAAAAACATATCTCTTCTTATTGCTTGGGAGGGTCGAAACTATGTGTGAGAGAGAAAGACAGGGACAGGGAGATGAAGGACGCGGACACAGACTGACTGAGGACTGCTGTATTAACCTTTTTTTTAACCCATGTTGTGATTCCATATTCAGGGTCTTATGTCTTTCTTTGCTTCCTTGACAAGAGGTACTCAACTGAGGGCAACGTGTACCCCCCCCACCAGGTGCCTGCCGGTCACTCTCTGACCATAACTCTCATGACTCTTGACTGCCAGTCTGTCTGACTGAGTTATCATTTCAACATGGGTACCTGTGTATATATAATTTCATAATGCCTACATATTTTACCAGTTGTCAACCCACTTAACCTATTTCCAACAGTCGACCCATGCATCTCCAGTTTTCTGGTAATCACTTTGTCCATGCAACTGTTTACATTCTGTTTGAGAAATCTTTGATTGACTGCTCTGTCAAAGATCCATATGCAACAGATGTCTAGTGGTCTTGATAGCAATCAAGATATGTAGACTTCATCAAGACAAGTCAGTACTGACTTGAAAAAATTTATTAACCCATACTTTCTGGTATTTTTTACATAATAAAGGGATGATGTCTAGTGGTCTAGATAGCAGTCTACTTATGTAAACTTCATCTTGACAAGTTTGAATAAGTGCAATGCGTTCTACACACACCAGAATTAGTTCTGTGTGACTTTTGCTTTTTTGCTAAATGAGATTTGATCTTAATGGTTAAATCTGAGAATGTGGAGGTCATCAGCAGAAATATAACTGCACAACATATCATATCAAAACAAGAGTTTCAGAGGTGGTTTGTTCAATATATAGAAAACTCTTTGACAAAGCATATTGAATGTCAAGGGAACTGTTTTGAAGAAAATTAATGTTTCATTCATTGTTTGTATATTTCTCGGTAACTACAGCTTCCACAGTTTGTGGGGAAAAAAAGAAGGAAAATAAGCTTCGGTCTTGATGCTTTTTGATCATGCATCATATTATAGATGTTATTTAATAATATCATAAAATGGAAGTGAGCAGGACTTATACCTAGAAGGAAAGATAACATGGTGCAAGATCTTATTGGAATGGTGTCCAAGAAATAACAAGTGTAATAGGAAAAGGCTTAAGAGAAGAAGGATCGAGGATATTGTGGAGTTTGCTTTAAAAGCATGGCAGAAGTTGGCACAGTCAAGGTTGGAATTGGGTAAGGCCTTTGTACCTCAGTAGATAAAAAACGGCAAATGATGATAACGACGATGATGATACAGCGAATGGTTTCATCATCTCTTTGCCTTGTCAGTAGAATCAAGGATACACCAATTGTCACTCTAAAGTGGAGTAAGGCTCCTCAAAAAGGGTGTAAGTATCTGTCTCATATTTGGTCAAATATATCGATTTAAAACAGATGGATATTAAGTTAGAATACTGGAAATCATGTAATTACAAATTATTTGCATTTGATAGAAATACTTACAACTATAAAACTGTGAATAAATTATTAGTATTAGATAGGTTTAGTTTGGTTTTCTGGCATATCAACCATTATTGGTTATTTAATGCCAAATCCTGTTTTTACATATATATTAAATATATATGATTTGGTTTAGTTTGGTTTTTTGGCATATCAACCATTATTGGTTATTTAATGCCAAATCCTGTTTTTATATATATATTAAATATATATGATTTGGTTTAGTTTGGTTTTCTGGCATATCAACCATTATGGGTTATTTAATGCCAAATCCTGTTTTTATATGTATATTAAATATATATGATTTGGTTTAGTTTGGTTTTCTGGCATATCAACCATTATTGGTTATTTAATGCCAAATCTTGTTTTTACATATATATTAAATGTATGATTTGTAAACACATTTTGTAGATATACACTTTTAAATGATCAGACAGTTTTATTTTGAACAATTCAATTTAGCATCAGTCAACAAAGTTAAATGGTTTCAAGTATTGCTATGTATCACTAACAATTTAATTCAACATCAATCATTTGTTTACACACAATTAAATGATCACTCAGTTCTATTTCAAGCAATTCAATTTAGCATAAGTCATTTGTTTGCACTCAGTTTAAATATCAAGTTCTATTTGACCCATAGATAGGACCCTTATCAGGTGCTACCACTCTAGGTCAGAGTGGACCTGACAGTGATGGCAATGAAGGAGTACTCTGCATTCCCCAAAGCTCTAGCATTACTGGAGCCTCACCATCAGATTGTTTAATTTCAAATCCAGGACACTCGTTGAGTGGGGGGCATCTGAAGAGATGTAGTCAGTGTATTCTACAGTCTCAGCTGACTGGGCTCAGTGTTAGAGAGGAATACTTGAAACCATATAACTTGTATATTGTACTGCTGGACAAACAAACAAAAATCATAGATATATAGAAATATAATTTACATTTTTATTCTTCAATGGTGATGTTTGTGTGAAGTAGGAATACAGTAAAAGAGAGTTCACACATATCTTTCTTCTGTGGTGGGGACCATTTTTGTGAAGTTATGTGACAGCCAGAGAACACACTTAGGCGAGCTGACAGGTCTGCTTGAGTGACCAGTGGGTCTCTGCCTTCAGTCCAAAATTACAGACCTTATATTGTCTTTCAAGTCCTATGAACACACCTCTTCACCCACATATTTTTCTGTTTATGGCTGGTTATCGGAACTTAAATACTTTTGTTTTTGTTTTTTTCTGGTAATTTGTTGATCTTATCTGCAAACAGAAATATCTGTCATTCTATTTACAGGCACTAAATTACATTCTCGTCTTCATCCTTTATTTTTATCTTTCCTTTGAAACCACTTTGAATCTGCTAAGTTCATCCATGGCACTGAGTGAAAATTATTTCTATTTGGAATTGTTACTTGAAGCTTTAATTGTTTACTAAGAATTATTATCATTAGTTACTGGAAACTATATAATTGCTTACAAAAAGAAAAGACCAATTTCAATTGCTCAGTCGGCTGGGGCTGTAAAATATACTGATTGCACATCTGTAGAGAGGTAAGACCCCCCCCCCCCAATGAGTGTCCTGGATATGACACTAAACAATCTGATGGTAAGGCTCCAATAATGTTAGAGCTTTGGGGAATGCAGAGTACCCCTTCATTGCCATTGCTCCCAGGTCTACACTGGCCTGGAATGATAGCACCTGATAGGGCCCTATCAATGGGTTGAAAAAAACTAACTGCATATTTATGCCAAACTGAATTGTTTGAATAAGAATTATTTGACTAAACTGAATAGGTTGAAATAGAAATGTTTTTGACAAGTAAACTGTACTTACATCTAAGCTGTGTGCTTATGCTAAACTGAATTGTTTTAAATGGAACTGTTTTTGACATTGAAACTCTACTTACACTAAACTGAATTGTTTTATATAGAACTGTTTTGACATTTAACTGTTTTATATAGAACTGTTTTGACATTTAACAGAAAATCTGTGCTTATACTAAACTAAATTAGCTGAATTAGAACTGTCTGAATAAACTGAATAGCTTGAAATAGTAATTTTTTTGACAATTAAACTGTCTACTCATGCTAAACTGAATTGTCTGAAATAGAACTGACTATTTACATAAAAATGGATTTGGTATTAAATAACCAACAAAGGTTGATATGCCATAAAACCCAAATCGAACCAATTTCAGCATTAAATAACCCAACAAGAGTTGACAAACCATAAAACCAACCACCTAACCACCTAACTAACATTATCTGTGTGGATCATATTGCTCAAAAGGAATCCAGCTTGTGGTTATATAAGCTATAATATGTTGATCACCATCTCTTGGATAGGTGATGACTTAGGAAGAGGTCATATGTAAACAACCTGGGGCCTGTGCTAAACAAAGCAACCTGGGGCCTGTGCTTAACAAAGCAAATCTTTGTCATTTATGGCTCATAATCAAATCATCTTGAGTCATGGTGGGGGTCCCCTTTAACTCCAGCCATGCTATTACTTTCGGACTAATACGTAAGTGAAAGGTATAAACCCACTTTTCTCCTCTACAATGAGTTAAATAGTACCACTGTTGTCCTATTATAAGGATAGCATTGGCATTAAATAACCACAAAGGTTGGCATACCATTAAACAAAGAAACAAAGCCAAATCATTCTGATAGCACCAGTTACTGCTCAATCACAGAAGTTAAGCAACAATAAACCTGTTCAGTACTTAGATGAGTGACCACTAGGTAACAGCAGGTATTGTAAAAACCCGAAGCGTGTGTGTCAGAGTAAGCAAAGCTTACTTGATAAGACTTAGTCAGTTTATATCAAAAGCAACAGCTCCGATCTTACCACCAGAGTTAAGCATCAACGAGCCTTCTCAGTACAAAGATGATTGAACACTTAGTATCAGCTGGTGCACTAATCAATCTAAAGCCCTGTTGTGGATCAGTAAAGGGTCCAGAAGAATAACACATCTCGGATTTGCATGGAACAAAGTATATTAACAAAGTATAATACAACATATGTACAAAGTATTAAAGGAGGTGCCCGTGGTGTAAGGAGGTACCCGTGGTGTAATGGTTATCGTTGTAGGAAATGGACACGGCAACATGAGTTCAAATCCTGGACAAGACTGATTGCATTTCATATAGCACTAATACCATTGGGAAAGGTATGAATCCAATTATTTTCCCTCCAGTAAATAGTAGGGCAGTCTAGGTTCTTTAGCCTTGGTGAGGCAACTAGTCTAGGAGAAGGGAAACTCTGAATTCAAACCTGTTAAACTCTGCTTAAAAATTGACCTTGTGTCATATCCTGCCCGAGCGGAGGGGTTGATAAATATGATATGTACAAAGTGTTAGAAGTCAGTCCGACTGCCAAGTGTTCGCCGGGAATAAGTACAGAGCCCGGTATTAATAGTTACTGAAGAGTTCATTACTGACCACAGGTTGGGTACCATAAGAAGCCCCTGTGCTAGACTAAAGAAAACTTAGTAAATAAAAGACTTGGTTAAGATACACTGAAATTAAAAGTTCCTACTAGATCACCAGAGTTAAGCATAATTGAGGCTTTTCAGAACTTGGATGAGGGACCATTTAAAGACAGCAATCAACGGAAGGCCTATGTGTCAGACTAAGCAAGACTTAGTAAATAACAACACCATAGCTGAACTTGATGCCTTGTCTGAATATATAAGTCTAGCTTGTGAGGATGGGATTGTGTAAATAGGATTAGTTACCAAACAGTAGTTCATTTGATCTGACTGTTTATACAAAGAGGATAATCTGACATTACTGATAATAAAGTTAAGAGCCTAAGAACAACATAGCAGGACTTGCTTACCACTTTAGCTATCAAAGATAAAATGATTGACTAAAAAAAAAAAAAAAAAAAGATAAGACTGGAGGCAATTAAATAACATAAAAACAAATATCAACAGAAGTTATGGTAAGAAGACCAAATAAATCTGACTGGCTGTTTGTAAATCTTGTCAATATACAACAAGATATTATCAATCTCTCTTTTTCAGTTTGTTTATCTATTCTATCTACAGTATTGCCTATAAATCCAGTGCACCTCTACCATTTTTTTTCTCTGAAATCTATTTCCAATAAAATATCATACAGTCAAAATGGATATCAATAGTTATCAATTACCAAAGTCTTCAGCATCTAAAATCTCTGTAATGATAAATATGAATCTGATTATATTTACCCAACCCACCACCACAGCCAGGGTGTGACTCAAGGTCAGTTATTAAGTGGAGTAAAGCTTGTTTGAATTTGGAGTTTTCTTTCTCCTAGACTGGTTGCCTTACCAAGGTTAAAAAACTAACTATTTACCAATAGCTGGAAGGAGAACAAATAGATTCTTGTCTATCCTAAGGGAATCAGCACAAAGTGAAACAGCCTCATCCAGGATTTGAACTCAGATCACTGACTCCATTTTCTACAACACAGCAATAACCAAACTGGCTCATTGGCCTAGTGGGCAGAGTGTTCGCCAAAGGTCTAGGAGACCTGGGTTCAATCACAGGTCGCATCATACCAAAGACTTTAAAAATGGTACTTGATGCCTCCTTGCTTAACACTCTGCAATATAAGGTACATATCAAGGGTAAAGTGAAGCAATCCAAGGAAAGGAGTTGTGCCCTCCCCTACACCTCAGTGTAGTAGCTATTGAAAAGACAGCCTTCAGTTTGCCCTCGACTACGGTCGCCAACTTTACTCAATACACCTCCTTAATATAAATATGAATATGTTATCATCAAGTTGTGCTGACAGCATGGATTCCCTAAACTCTTTCTTGCTGTCCATCCCTATCAGTCATCACTTTTGATAAGTCTTTTAGATGGCATCTAGTGCCTTCACAGAGCTGATGAATATAATTTTTTGCCAGTCTGCAAATGCTGGAGTGTCTGTGTGTATTAGTCCATTGGAGAATGTCACTTATGAGTTGTTCCTTGTTTCTCTAACGGAGCCCAGCATGTTTTGCTCATTTTACTTGGATGGTTTGCAAGATGGGAGGTAAGTGGCCATACATGGTATTCTGTCAGGTGCTGCTCACAGGATTTATTCAAAACAGTATGCAGCATCCTTGTGTAGTTCTCATCTAGCTTTTAATCCGGGCGTCATGTTAAAGTCCATGAGGTGAAACTATACAGTAGTACTGACACAGATGCATCTTGAAAGAATGCTCATTATATTCAATCAGAGGGATTTGATTTTCATATGATTGTTAACCTGTCAATAGTCGTCCATACTTTAACCATGTGTATGTTGGCATCACTCTCCGTTGATGAGATATTGCTACCAATGTTTATGAACTGATCCACAAATATCAGAGGCTTGCCATTTAATGAGATTGCATCATCTTAATTAAAACATAATCTCTATTTTATCTGAGTTAATGTAGAGACCAATGCCTTTTGCTGCCTGCTCCAGGCTATGCAGCAGAGATTTGGTTTGAGCAGGTGTATTTGCAGGAAGTACAAGATAATCTGCATCAAACTGTGCAGCATCTAAACTTTGTAATAATCAATATGAATATGTATTTATTCATCCAACCCCTCCACCATAGGCTGATATGACACAAGGTCAATTTTTATACAGAGTAAGGCTACTTTGAATTTGAAGCTTTCCTCCTCCTAGAGTGGTTGACTTACGAAGATGAAAGAATCAAGTCTACCCTACTATTTACCCATAGAGGAAGAACAGATGGGTTCATGCCTTTCCCAAGAGCATTAGCATGAAAAGGATTCAAACAGCCTCATTCAGAATTTGAACTCAGGCCACCAATTCCATTTCCTACAATGAGAAGACTTAGTCTGCCTCCTTCATATAATTAGAAATATGTAACATTTGAAAAATAAGTACCCCCCCCAATAGATATTTACACAACTTTACTTTTGGTATCACAGTTTTATTTTTCTTTGATTGTATGACTTTAATGGCATATCAACTCATCCAGGGTTATTTTATGGCTAGAAGTGAGGAAATTGTGTTCATTGTATTTTCATATTTACATTTTTGTGGAGTTTTTTCTTAGGAAGCTTTTTTTTCTTTGTACATGGTTATATGATAAAAATATTACTACTAAAAAGATCCTTTTGACTTATATATGATACCCTAACAGGTACTACCACTCTGGGTTAGAGTGGACCTGGGAGTAATGGCTATGGATACATTTTCCACTCTCCTCATAACTCTATCAGATGTGTCATATCTGGGACAATTGTTTTGCTTGATTCACCATGTAACAACTCAGTCGTGTGAAATGTAACATTTCCTGGTCAGTGGGCTGGGACACACTTCAGTCATGTTCACAGGTATATTGATCGGTCGGGAGTGTCCTGATTGTGGTGGTAGTCGGTCGAGTCTGTCTGCCACTCATGCTAAGACCAGCATCCTTGAGGCTTAGGCGGCTATCCCCCAGGTTCAAACCCTCCTCAGTGGGGCTGGGTTTATCGCTAGGCACCAGAGGTGCCCCTTTTTAGGGGAATGCCGACAGGGCCCAAGGCATTTTTGCGAATGCCAGGCATGTCTGGGATATGGTCCTGCACTCGGACCCACCTTAAACAAAGCCTTGTGCCATGCTCGCTCATTTGGTGGAGCACATGACAAATACCCGTAACAGCTCAGTTGGCTGAGACTACACCAACTGCATAAGTCCCCTCCAATAAATGTTCTATATATGACACTAAACTATCTGATGGTGAGGCTCCAGTAATGCTAGATCTTTGGGGAATTCAGAGTACACTGCCATAGCTCCCAGGCCAACTCTGGCCTGGAGTAGTAACACCCAATAAGGTCCTATTTATAGTGTCAAATAGAACTGTTTGACATTTAAAATGTGTGTAAACAAATGACTGATGCTAAATTGAATACATAGTAGTACCTGGAAGCATTTAACTTTATTGACTTATACTAAATTGAATTTTTAGAAATAGAACTGTTTGATCATTTAACAGTGTGTATCTACAAAATGTGTTTACAAATCATATATTTAAGATATGTGTAAAAACAGGATTTGACATTAAATAACCACCAATAGTTGATATGCCATAAACCAAAGCAAATCAAATTGTCATGGAATAATGGTTGGCAGGCTATTTTTGCAGGCCATTTTATTACATAAAGACGCTTTTTCATATTATTTTTGACTCTGATGCAACTCTACATTTGGCTCTGGGTTTATTTGGTATGCACCCAGTTGCTGCTTCTACATGGGTGGTAACAAAGTTTTCATATTTGTTATTCAAAGTATGTCTTTTGAAGAGTATGAAAATTTGTTTCTTACAGTTATTGTATATTAACAGTTTATATCACTGTTGGCAAGTGTGGATCAGTGATAATGTGAAAATTTACCTGTTTGTTTATTTCAGCATGGGCTCAGAGAAATCTTTGCTAATATGACTTTGTGACTGGAAGATACTTCATCAAAGGAGTATGCCTCTCAGTTCAAAGGGATTTTTCCACTTCTAGATTAAAAATGTATAATCTAGCTATGCTTTTGAAACACATGCATACACATATAGATATATCATCATTAAGTCACACTGAGAGCATGGATTTCCTTAACTTTCTCTCCCCATCCATCCCTATCATTCATCCCTTACTGTAGGTCCTCAAAGCTACATCCTGTGTCTACACAGAGCTGATTTAAATAAGTTCCTACTGGTTGGCTAACACCGGCATGTCCTTATGTAGGGGTATATCAGAGAATGTCTCTTATGAGTTTGGAACATTGGTTAACCTTTTCATCAGTAGCAGCTTTTTTTTACCAACAACCCACAACTAAAAACATCAAATAATGGACTCATCAAAATTACAACTAAGACACCATATACTCGACTTAACAACTACAACTGTAACATACCCATAATATACGGATGTGTGAAATAGACATAGGGAATCTGAAAACATGAAAAACTTTATGACTTCTAAGTTCAGGCATGAAACTTTTTATTACCTTTGAGTTAAAGGTAATTCGACATGAGGAGAGAGAGACACAATCTTTCTATGCTGACTTTTCCATCTGCCCCAAACTACGTGTGGCCCCCATCTGCAAACTACTGGTCTATCCTCGGCAGGCCCCAAAAGTCAACCTTCCCGTTCAGACGCAGGAACTCAACTAACTGCTTTTTCTCAAATCCCCAAATCCTCAGCCCACGCTTCCAGTGCGTGACATCACTCACATCCCCTGGTCTCAATTCTTATTTTATTTTGACATCTCTGGATGACACATCCCCTTCGCACGCGGGTGAACACCTGCGTTAATGTTGCACCTAACTAACCCATGTGCTAAGCAAAAGCTTCTCAGCCCAACTAAACTGAAAGGCAAGATATATAAAGCAAAATCCCTCCGCAATTATATTAAACAACTAAAAATACCGGATTTAGACATATCTCCCCAAAAGCATCTAACATATTGTTAACACCTTAAACGCCAAATTTGGACATATATACCCAAGAACAACTAACACATTTTGACACCTTGACCGAGAGACGCAACCATTTCATTTGTATTCAGGAATAATTTCATCACTCACTGAATGGTTGTTGAACCCAGAAATAAAGGGAAAATACGAGTATAAAAGATATCTTAGGCTCTTATCTTCTTTTCCTGTCTTCTTTTCATATAATTCCTTTACAGCCTTCATTTCCAAGAAGTTAAACCAAGAAAATAACATGGAGTACGAATAGTGTAACCAAAAATAGAGTAAGACAGCAAACAACAACAAAAATGACCTTGTAACCTCATAAATCTTACTTTTGTTGGTAAATTTACTTTTTAAGAAAAATCTAGTTAACTTCTTAGGTGAATGATGATGGGGTTGAATAGTACTGCTTCTGTTTTCTACAAGGATTGCTTTGGCATTAAATAACCCACAAAGGTAGATATGCCATTAATCAAAGAAACCAAATCAAAATAAAATTAACATGGCAAATTAAAAGAAGGATGGTGTTGATAACCACATCATCACAGCAGGACACATTGCATAACAGATATAGGTGTTTGGTTAATGAATTTTGAAATGAAATCATCTGGAGGTTGCAGGTTCAATCCCAGCAACAGGTAAAAATAACAACATTTACTATAGTTGAACACTTGCACCCAGTTCTGGTTAAAGGAATTTGAACAATCTATCCCATGGATTAAAAAAAGGGTTGAGTTTGAAGTTCCGAATAGGCTGCCGAGTTCAAGAAGAAGAAACACTTAAAGAAGGCTAAAGAAACCATCAACCGAGATATTGTGAATACAACAATAAAAATAGTCTAAATACTCTAAATGATATAAACATCATCAGATCCGAGAATAATTGCAAAAACTATAAGCAAAACACTAAAATAAAAGAAAATGTTATTAAAAGAAAGATTATCATCAGTTACTTGAAACCATATAATTGCTTGCAAAAAATACAAAACAAAACAAAACAAAACAAAAAAGATTGATTTTGCCATTAAATAACCCAACAAGGTTTGACATGCCATAAAATCAACCAGTCAACCAACCAACATAATCTCTGTGGTTCACATTGCTGGGAATGAACTAAGGTAATTGGTAAAAAAAGGTGTTTTGATCACCATCACCTTGATGGATGACCACTTTAGAAGACCTGATATCATTAGTGTTAATCCACCGGAGTTGTCTCCCTTGCACCCTCTCTGAAAGTGAGGTACAAACTTACCCAGAAACTTGCTGGTGGCTTTTATTAGCACTCACTGCGTGGTCACAATAGGAGGTGAATAAATTGATTCTCCCAGTATAAAAATTGTTGGAGTTCTATATAGCATTTCACAACAAGCAAACTGAGGCCCGTACCAAAGTTACCCTTGCTATTCTTTGGAGCATTACAATTTTCATTCTTTTGGCCAGGATCGTGGATCAGAAATGATTGTTCTTCCTTAATTAAAAAAAAATGGCATCATTATTTTATAGATGTGACAAGATTTATAAGTCATAACTGTATATCCAAAACAGCTTGAAAATGTCAAGAAAATATAAATACAAAATAAAATATAATATAATATTATAAAATATAATATTCATCATCATCATCATGTCGCGCCGCCAGCGCGGATATCCCTGACCCTCTCTCGCCATTTCTCCCTATCATTCATCGCCTCCGGCAGGTCTTCAGGGTTACATCCCATGTCCTCACATAGTTGCTGTATGTAAGTTCGTGCTGGTCGTCCTGCTTTTGCACATCCATATGTGGGGGTCCACAGGAGTACATCGCTTATGAGCTCGTCCTTGCTCCTCCAGCAGTGTCCCGCGTGTCTGGTTCGTAACAAAAAACAAACTTGAACAAAAAATTGAAGATTCAGTTTTGTGTAATAACTAGTAATTTATAAAACTTTCTGCTTAGATGCCATAAAAAGCCATATGAATGGGGCACTCAGTGAGACTTGAAGTCACCGGTGAAGGTTTGCCAGTTTAGTTTGTTAACCATTACACCACTGGAAGTACATGTTTGGTGTAATAAGTAGCTTACTTTTGTAATTAAACAGATTTATCAATTTTTTTTTTTATTGAGAAAAATTTTGTAAACTTTTTTAGTGAGTGGTTCAACTTTCAGTAAAATAAAGTGAATGTTGCCAGTTAAAAGAATGACAAGGCCATTAGTAACTTTATTGCAGCCAAGAATAATCATAAAAACTCATTCAAAAATTGATTATTAAGAAAATGAAAATGTCATTAAAAATGATTATAATCATTAGCTATATAAAACCATGTAAAAAAAAAAAATGATTTTAACTTTAAATTACTCAATAAGGGTTGACGTGCCATAAAAGTAAGCCAGCAACCAACCAACATTATCTGTACAGTTCATATTGTTAGAAATGTGTTCTGCTAGTTGTTATACAGGCAATAATATTTTGATTACAAAACAATTGCTGATTAAAAATAGGAAAAAAAAGTGTAATTTAAAACAAGACTTAAAATGAATAATTTGGTTTGGTTTCTTGGTTTAATGACATGGCAACCTTTATGGGTTATTCAATGCCAAATCTATACTTGTAGAAGAACAGAAGTGGTACTATTTAACCCGTAGAAAAAGGAAATGCATAGTGAAACATAGTTATGCATTTTCGATTTCATTTTTTTTCTTATAACCTGTTTTCTTTTAATAAATGACTTTTAAAGCTAAAAATGCTAATTGATTAAGCCAATTAGGAAAAAATTGCTATCTTAGTCGAGTAATATTGCTGTCATCTCATAAACTTCTTTGAGGGGGGAAGGAGCAGTTGTTTTGCCGACTCAGTTTTATTTAAATCCAAAACCCCACCACCACCAAAAAAATGCCAAACAAATAGATCAGCAGTTTTATGAAGAAATAACTAAATATTTTATCCAACTAATTGTATATACTAAGTACACTAGAATTACTGTAGATTTATTCATTACATTTTTAGGTAAAGTTTGGTTATTTTGTTTAATGGCATATCAAATCTTGATGGGTTATTTAATACCAAATACTGTTTATACATATAAATAGTGCAATGAAGGAAGTACTGCTACAGGATTGGAACCCTTGATTCACCTTGAATGTTGTCGCATCCTATCCAAAAACATGAACGCAGCTGAAGAAGAGAAATAGATGGGACAGTTTAATCCCTCGGCAGAATGCTAAAAAACAAAACTCTGAGTGATGGTGATTGTGTTTTATGGCATATCAACCCTTGTAGGATATTTAATACCAAATCATGTTTATATATATATATATATATATATATATATATATATATATATATATATATATGATTTGTAAGCAAATAGTTTGTGGGTAAAATTATTTCTAAATGAATTAGTTTGCACATAGTTAAAGGGTTTTAAGTATTGCTATTCAACATTTATCAAGTTTTCTGATCTAATCATTTTTGGACATGGTTGAATCATTTCAAGCATTGTTATCTAATACTAATAATTTAATTAAATATTAATAATTTATTTGCACACAGTTAAATGGTTTCAAGTTTAGTAAATGATTAAATAATTCTATTTAACCCAGAGATAGGACCTTGACAGGTATTACCATTCCTGATCAGAGTGGACCTGGGAATAATAGCAATGAGGAGGTATTCCACATTCCCCAAAATTCTATGACAGGAGCCTCCCCCCCACATGGTTAAGTGTTATACTCAGGAAATTTATTGCAAGGTGGAGTCTTACTTTCCAGCACAGATGCAGGTGGTTTATTCTTTCTACAGCCCTAATAGACAGGTTGAATTTGCAGATAAATTTTGCACACTAAATGTAACAACTATTTCCCTGTGACTTCATTGCCTTGAAAAATGCTATCAAGGATAGAGTATATTACCCCAACAATCTACAAAGTCATGAAACAATTTTAGCTTCTTAAATGATAAAAATGTAAATGAAAACTAGAAAGAAGACTTTATCTGAGAAAAAGCAAGTATGAATCTTTTTTCTTTGCATTGTTTCTTTGACACAATCCTGAATCAACTTTTACACAAAATCTAACAGTATAATTTATAGAATCTTGCATAAGTTTATTGAATACATTTCACTATTTGGTAAAATTATTCTTGTACAACGTTGCAAAGCCACAGAAAACTAAAAGTGTTGAAAAACAAATTAACTTGCTTTTTACCCCCAGGGGAGAGTAAAGATAGCTGGAGCTATCAAAAAGAAATTAACTTCTGGCACTACGTTCATTGCTGTTTTTTTTAGAATCTTAAAGACTGAACAGCCTTGGTATATTTTTAGAAAGTGTACATGTTCATTTGAAAATGACTCTAAGAAAGACAGTTGTTTGTAATCAATATTCGGTTTTAAAAAAATTAGAAAAATATTCTTGACATTGCTAACGTTTCCATGTTACATCATCCTTGAAAGGGGAACTCAATGGATATTATATGAAGATACATTGCTAATGTTTCCATGTTACCTCATTCTTGAAAGAGAAACTCAATGGGCATTAGTTTAATATATGTTGCTAGCAATTCCATGTTAAATCATTCTTGAAAGAGGATTGCAGCTTTCATTAGATGAATATATGTTGCTAACTTTTCCAGGTGACATCATTCTTGAAAGAATATTGCAGCATCCATTTGATGAATATACGTTGCTAACGTTTCCATGCTGCTTCATTCCTGAAAGACAATCACAACAAGCATTTCATGAATATACGTTGCAAATGTTTCTGTAACTTTATAAGAGAGAGCAATCCTTCCTAGGTGCGTCACCTTTGCGGCCTTTTATAAGAATAGGCTTAGCTTTAAGGAGATCTCTACACCTTCAATTTTAGTATATGCTGATCTTTTAAACCAGAAGAAAATCTCAATAAAAACAGGGGTTCACTAATATAGAAGGGTTAAAATCTAAATATTTACCACAGAGCAGTTAACCAATGCTGAAGATATAGATTTTTGTCCTGCCATATAAGTTGACTGCAAGTTTAGTAGAGATTTTTCAGGCTGAAAAGATTGACTTATACATTATAATTAACTTTGTTTTCTT
The DNA here is from genome assembly GCA_963585895.1 of Sepioteuthis lessoniana. Lineage (NCBI taxonomy): Eukaryota > Metazoa > Mollusca > Cephalopoda > Myopsida > Loliginidae > Sepioteuthis > Sepioteuthis lessoniana. Next base: position 112,971,645 of record OY757908.1, on the reverse strand, counting down.
GCTTGTTTCTTATCTATGGACTCATAGTCTAATGGAGCAATCTTAATGAAACTTGGACAAAGGAACTCTTTTCAACTTAAAGAGACTTAAACAGCATTTGATGGTGGGAGCACATAGATAAAATCTCCCATTATAAATTTGCTTTTAATAATTTTCTTGCAATAGTTACAAATTTTTAACAAATAAAATATTTTATGTGAATATATAATTGTGTTTTCAAATATTAAAAATAACTTTTGCTTCATTTAAAGTCTCCTTAAGCTTATGGAGTCTGGATTGTCAGAAAAAGTTAGTTCTGCAATTTTTGGAAAATAGTTTAAAGGTTTTATGACAAAATATGTTTCAGAACCACTATTTTAGACATTACTGATACTTCCATTTTTATCTGTACCTGTGTTCCCCAGCCTTTTCTGCTCAAGGACTACAAAGTTTAACTCAAGAAGACTGGAGCAGCAATTTTAAAAGGACAGGATAAAATAAAGTAAATCCATAAGGTAACTGTCATAATTTATTAATAAAACATCAGATGTTTTTTGCAATCACAAAATGATGTAATATCAGGGTTAAATGAAGAAGCTGGCAGAAGTGCAAATTAGACAAGTGATAATTTGATAATTACAAAAGCAGTGTAGTCTTGGCATACTCCATTTTCAAGAACAACTATTCACTGCTGTATATTGTGTGAAATATGCTCACTACCTACTATAAGGTATAAGGTTAGGGAATCGTTCAAATAGAAATGTGGTTCTTATAAAAACCAAGCATGAGGCCAGCAACTTAGACTTCAAATCTTGAAGAACAATGAAGATTATTGAATTCTATTTGAAATTTAAATGGTACTTCTTTACAATCGATATTAAAAATGTAAAGAGAAAATTTTGAAAGTTGAGTGTAGGGTCACATGGATAGGCCTCAAGGTCTGCATGAGTTGGGGACCCCTAATTTATATAATTTGTATATATATATATATATATATAGATATATATACTCCCCTATATATATAGATATATATACTCCCCTACCCCTGTAGGGTTGAGTTCTCTAGCGAAGAAGTATTCGTGTTGCCATTAGCGCCTTTGCAAGTCTCTTCGTATTTGAATTGAGATCTCGGCGGCCGTTTGAACGGATGTATGTAAACAATACTAATTGTGATTCATAACCGTTTAAAAATGTACTTCGTAGCTAATTTCTCCTTGTAGCTAAATGGTTAGAAGCTCGGCTTGGTGTTTCAGTCAACCGGGTCTCGATCCCTGCTGCGGGGAGATACTGTCTAGCCACACTGATGAGTTCTGATAGAACGAAACAGATCTGTCTGTGGATGACAATAGATATATATATATATATATATATAAGACATACATATGTATAGAGCTGTATTGAGAATGATAGATAGATGACACGTATATATATATATATATATATATACATACATACATACATATATATATATATATGTGTGTGTGTAGGAAGAAATGAGTTGAATCTGACAGAATGTACTACGAAAAGGTAAAGCAGAAGAAAAATATGTTTTATGTTTGTTTGTTTGTTTGCCAATGCCTTTTAACTTCAATCTTTTTTGAATGCAAAAGTATTTTATCGAAATTATTTTATTACAAAAAATAATTATGATACATGAATTGTGATTCAATTAGAAGTCTTCATCAGGGCTTGTAGATATTGCTATGGTATTAATCCGTTTTTCACATAGCAAGATCTACAAGCCCTGATGAAGACTTCTAATTGAATCACAATTTATCTATCATAATTATTTCTCGTACTAAAATAATTTCGAAAAAACACTTTTGCATTCCAAAAAGATTGAAGTTGAAACGCATTAACAAATAAACAAACCATGAAACATATTTTTCTTTCATTTTACCTTTTCTACTTACATATATATATATATATATATATATATATATATATATATATATATATATATAATATATTTACATATATAGATATATAATATATCAACATATGTAGACATATCATATTTAAAGAATAATTTAATCTTTGAAAATATTTATAATATAGGTGTTTTCCTAAGAAGCAATGGTTAACAAGCTGTTCTTATTGACCATTACTTGAGGATTGTTTGTTTGTTTGTTTGGGTTTTATGTCATATCAACCTTTGAAGGTTATTTAATGCCAAATCCATTTTTTTTTTTACAAATAAACAGTTCTATTTCAAGTAATTCAATTCAACATAAGTACACAGTTTGATTGCCAAAAACATTTTTTTTCAGCTATTCAGTTTAGTCAAACAGTTCTATTTCAAATAATTCAATTTAGTATAAGTATAGTTTTTTTGTTTACATACAGTTAAATGTCAAAACAGTTCGATTTCAAATAATTCAGTTTAGTACACAAAAATAGTTCCATTTCAAACAATTCAGTTTAACATAAGCATGCCGTTTAAATGTCAAAACAGTTCTATTTCAAACAATTTAGTTTAGCTTAAGTAGACAGTTTAGTTCTATTTAAAAATAATTCTATTTCAAACAATTCAGTTTTGCATAAGTACACAGTTTAATTCTATTTGACCCATAGATAGGACCCTCTCAGGTGCTATCACTCTGGGCCAGAGTGAACCTTGGAGTGATGGCAATGAATGGGGTACTCTGCATTCCCCAAAGCTCCAGCATTAATGGAACCTCACCATCAGATTTTTAAGTGTCATAATTAGGACGCTCATTAGGGGGAGGTCTTACCTCTCTGTATAGATGCAGTTGGTGTATTCTACAGCTCCAGCTGACTGGCAACATTACTTGAGGAGTCTTTTCAATCCTTGACTGGTTCCCTATGATGGAAGCCTTCTCTCATCATTAATAAATAGTCACAAGGGCATTTGAGTCACACAGTTATCATGCTTAAATTCAACAAATACTTAGTTTTTATATAGGGAATTTAAAAAAAAAGGAAAAAAGACTAATATTTCTATTGCATTTGAATTCAATATTTGTACTAGTACTTCGATGAATCTAATTTAGGACGGAGTCACACACAAAGAGCAAAATTTCAATTTAAATGGAGTAGTATTTATCCGAGACAAAGTATACAATACTCAGATACTACATTCTTATCTTAGTAATAGTAATAAAGGAGAAAAAAAGACAAAGAATAGAGAAAAGGATGATATTCAATGTTTAATATGGGCTTCTGCTAACCAGGCTCACAAGTTGGTCAAGCAGCTGGTGTGTTTGATCAGGCTTTCCCTGGGCAAAAGAACATAAGTTCAAATCCCGCTGAGAACTTAACGTTTCTTATTTCTAATCCATGCTGCAACTGACAATTATAGATTGAGTCGTGACAAAAAAAGCTATTAAAAAAGATGAAAGTTTTGATTTCTTCAATGTTTATCATATTTACCAACCCCTCCGCTTGGGCAGGATATGACACAAGGTCAATTTTTAAGCGGGGTTTAACAGGTTTGAATTCAGAGTTTTCCTTCTCCTAGACTAGTTGCCTCACTAAGGCTGAAGAACCCAGTCTGTCCTACTATTTACCCATAGCTGGAGGGAGAATAATTGGATTCATACCTTTCCCAAGGGTATTAGTGCTATGTGAAATGCAATTAGTCTCAACCAGGATTTGAACTCGTGTCGCCATGTCTATTTTATATGATAGTAACCATTACACCATAGGCATTTCTTCAATGTTTATAGAAGTTAAATATTTTCTAACATGAAATGCCAAATGCAAATCCATGACAAGCATGTCTGAGGAAAATTAAAATCATCCAGACAACATTACCGAGTTTTTTCTTTGTTTATTAATCTATTTCGTTTTTTAGAGGAAATTTGTTTGATTATGGTTGGCGGTAGTCCCCATGATGTTATGGCTAACATGCTCGACTGCAAAAGACATGAACCCCTTTACCTCCCCCAGCTAAGGGAGATAAATAGTATCACAGCTGCTCTTCGACAAGGATGTCTTTGTCATTGAATAACCCATGAAGGTTGATATGCCATTAAACAAAAAAACCAGTGAAAGGAGATATATAGTATCACTCCTTCTCTTTGACAAAAATGGCTTTGGCATCAAATAACCCAGGAAGGTTGATATGCCATTAAGCAAAAAAATAGCTAAGGGAGATAGATAGTATCACTGCTGCTCTTCGACAAGGATGGCTTTGTCATTGAATACCCCATGAAAGTTGATATACCATTAAACAAAGAAACCAAACCAAACCAATCACTGTTATTAATAACTAGCAGGGGAACATGGCATTGCCAAGATAAAAAATATGCTAAAGCTCATTTTTTTAATACAAAAAAATCAATTCTGTTTTATTTCTATATAAAGGTATTCTGTTTTATTAATTTTCTTCAAAAAAGTCCCCTGTCCTCCCGTCTTTGGTTGAGGTTGCTCCTGCAGGAGGCAATTTTATTTGCCTTCTGATCAAATTTGACCTTCTTGAATGATATAAAGCAAAAGCATTCGGAGTACCAGGGCAGATGGGTATGGTATATGCTTTTAAAATACACCTTCAGGTTAAAGGAGTTCCCATATCAAGTTTAATCAAGGTTTGATCATTAGCCGAAAGGTCAATAAGTAACCAACACACAAGCAAAGAGAATTATGAATATAAATTTTAATTGAGTATTGAATGACTTTATAGGCATTATTTGGGCTTTTGTGATATGCATGCTTTCGTAGCTTAGATCATAAAGGAGTTGGTGTAAATTAACGCAACTCCTACCGCCACAAGCAGGATGCGACACAATATCACTTTTTAAGTGGAATTGATGATTGATTAATTGATTGGTTTTAATGGCATGTCAACCCATTGGGTTATTTTATGCATAGAGGTTAGAGGATTGTCTTCATTGAACATTTATATTTAAACTTTTCTGTAGTTGATTCTCAAAAGTTGTTTTTTTTTGCGCATTGTCCTATTGGATGCAAATAATTTTTTAAACAAAACTATTTGACCCCTATATGGGACACTATAAGGTACAACCACTCCAGTTTAGTGCTGAGTCAAGAGTAATGGCATAAAAGGGATACTACACACTCACCAGATCTTCAGAACAAGGGCCTCCCCATCAGAAGCTGTTTAGTGTCCCAATTGGGACACCCCTTCTTTGGGAATCTTAGCCCTTTGCATCAGATACAATCTGTGTATTCTAAGCCCTGTAAACAGAGCAATGAGCAGAGTACAGCTGTTTTGAAATCAGAGTTTCCTTCTCCTAGACTGCTTGCTGTTACAATGGAATATTGAAAACATATTCATAATTACCATCAAACATTTACAAAGTGATCAAATTTTGGAATTAAATAACCCATGAGAAGTTGATCGACCATTAAAGAAATAAAACCAAGCCTAACGAAACCGCATGACCAGTTGATAAATTAGAACTCTTCATGTGGTTAATCATCCTGTGTATTTTCCTAGCCTCACAGTGACAGACAGAATGTGACACAAGATTGATTTCTAAACAGAATACATTTATAATCATTCTTATATTCATATATATATATATATATATATATGTATAAACACACATATATACACTACCAGTCAAAAGTATTTGGCTACCCAACAAAATTTCTATTTTTCATCCTAAAAGTCTTATTTTTCATGAAACAACAGTTTTATTTATTGTACTAAATACAGGTCTTCCTGAGCCACATTAAATACAAATTAAACCAAAAAAAACCCACAAAAGAACTTAAATTTTTCATTCATCAAAATCACCCCCTAAGGCCACTATCACTGCTTCCCAGATTCTCAGAATTCTTTCCATCAAAGACTGGAAGTAGATTGAAAATAGTTCTGCCCAGCTTTCTTGCAAGAGTTGCCAGAGGTGAGCTGCACTTGTGGCTTGTTTAGCTATGACTTTTCAGTCAAGTTCATCCCACACCAGTTTAATCGGATTTTAGTCCACTAATTGCGCCAGCCAAGACATCTATTGAAGGACATGCTATTCCTCTTTGCATTTAATGTACCTCTGGCAGAGTTTACTAGTATGCTTTTGGTCTTTATCTTGCCTGAGTTCAAATCCTTGAGCCACAAGCCATGTTCCAGATGGGATTGCGTGATGCTGAAGGATACTGCAATAGCCAGTCTGATTCAATTTGCCTTTCACCTGGTGTAATCCCTGACTTTGCAATTGTCAAAAGCCTCCCACACAATAACACAACCTCCTGCAAGATTAACAGTTGGTGTGATACAGGCGGTTGCACCTCATTCTCTTATCATATTTACCAACCACTCTGCTCAGGCAGGATATGACACTAGGTCAATTTTTAAACGGAGTTTAACAGGTTTGAATTCAGAGTTTTCCTTCTCCTAGACTTGTTGCCTCACCAAGGCTGAAGAACCCAGTCTGTCCTACTATTTATCCATAGCTGGAGGGAGAATAATTGGATTCATATCTTTCCCAAGGGTATTAGTGCTATGTGAAATGCAATCAGTCTTGTCCAGGATTTGAACTCGTGTCGTCGTGTCCATTTTCTACAATGATAACCATTACACCACGGGCACCAATTTAACAACTTTATTCCACTGTTCTATTGTCCAGTCTTTGTGCACCTGGGCCCATAGGAGCCTTCTGACTTTGTTTTGCTTCCTCAACAGTGGTTTCTTGGTAGCAATTCTGCCATGAGGCCCAAATTTACAGAGTCTTCTCCTCCCAATGGATGTTGACACATTTTTTTCATGACATTGGTTCAGTTGTGCTGTGATATTTGGAGCAGTCTATCTTCTGTTATGCAAGCAGGTGACTCTGATGAAATTGTCCTTTGCCCTTGTGGTTACTTTTGGTCTTATTTTGTCCCAATTCGGGATGTCTCCTAACAGTATAATTTACTGTAGTTCTGGGAAGTTTTATTTTTAGTACTAAAGAAGAAAAATGCTTTCAAGTCAATTTTTATAAAGATATCTGGTTATACTAAGGTCAAAGTTACTGAGGAAGACCTGTATTTATTGTATATATCATTATTACCACACTTGGAAAAGTCCTGAACAATCAGAAGGTGTCTTCGTCATGTAATGGTTAAAGTGATGAACTGCAGAATCTTAGTAAGCGAGTTCAAACTCCAGTCAAGCTATTTCATTCACTTTCAGACAAATACCTTCGGTAAAAGGTATGAACCCCCTTACCCTCCCAGCTATTCAAAAGAAAATTAAAGGGGATAAAATTTATTTATTTAGGGGAAATTTAGGGGAATAAAATTATGAAGTGAGTGATACTAAAGCCAAGTTTAGAATTTAACTGGGTAATGTTTTTATTGGACTTTAGTGCGCAATATTAAACGCTAAATTCAAACAGTAAGTTGAAACAGTAAGTTCTATGGCTTTCTAGTTCGGATACTGATTTGAAAAGATAACACAGACAATAAAGTTTTTAAAAGGGAATTTTATTAAAAAGAAATGAGAAAAAAAAAAGAAATTGAAAAGATTAAGAGTTGCAAATTTTAGTACAATTTGCTGGAACTTATCTGAGAGAGTGTCCAGGAAAAAATTTCTTTGTATTTGCATATTTTTCTTTTCTTTTTTTGTTTTGTAGAAATGTTTCAGACTTCATTTAATTGTGAGTCTTCTTTAAAGTTCTTTTCAGCAGAATTCTTGTTTGAATGTTCTTTCAGTTTTTTAACTAGGTAGAATTTTACGAATCGACTTTCATTTAATTTTACTTTTATTTCTTGGGAATCTCCATTCCAGAAGCAAGAGACAAAACCCATCTGTTTTTCATGCTATTAGTTCGGTCCCTGAATTCGTACTGAGGGTCTGAATAGTAGTTCTTAACAAAAAGAGGAAGTAGCTTTTAGGTGGCGAACTGTCTCGTATTACTTCTCCCTTTTCTATTCTGGCCAAATCAACTCTGCAAGTGGTCGGTTTTATTTTTTCTTAGAAATTAATTTTTATATTATGGGTTAAATAGTACCACTACCGGTCTTCTAGAGGGATGGCTTTGGCATTAAATAACCCATGAAGGTTGATAAGCCATTAAACAAAGAAACCAAATCAAACCTGAACAATTTTGCCAAGAAGTCCAGAATAATGATTATCATTGCACAAAATGGAATCAATGATCTGAGTTCAAATCCAGGATGAGGCAGTTTGCATTTCACTTCTTGCTTATGTGCTAGGGAAAAACATGAACTGATGACTTTTTCCCTTAGCTTTGAGTAAATAGTAAAGCAGACTGAGTTCTTAAACCTTGGATAAGCAGCTAGTCTATGAGAAGGAATACTGTGAATTTGAACCAGCTTTACTCCACTAAAAAATTGACCTCCTGCTTGTGGTGGAGGGGTTGGGTAAATAGATATTGGTGTGAAAACTGAGTGAGTAAAAATGATAGGGAATCTGAGAAAGAACTAAAACCATTAAGATATCAGACTTACTAAAATCACCAGAGGAGAGTGCTGGAGTAGTGATGAGACTTGTTGTCACATGATCTCCTGTGAAAAGCCTTGCAAGGTGCATGGAAAAACCTGAACATTCTGGGAGGAATTTAATCTGTCCAGATGACATCATTTCTATAATCATCTAGAATACTGAGGAGAGTCCTGGAGTACTAAGAAGAAGAAAAGGAAGTCTATTAAGAATAGTGATCTCAAATGAAAGCCCCATATACATTACTGGTATGAATATTCAATACATACAAAATAATAAAGGTAATGATAATGACGGCATGTTGAAAATAATTGAAACTTCCAGAGGAGAGGGCAGAGCATTTGTAAGGTGGAAATTTGTTGTCTCTTGGTCCCAAGTTAAAGACACTGCTGGTGGGAATAGTTAGTGAATACAAGTAGATCGATTGTCAGTAGATAGCCACTTCCCAATCATAATGTCCAGTTTTTTGTGTTTTTTTTTTTGTTTCGATTTTTTTTGTTTTGTTTTGTTTAGTTTGGATTTTTTTGTTTTGTTTTGTCTTTCTTTGTTAGTTTTTGTTCAAACTGCTTTTGTGGAAAATGTGTCAGTCATTTTGATGCTGACAAAAAGAGAAGCTTTGCCAAAGAATTACGCCCAGGGCCAAATATTTTGGAAGCACTCCATAACAGCTTGATGAGATTGGCTTAATGGAGCTCTCCTAGCTATTCAATCAGTGCCATTAATATTGACCAATCAGTGATCAGCATTCCCTTCACATCCGCTAAAAGGCAATTGTTTTGTTTTATACAGTTTAGATTTTTTTGTGGTGCATTTGTGATGGCAGGAAGGAGAGGAGGAGAAGGAAGAGGTTAATATGGACCAATCAATGTTCAGAATGCCAGTGGCCATTAATTTTTTCCCCCTTCTTCCATTTTCAGTGGGCAAGTAAATGGTGGTGGTAGTGACGATTGGAAAGGTTTTAAAATTTTTTTCAAAGTTTATTTATTCATTTATTCTTTTTTTTTTTAGTATTTATTCATTGTTTTATTTTGTTGTGTGCATTAAGACTTATTTGATTAACTTTATAAATTAAAATGGCTCAGTTTGATCAGACGTCAAAATAGAGTTTAAGAACTTCCAACTTTTCTTTAAATATCAGAAAAAAGCAAAAAAACAAAAAACAAAACTAAACAAAACTAAACAAAACTAAACAAAACAAATGCTTCAAATGCTGAAATTAGATTTTAGTTTAAAAAATGCAGAAGAGTTTGTTAACCTCCATAATATAAAGACAAGTAACCCTTTAAATTAACTATTTCTTTCTTCTTTTTTTAAAAAGAATTTAAGGAAGATTTTAACTCCTTGTGTTGCAGCAAAATAGCTCTAAACTATCATCATCATCATATCGCGCCACTAGCACGGATCTCCCTGACCTTCTCTCACCACCCGTCTCTATTGTCCATCGCTCCCGGCAGGTCTTCAAGGCTACATCCTGTATCGGCACAAAGCTGTTGTATATAGGTTCTAGTTGGTCGTCCTGCCTTTGCTCGTCCATGTGAAGGAGCCCACAGGTGTATATCGCTTATGAATTCGTCCTTACTTCTCCAGCAGTGTCTGCATGTCTGGTTCGTTTAACTTGGATAGTTTTCGAGATGGGTGGTACTATTTACCAACCCCTCCGCTCGGGCAGGATATGACACAAGGTCAATTTTTTTAAGCGGAGTTTAACAGGTTTGAATTCAGAGTTTTCCTTCTCCTAGACTAGTTGCCTCACCAAAGCTGAAGAACCTAGTCCGTCCTACTATTTATCCATAGCTGGAGGGAGAATAAGGGGGTTCATACCTTTCCCAAGGGTATTTGCCCGAAAGTGAACGAGATGGGTGGTAAGTGGCTGCTTTGTAGGGTGCTGCCTCCAGGACTTGTTCAATATTGCCCGCAGCATTCTTGTGTAGTTGCCGTCAAGCTCTTCTCCATACGTTTTGTTAGCGTCCATGTAGTGCATCCATACAGCAGTATCGATACGACCACTGCTTGGAAAAAAACTAGTCAGACCTGACCGATAAAATGTAACGCTCTAAACTTTACATTAGTTTTAAAAGGTGTTAATGGAATCAATAATATATTTTCTACAAACAAACATTTTCAAACTAATGAACGGACCAGTTTAATTCCTTTATCTTTTCTCACCTACACGAATACCACTCTTTAATATGCAGAGACATCTACAAAGTTGACAGAGTTAATACCGAGATAGTAGGGTGCCAAGTTACCAGCTTTTAGCTTATGTAGTTAAATTGCTGGCACCAAATATGAGAGTCACTCCAAAAGTAATGGTTGCTATTTATTTCGACTGAAACGGATAAAGGAAGCACAATAAATTCATCGAGTAGAGCAAGTTTTCAGCTACTAATGCTAATATTGCGCATCGTCATCCTCATTTGTGAGATGCTCCAAAAGTAATGCTCCATTCATTTGCACAGAACCTACAACAGATACAAGGAACGCAAAAACATCATTAGGTAGGGCAAGTTTTCAGCAACAAAATGCTAATTTTACGCATCGTCATCCTCATTCACTAAACAATTGTGAGATGCTCCAAAAGCTAGTCTCACAATTCAACTCCTTAGAAACTACGATAAAAGAAGGGTAATGTTTGAGTCCCCGTGTTGTCGTAGCTAGCGTGCTGGACTGCGACATCGCAGTAAGTGAGTTCAAACTCCAGACATAATTTTTGCACTAATACTCTTGGGAAAGATATGATCTTCCTCACCCCCAGCTATGTGTTTAATAGTGCCACTCCTTACTAAACAACAGGTGTATGGCCACTTAACTTCCATCTCAAAAACCATCCAAGACGAACAAGACACGCGAGATACTGTTGGAGATACAAGAACAAACTCATAAGTGACGTTCTTCTATAGATCCCTACACATAGACATGCCAGTGTTGGCCGATCAACAAAAACTTATTTACATCAGCTTTGCGTAGACACCGGGTGTCGTTTGGAAGACCTGCCGAGACCGATGAAAGATAGGGATGGGTGGAAAGAGATAGATAGATAGATAGAGAGAGAGAGTCAGGGAAATTCGTGCTGTCAACGTGAATCGGCGATCATATTGATGACTGTTTCTCTAGAGAGATGGCTTTGGTATTAAATAACCCACGAAGGTTGATATGCCATCAAACAACGAAACTAAACCAAGCCAAACATAGTGTAGTTGCAGTCCTATGTTCAACAAGGAGTCAAAAGGAATAGCCATCTATAAAGTAGGGATAAAATTAATTCATTTCTCTATATCCATCACATCGAAAATAAATTAAGTACATATCAAAAAAGAGAACTGAGCCAAACTTTGGTGTACATAAAATGCTGTCTCTACTGTCCTTCATGTTATCACTTGGCAGAGAGTTAATTACATCCTTGTATCAAAAGAAACTTCCCTCGCGATTGACCAAGAATTAATCAAACCTCCTCTCCCACTTGTTTGAGAAAGAGAGTCCCCGTGAAGTAGTGGCAAGTGAGCTGGACAGCGATATGGTAGTAAGCAAGTTCGAGCTCCAGTCACGCTCTTACATTCACTTTGGGATTAATACTCCTGGGAAAGGTATGAACTTTCCAGCTATTGTTTAAATAGTGCCACTACTGTTCTACAAGAATGGCTTTGGCATTGGATAAACCACGAAGGTTGATGTGTCATTAAAAACCGAAGAACCCAAACCAAAGAGACATTTACAAGAGATGTTTTAATTTCTTTGTATATATATATATATATATATATTCTTTTGTAATATAATTCCAGTAAAAAAAATGACTAAATTATTTACGTAGACCAAGCAAGGGTGGACTGAGCGTTGGATTAATTAGGTTGTGCCCGAGGGTTCAAAGCAACAAGAAATCACAACAGCAACCCATTTTTTTAAAGTTGTTGCTAATGAACCAATCTGTTATAGTTAAAATGTTTTTATAATTCCTGCAGTTCTATTAAAAAAGTCCGCTCAGCTATGGATTAAATTGTATCCCTACTGTCCCCTGCTGCAAGGATGACTTTAGAATTAAATAACCCACAAAGGTTGATATGTCATAAAGCAAAGAAACCAACGTCGTCTGTAAACGCTTCAATTGAGTTCTGAATATTTGTGAGGCCTAGAATTTTATTAACAAAAGAGATAATTCCCCTTATCCTCCCAGATATGGGTTGAATAGTACTACTACTGTTCTTTTACAAGGATGGCTTTGGCATTTAATAACCCACAAAGGTTGATATGCCATTAAAAAAAGCAAGCACCAACACCAGACCTACTGCTTTGACAATTTCTTCCTGTTTTCGTAATAAATGATCTTGGGAAGGAAATAAATATCCAGCTTTCTTCTTGATTTGATTTTTATAACGGAAAAAAAAGATGTCGGGAAAAAATGGAGAAGGAGCTGCAAGAAAAAAGAAAAAAGTCGGAAGAATGAAAAGTTGGTAACCCAGTGGATCTTAACGATGTGGGAGAGGAAGACGCGCGCCCCGCAGACGTGGGAGGAGGAATATTCAAGAGAACAGAAAAAAACATTTCGTTACTAAGAAGTAAGTTTAACTGATCAATTTTTAATATCTTCACGTCTCTTAAGATATTGTTTACCTTAATTATTTGTGTATAAGACGCACTCTTTTTCCAGATTTTTCAACCCCAAAAGTTAGAGAAGCACATTATACACCAGAACTATATAATTGATTTTTTCCAACTACTGCCTCACCATATTCGAGCGCCTCTAATGATGGAATGGTTAGCAAGCTAGACTAGCAAACAGACACGAGTGAGTTCGAGTCTCATTCGCTGCTCCATTCATATGGCCTGGTGCTATATTTTACCAAGAAAATTACTACGACCTGCCCCACCATATTCGGGAAGGGATAACAGTGTAGTAGAAGGAAAGAATTTAAAATTATTTAGTGCGGGAATCAATTTGCCGTTGGAGTTTCGAATTTAAATATTTCGTCCAATGAGAATGACTGATGCCATTCTGCCCGGGTTACCTCCTCGGGCAACATAAAAGGCTGAGTATCGCTCCCTCGACCTCTTCTCTTCCTCACTTGCTGGCAGCAGGACAGACCAGCCTTAACAAGGAGAGCACATTATTTTTCTCTCTTACCCGGTCCGGTTCAAACAGCAGACAAATGGACATTTCACCACGAGAGAGCACATTCAACATTTGACCACTGTTTCTTTAGGAGACCATCTTTCACCTTTTCTCCTTTCTCCTAAAATCAACCACTGGCTAAATGCAAAATTCCAGCTCAACCCTCTTCCTGCGACTTACAGCACAAATGTTCCTTCATTCAGGCTGCCATTAAAGCATTATTGAAACTTATTCTCGCCTTCATCATTTATTTTCTTCCTTTAAACATAACAAGAGGCAACAGAACTTAACACCCTCAACTGCCATTTTGTATAAATGGTAATATTAGCTGCCCTCCTTGTTAAAACAGAAAGTCAGATGTATTTGTAGTCCAAACTGATGTTTTACGCCGTTTGCTTATAATTTGGGTTCTTTTTATGTGATTTTTTTCTCTCCAAAAGCACGTTGCATTTTAGCGTAAACATGTTTGTGTATTTACATTAGTTTTGTATTTTAAGGCATCATGTAAACATTTATTTTCATTCGACTCGAAGTGATAAAAAGTTGAACAAAGGTTAAATTGATAATTTTTTCGCCAGAATTTCATAGTCCTAACTTAGTTTGCCTAGTCGGCTGGGGCTGAGGAATACACCGACTGCATCCCTGCAGGGGGGGGGGGTAAGACATCCCTCTATGAGTGCCCTGGATATGACACTAAACAATCTTATTGTGAGGTTTCAGTAATGATGGAGCTTTGGGGAATGCGGAGAACCGCTTCATTGTCATCACTCCCAGGTCCACTCTGGCTCGGAGTGGTAGCACTTGAGAGGGACCCCTCTATTGGTAATATAGAACTAAACTGCGTACTTAACTGAACTGCTTGAAATAGAACTGTTTTGACATTTAAACTGCGTACTTATGCTAAACTGAATTGTTTGAAATAGATCTGTTTTGACATTTAACTGTGAGTGAAGAAAAAATATACTTATACTAAACTGAATTGTTTGAATTAGAACTGTTTGACTAAACTGAATAGCTTGAAATAGAAATGTTTTTGACATTTATACTGTGCACTCATGCTAAACTGAATCGTTTGAATTAAAACTGACTATTTGAATAAAAATGGATTTGGCATTAAATAACCTACAAAGGTTGATATGCCATAAAACCCAAACAATCAACCAACGAACGAACCAACCTAACTTTTGGGTTTTATAAATGAGTGCATGTCATGTCTTGGTAGCAATATCTCATCTACTGAAAGTAATGCCAATATACGCATTGGAAAGTCATGGTGCGTGTTATACACTAATAATTACGATATTTAAGTGACAACTATCAGATTGAAACGAATGTAATGTCCGATTTTTGAGTATATATTATTCATAAAAAAACTTTATGCCTATAGAAATATTTAATCATTAACATAACCGCTATTGCTTCCTAGAACCTCATTTCATCTGTCAACAAACTTATAGATGTCACACTTGTAAAATTCTTTGGGTTTTGAAGTAAAATATGAGTTGTTTAAATCTTGTTCAACCTTTTCTCTTGATGTCAACCAAAGATCATTCAAATGTTTCTTTAATCTCCTGAACAATTAATAATCGGAAGGAGTAAGATCAAGAGAAACATAAAAGATGAAGCCATTTTTGCCAACCAAGCTCTTCTAAGAGATCTTTAGTCAGTTGGGTCGTGTAAGGATGGATATTATTCTAATGGAGGATGACTAAGGAGGCTTGTGCTTTGAGTAAAATCCCTTCTTCAAAAATGGGAAAACCACCTCTTCCAGTTTCTTCAATTCAGTGCAATATCCCCGTAAATGTGTTACATAGCCCGATATGAATACGCGAAATAGACATAGAATGTTCATAACTCATATATAGATAACATAGGAATCCAGAAACACAAAAAACACTTACGACTTCTTTTTTCAGGTACGAAACTTTTTATTACCTTTGAGTTAAAAGGTTTTTCGATATGAGGAAGAGAGAGGCACAATCTTTCTATGCTGACTTTTCCACCTGCTCCAAACCACGTGTGGCACCCGCTGCAAGTCCTCGGCGAGCCCCGAAAGTCAATCGTCTTCTTCGGACGCTAGAACTCAACTCTCTGACTTTTCTCAAATCCCCAAAATCCTTCGCGTACGCTTCCGGTGCATGACGTCATTCACACCTCCTGGTCTCATTTTCTATCTGGGATTTTTATTTTGACATCTCTGAATGACACATCCTCCCCGCGCGCGTGTGAACACCTGCGCTCATCTTGCACCTAACTAACCCATGCGCTAAGCGAAAGGTTCTCAGCCTAACTAAACCGAAAGGCAAGATATATAAAACGAAATCCCTCGGCTATTATATTACAAATGCTCTGAATGGATTTTGCTGTTGTATTTGCATTGACACCTTTAGAAAACCCATAGAGTAAAACAAGTCTAACATGTTCTCTAGTTGGGACGGGCATAAGAGTGAATACCAAAGAATATTATCAACAATATTCTTAAAATTAAAAGAAAAATATAAAAAATTACTCGTTGTATCATTTCAAAAGGATAGCAAGGGACAACAGTTTAATAAAAGTTGTTTAAAACATTCATCAAGACATTACATTCGTTACAATGTCATAAGAACGGCTCACTAATAATGACTATTATATCAATACTAGAATACACCCATCAATAATGACGGTTGAATTTTGCAGAAAATATATTTTTTATAATCCAAATTAAAAAGATTTCAAAATCTAAAAAGAATAAATCAATAAATGAAAAGTATCTCGTATGTTATTGTAATAAAAAAAACACAACTTTCATATAGCAAACTTAGAATTATCTGAAAAATCTCATTGTCTGTGTCATTAATAAATGGAAACTCATTTTCTCTCTCTTTCTTGTTGCTGTCAATGTAAATTCAAAAGATATATAACGAAGCAGACGAACTCAAAAACTGAAGTAAAATTGTTCCGTTGTGACGTTAGCCTACTTTCCCGACAACTTGTCTGTTTTCTTTTCCTTTCTCTTTCGATGTGGCAAGCCACAAATCACATAATTCGTTCTTTCTTTCTTTCTTTCTTTATTTTTTCTTTCTTTAAAGATTACAGCAAAAAACGTCAGAGAGCTCACCTTCCGTTGTTTCTTCCTTTCTTTTATTTCGTTCTTTCTTTTTCACTTTAATTTTTTCTTTCTTAAAAGATTTCAACAAAAACAGCAGAGGTTTCACCTTCCGTTCTTTCTTTCTTTCTTTCTTTCTTTTAGTTCTCAAGTCAGCCTGCTCTTACGACTGCTGACTTGACACTTGGTCTGCTTTCTTTTCTATTCTCTTTTGATGCAGCAAGCTACAAATCATACGATTCTTTCTTTCTTTCTTTCTTTCTTTCTTTAAAGATTACAACAAAAAACGTCTGAGATCTCACCTTCCTTTCTTTCTTCTTTTTCTTTCTTTCTTTTTTAAATATTATGTGTACAGACACACAGATATACGCACAGAATACTTATGTTGCCCAGTCGGTTGGGGCAGTAGAATACACCGACTTCACATCTGCAGAGGGGTAAGACACCCAAAATGAGTGTCCAGCATATGACACTAAACAATTTGATGGTGAGGTTCCAATAATGCTGGAGCTTTGGGGAATGCGGAGCACCTCTTCAGTGCCATCACTCCCAGGTCCACCCTGGCGTGGAGGGGAAGCACCTGATAGGGCCCTATCTATGAGTTAAATAGAATTAGAATGCGTACTTACGCTAAATTGAATTACTTGAAATAGAACTGTTTTGATATTTAAACTGCGTACTTATGCTAAACCGAACTGTTCGAAATAGAGCAGTTTTAACATTTAACTGTGTGTAAACAAAAACTGTACTTATATAAATTTATAGAATAAAAATATAGAATTAAAACTGTTGGTTGACTGAACTGAATAGCTTGAAATAAAAATGTTCTTGACAATTAAACTGTGTACTTATGCTAAACTGAATTTTTTGAAATAGAACTATTTGTATAAAAATTGATTTAACATTAAATAACCTACAAAGGTTGATATGCCATAAACCAACCAACCAACCAACCGAGCACTTGTGTTTTACATTATTAGGAGATTTTTGTTACATGTATTTAAAATTTATCTATTGCTCTTTTCATATTATAAGTCTTCTTCAATCTATCATCATTTATGCTATAAAACTGACAACCTTCCTAGCCTTTTGATCTTCAACCTAGAACTGTGGAAAAGATTGGTAGTAATGAGTATAGTTTAGAAACCACTGCCGCAGGCGTCTATAGTCGAATTCTAAAAAGCTGTATTGTGTATAAATACAGTCGATTTGTCTACTACATTCCATTTGCTCGTCTCTATTATCCGCCTGCTATTTTTTAATTGTTTTAGCATTGGTTCATAACTAGGACCATCGAAAGCCTTTATAGGACCCTAAGTAAAAATTTGACTTAACCCCCACGTCAACACCACTCACCTCAAACAATATTGTCCTCGTGGTGTAATGGTTAAAGCGATGAACTGCGGAATCGTAGTACGCGAGTTCGTACTCCAGTCGCGCTATTATGTTCACTTTCGGGCAAATACCCTTGGGAAAGGTATGAACCCCCTTATTCTCCCTCCAGCTATGGGTAAATAGTAGGACGGACTAGGTTCTTCAGCCTTGTTGAGGCAACTAGTCTAGGAGAAGGAAAACTCTGAATTCAAACCTGTTAAACTCCGCTTAAAAATTGACCTTGTGTCATATCCTGCCCGAGCGGAGGGGTTGGTAAATAGTACCTCAAACAATATTATCTATTTTAATGTTTGATCGTTTGTGTACCTACAGTGGAAAAATCGAGATTTTATTGTATATGGTGCTGTTTTTTATGGCATGAGTATATTGCTTACAAAATAAAACACACACACAGACACACAGACACACACACACGCACGCATGCGCACACACACACATATAGATCAAGGGCTCCTGTTGGCTATAATCCTTAATACAGCTTATCATTATATTCATTAAAAGAGCTATATTGATATGGCTATATTCGTTGATATAGCTATATTCATAAATAAGCTATATTCATTAATAGAGCTATATTGATATGCCTATATTCGTTGATATAGCTATATTCATAAATAAGCTATATTCATTAATAGAGCTATATTGATATGCCTATATTCGTTGATATAGCTATATTCATAAATAAGCCATATTCATTAATAGAGCTATATTGATATGGCTATATTCGTTGATATAGCTTTATTCATAAATAAGCTATATTCATTAATAGAGCTATATTGATATGCCTATATTCGTTGATATAGCTATATTCATAAATAAGCCATATTCATTAATAGAGCTATATTGATATGCCTATATTCGTTGATATAGCTATATTCATAAATAAGCCATATTCATTAATAAAGCTATATTGATATGCCTATATTCGTTGATATAGCTATATTCATAAATAAGCTATATTCATTAAAAGAGCTATATTGATATGCCTATATTCGTTGATATAGCTATATTCATAAATAAGCTATATTCATTAATAGAGCTATATTGATATGCCTATATTCGTTGATATAGCTATATTCATAAATAAGCCATATTCATTAATAGAGCTATATTGATATGGCTATATTCGTTGATATAGCTATATTCATAAATAAGCCATATTCATTAATAGAGCTATATTGATATGCCTATATTCGTTGATATAGCTATATTCATAAATAAGCCATATTCATTAATAGAGCTATATTGATATGGCTATATTCGTTGATATAGCTATATTCATAAATAAGCCATATTCATTAATAGAGCTATATTGATATGCCTATATTCGTTGATATAGCTATATTCATAAATAAGCCATATTCATTAATAGAGCTATATTGATATGGCTATATTCGTTGATATAGCTATATTCATAAATAAGCCATATTCATTAATAGAGCTATATTGATATGCCTATATTCGTTGATATAGCTATATTCATAAATAAGCCATATTCATTAATAGAGCTATATTGATATGGCTATATTCGTTGATATAGCTATATTCATAAATAAGCCATATTCATTAATAGAGCTATATTGATATGCCTATATTCGTTGATATAGCTATATTCATAAATAAGCCATATTCATTAATAGAGCTATATTGATATGGCTATATTCGTTGATATAGCTATATTCATAAATAAGCCATATTCATTAATAGAGCTATATTGATATGGCTATATTCGTTGATATAGCTATATTCATAAATAAGCCATATTCATTAATAGAGCTATATTGATATGCCTATATTCGTTGATATAGCTATATTCATAAATAAGCTATATTCATTAATAGAGCTATATTGATATGCCTATATTCGTTGATATAGCTTTATTCATAAATAAGCTATATTCATTAATAGAGCTATATTGATATGCCTATATTCGTTGATATAGCTATATTCATAAATAAGCCATATTCATTAATAGAGCTATATTGATATGCCTATATTCGTTGATATAGCTATATTCATAAATAAGCTATATTCATTAATAGAGCTATATTGATATGCCTATATTCGTTGATATAGCTTTATTCATAAATAAGCTATATTCATTAATAGAGCTATATTGATATGCCTATATTCGTTGATATAGCTTTATTCATAAATAAGCTATATTCATTAATAGAGCTATATTGATATGCCTATATTCGTTGATATAGCTTTATTCATAAATAAGCTATATTCATTAATAGAGCTATATTGATATGCCTATATTCGTTGATATAGCTATATTCATAAATAAGCTATATTCATTAATAGAGCTATATTGATATGCCTATATTCGTTGATATAGCTTTATTCATAAATAAGCTATATTCATTAATAGAGCTATATTGATATGCCTATATTCGTTGATATAGCTTTATTCATAAATAAGCTATATTCATTAATAGAGCTATATTGATATGCCTATATTCGTTGATATAGCTATATTCATAAATAAGCTATATTCATTAATAGAGCTTATCCCTTAAAGCGGTTCTGTCCACAATGCTAGCAATACATTCATTGTAATAATATTTTATTGTGATTTAAAGGTTTTAAAGGATATGTTTACTTAACCCTTCCAAAATGGACAGTTTGTGGTACAAGGTCAATTTTTAAGACATTAAAACTGGTTGAATTCAGAGTCTCTCTTCTCCGATACTAGTTGCCAAACCAAGGTTAAAGAACTCAATCTGCCCGACAATATACCAATTTCTGGAAGGGACAGTGAAGAATAGATGAATTCCTGTCTTGCTCAAAGGCATTAGAGCGAAGTGAGACGCAAACGGACTCGTCCAAGATTTAAACTCGGATCACCGATTTGATTGGTTGTAGCGGAAGGAAACTTTGTATTTTGGTTTGGCGCGTAACTTAATTCGACGCATAATTTCACCCAATCAGGATGACCTGTCCTATTCACCGGATCTCCTTTCCGGGCAGCAGAAATTGGGGAAGCTGCCAAACACAGCCTCTTTGGCTGGACAACTCCGTCCAGTGCAGACGTCTCACTGGCGGTTCTTCAATAGCAGCAGCAGCAGCAGCATGGACACATGAGGGAACGTATCTAATTAATGGATTCATTGCGTCTATTTCTCTTAGACCAAGGAATCCCAGTTGAATATGAATTAGATACATTCAATACGCCACACACAGGAACAACTTTACGTCACCCCCAAAATTGACTATGTCGATTGTGATGCCGTATCCCGCTCCGACACCTAGCCCTTATTTCACCTCTGGGCCACATTTTCACGAGACCACACGCTTCTCCCCGAAATAACCAGAAACACAAACTCACGGTAACTCCAAAGATTATTTCATCCAACGGCAAGCATGACTTTCGCTATATACTGCGAACATACTTCCCTCGCACGTCCAACAACACACGCTGCTATCTCAACTTTCTCATAACGCCATTTCGTCTCTTCACTTCTTTCCTTTCCCACGAGGCTTGCAGCACAAATGCAAACTCAATATTCCAAGCTGCCATATTAAAAACCTTCGTGTAAAAGCTAACGGCATCTTCGTCTTCTTACTTCATCCTCTTCTATATACCTAACAACACTTAGTGAGGAAACAACTCAACGAAAACACACACACACACGCACGTTACAACTTCTCGCTAAAAGCTAAACACAATAATAACAACATCCCAACCTCGCTAAAAAGTTAACAATTTTTTTTTCATCTTTCTTTCCTTGAAAAACGTGGCCTCTTTCAGAGCTCAGCTCAGCCCAGCCAGCTAGCGCTGCTGAATAAGCTGACGTCATCTCTGTAGGAGGTTAACCTTCAATGAGTGTCTGGGATATGGCATTAAGCCATCTGACGTTGAGGCTCCAGTCCTGGAGCTTTGAGGAATGTGGAGTAACCCTTTATTGTCATAACTCCCAAATCCACTCTGAACCGGAGTGGAAGTACCAATTAGGGTCAAATAGAAATATCTAATCATCTACTTAAAACCCCTTCACTGTGTGCAAACAAATAATTAATTCTAAATATAGTTATTAGTGTTATGACAATATTCGAAAGCATTTGGACACGACGACCCGAGTTCAAATCTTCGATAAGGACGTTTGCATTTCACAGAGCGCAAATAACCATGAGAAAGATATGAATCCAATTATTTTCCTCCTCCAGCAATGGATAAATCGTAGGACAGACTGGACTCTTTAGCCTTCGTATGGCAACCGGTATAGGAGAAGGAAAACTCTGAATTCAAACCTGTTAAACTCCGCTTAAAATTGACCTTGTGTCACATCCTGCTCGAGCAGAGGGGCTGCTAAAAACATACTTGAAACCATTTAACTGTGAGCAAACAAATGATTAGTTTTAAATTTGATAAGAACACTTGATAAATAGAATTATTAGAATTAAATAGCAATACTTGAAACCATTTAATCGTATGCAGACTAATGAGCTGTGGCTCCTTCAAAATAATCTTACCTACTGACAATTTCGTTTACAAATCATATATATCTAACATATGTAGAAAAACTGATAATAACGATCCAAGTGGAAGGAATGATTTACTGAGGGGTCGACACTATAGCGTTTCGGTTCTACTGAACCATCATCAGGACCATGAGGGGTGATATTAACAATTATAAGTTAACGATGGATGTTTAGAAATGTGAAATACAAAAACCTAGGGGAAAATATGTATAAGAAAAAGTTTTTCCTATTATACATATTTCGCCCTAGGATTTTGTATTTCACATTTTTAAACGTCCATCGTTAACTTATAATTGTTAATATCACCCCTCATGGTCCTGATGATGGTTCAGTAGAACCGAAACGCTATAGTGTCGACCCCTCAATAAATCATTCCTTCCACTTGGATCGTTATTATCAGTTTTTCTACATATTGTCGGATTACAATCCTTTATTTACTCTTCATATCTAATATATATATTTATTTGCAGGATTTGGCATTACCAACTGACCAACAAGTGCACTCGTTACCGGAGTGCTACAACTGTTAGGGTTCAGTCTATGGATCAAATAGAACTGATTAATTACTTCTTTCCTTGAAAACATTCAACTTAGTGCAAACAAATGATTGTTGAATCGAATAATAAATACTACATAACAAAACTTGGATTCATCTATGTGCAAATAAATGAATTATACTGAATTGAATTTTAATGTTAGATAGCAATACTTGAAACAATTCAGCAGTGTGCAAATAAATGAGCTCTGGCTTATTTAAAAATATTGTTACCAACAAATTATTCGTTTACAAATTATATATATATATATATATACACACGCACATATATAGGGTGGAACGATAAAATTGTCGTCCTAAAGAAAACAACACTACAGCTTTATTTTAAAACTTTTATTGAAAAAGTCAATTCAGGTAACTTGATTATGTAGTAGAGCTGACATCTATTCAATGTATCCGCCTTCAGCCTCAATTACCGCCTCAATACAGATCCGGAACTGGGAGCATGCCTTTTCCACAAGCGCCGGCGGGAGCTCGGCGAATACTCGGCGGATGGCAGCGATCAGCCTGGCTTTGGTGTTGTGGGAGGTCATGTTGGTGATGTTCTCGACGTATGACCAAACGAAGTAGTCCAGCGGGTTCAGGTCGGGGGAGGAGGGGGTCCAGTGAGATAAGGGTACAAAGTCGTAGCACTCCTTCTAAAGCGAAGCCTGGGTCTCTTTGGACTTGTGGGCCGGCGCTGAGTCCTGCTGCCACTCCCAGGATCTGCCAGCAGCCACCTGATTGCACCAGGGGATCACTACACTCTTCAGCACATCCAGGTACACTTTGGTGTTGACTTTCAATTAACTCCTTGGTCCGGTTCTTCCTGGCGGTGTCCTCAGCCTTGGGCTTCCGCTCCACCACCTCCAAAGGGTCGTCCGATGCGTTGAGCTGTGCCCTCAAGCGTTGAACCATCCGGATTTGCATTTTGAGGGTGCTGGCAATGGTCCTGTTTTCAAAACTTGGATCGGTAGAGACCATGAGTTGTACAGCGGCGCATCTCCGATCTCGCTCGTTGAACATTGTGTCACTTTCAGACATGATAGAAGGCTTCTATTGCTCTTGGGATTTGTACACAACTGGCCAACTAGTACATGGTCTGCAACAAAAAAAAAAAAAAAAAAAAAAGAAAACCGGTTTTCATTAAACAGAAATGGAATCATACCGTCTTTTCTAGGACGACAATTTTATCGTTCCACCCTGTAAACATGATTTGGCATTAAATAACCTACTAGGGTTTATATGCCATAAAACACAATCAGCATCTCTCAGAGCTTTGCTTCTTAGCTTTCTGTCGAGGGATTAAAGCGTACTATCTGTTTCTTTTCTTCATCTGTGTTCATGCTTTTGAACAGGATGTAACAACATTCAAGGTGAATCTAGGCTTCCAATCCTGCGGCAGTACTTTCCCCATTGCACCAAAGAAGTATGATACCAGTATGACAGTCGTCGCACCAGCCGGGGGTTATTTCGGTCTTTGACCATGTATATGTTCCTGTGGTCCTCTCACTAAATTGATCACATCTCACATATCACACCCAAGGGGTAATGCGGCTCTCAGAGCTACTGATAATTGGGAAATGTAGCAATAGAAAGTTTGAAGAAAAATAAAGAGATTTATATATTGTTGGATTGATTTTTTTTATGTAGCAACTAATATACGGCAGAAGTAGAAGTTTTCTTCATATCAACATCAAGTCATACCGATAGCATGGATTCTCGTAACTATCTCTCGCCATCAGTCCGGTTGACGACATTCAGTGTCCGAACAGAGTTGATGAATGTAAGTCTTTGTTAGTCAGTCAACACCGGTGTGTCCATGTGTAGGTTTGGTTTAGTTTGGTCAGGTCTATTTGTTTAATGGCATATCAACCCATGTGGATTATATAATGCCAAAGGCATCACTGTAGAAGAACAACACTGATAACATTAAGCCTATAGCTAGGAGGGGATAAGGTGGGGGGGTCATACCTTTCCCAAGAGTATTTGTCTGAAAGTGAACGTAATAGCGTGACTGGAGCTCGAACTCGCTGTCTTCGAGTCCGCAGTTCAGCACTTATGCTATTACGGAACGAGGACTCCCCCAACCCATGTGTGGGCTCCCACACGTGGACATAAGTTGCTTATGAGTTTGTACCTGTTTTTCCAGTCATGTCCAGCATGTCTTGTTCGTCTAACTTGGATTGTTTATGAGATGGGAGGTAAGTTACCGTAAAACAGCTGTTTTGTTGGGTACTGCTTCCAGTATTTATTCAAAACAGCACGCAGCATCCTTACGAAGTTCCAATCTAAATTTTCCTCTAATCGCTTCGTTAAAGTCGAGGTGGTGCAGCCATCTAATAGTACTTACACGTCTACGGAGCATAGTTCCATATAGTCGATAACCTGTCAACGGTCATCCTTCATTAGAATAATACCAATTCTCACACGACCCAACTGACTAAAAATCTCTTAGAAGAGCTTGGTTGGCAAAAATGGCTTCATCTTTTATGTTTCTCTTGATCTTACTCCTTCCGATTATTAATTGTTCAGGAGATTAAAGAAACATTTGAATGATCTTTGGTTGACATCAAGAGAAAAGGTTGAACAAGATTTAAACAACTCATATTTTACTTCAAAACCCAAAGAATTTTACAAGTGTGACATCTATAAGTTTGTTGACAGATGAAATGAGGTTCTAGGAAGCAATGGAGGTTATGTTAATGATTAAATATTTCTATAGGCATGAGGTTTTTTTTATGAATAATATATACTCAAAAATCGGACATTACATTCGTTTCAATCTGATAGATATAGGTATGTTGTCATTTAAATATAATTATTATTGTACAGCACGCACCATGGCTTTCCGATGCGTATGTTGACATTACTTTCATTAGATGAGATATTGCTACCGAGGTATTTGAAACGGTCTACTAATTTCAGAGGCATGTTATCATTTAATGTGGAATTGGCACCATCATGTTTGAAACACATGAAGTCTTTTATTTGAGTACTCGTCAAGGCTAATACCTCTTGTGGCTTCTTATTGCCAGTCTATGCCGCAGACATTTGGTTTGCACCGGTATAATAGCAAGAAGCGCTAGATCATCTGCGTAATTTGCATCCGTTTTAGTTTCTGCTTCTTGCCTTAGGCATTAATATTCCAAATTTGTTTCTTTGAAAAATTCGGTCTCTTCCGGAAAAAAAATGATACTATTGAGATTGTTAGTTTGGTTTGGTTTATTTGTTCAATGGCTTATCAACCTTCGTGGGTTACTTTATGCCAAACCCATCTTTATTGAAGAACAGTAGTTGTAGTATTTAATCCATAATACCCTTTATCCATGCCTTGCATGGATAAAGGGGTTCGTGCCTTCCTAGATCATTAGCATTACTGCTAAGAGGATAAAAAAGAATTTCTATTTGCAACCATTTTGCTTCACAAAAAGACGCCGTTTATTCAAGGATAGACAGTGCAGCAGAAGAAGACTGTAGAATGGAACGGTCTAAATATCATCATTGCGATATTATGGATACAAAGTGACAAATTAGAAAGTAAAAGTAATCAAAGAGAGAAATGTTTTAGACGAACTTTGATTTAATTTTTTTTAATATTAAACAAAAGAATAAAACAAAATGGCCGACTATCTACTCAAGTTGACTCGATGATATTTGAACCCGTTGAATTCTCGGGGAACTGTGGTTCATGATTTTTCTGTTTAGGAAGAATTGAAGGATTCTTATTAGCATTTCATAGTTATGGCAGCGCCCATAAATAAGTACACCCATACATTTAAAAAAAATACAAAAGTGAATTTTCTTCTAAACCAAAAATACCTGAATTTTATTATTTATAGTTGAATAGCATACAGTCAAAACGGATATTATTAGCGATTATTCATTACCAAACTCTACAATAATGAAACTATTGTCACCAAAATTAAAATTATAACACCAAAATTAAAATTATATAAGAGGTGTACTTATTTTGGACTGTTAAATAATCATACTTTGGCTTCACAGTTTCAATGCTTTAGATTTTTTAATGAATAATATCTAATAATATCCGTTTTGACAATAAAATGTTATACTCAAAACAATAAAATACGGCTGTTTTTGTTTTTGAAGAGAATTAACTTTTCATTTTAAGAAAATTAAGGGTGTAATTATTTATGGTTGATACTGCAAATCTTTCTGTTTTTGGAATACAAAGGAGTTATAATTTTACTTTCGGCTGTAAAGTTTCAATGCTGTAGAGTTAGGTAATAAATAACACCTAATGATATTCATTTTGATTGCATAATGTTCTACTACTAATAATAAAATTCTTAATTGAATATTTTGGGCTAAAAAAAATCATAAATGTGGGGATTGGTTTGATAAGAATGGCACTGGTAGCATGCATTCCCTTGACTCTCTCACCATCTGTCCCCATGAACCATTGCTCTTGGCAGGTCCTCTAGACGGCATCCAGTATCCACTCATTTTGTCATGACTTCCCCAGCAAAATATGTCTTCTTCGTCTCATTTGGATGATTTGCAAGATGGGAAGTAAGTTGCTGTACAACTACTATTCTGTTGGGTGTTGCCACCAGGATTTGTTCAAAACAGAGTAGCATCTTTGTGTAGTTTCCATCAAACTTCGCTAAAGTGCAGGTGGTGCATCCATACAATAGTACTTACACGTTTACAACTTGGGATAATTCCTGTTTTATTTTGTGTAAAGCAAGTAAGTTTACATTGTATACGGTATAATATTCTATGGTGTCATGTGTAACGCGACCTGATAACAAAAAAAAAAAAAAATACCGTCTCTGCCCCTGGAGGACAAAACAGGTCTTAAGACATCTTGTAAATCAAAGAGACTGAGTTTTACAGGTCTTCTTCTTATATAATCCTTTGACAACGCCGTCTAGCGGTCATTGAAAGAAATTTTTTTCAGGTAAGCGTAGTAATCCCCCCTAATGGCTAAATTCTATGCACAATTTGCTGAAACAGGTTTTCGGTTTTGTTTGCTTTGTTTAACGGCACATTATCTTCTTATGGGTTATTTAATGCTGAAATTTGATTAATTTGTAAATATTTGTTTTGCTTGATTTCGTTTCGTTTCGTTTTATGGCATATCAACCATTGTTGGTTATTCAATGCCAAATCCAGTTTATACATATATATTAAACATATGATTTGGTTTGGTTTGGTTTTATGTCATATCAACCATTTTAAAGAATTTAATGCCAAACCAAGTTAAATATATATGATTTGTAAATATAAGTAAAAAAAGTTAAATGGTTCCAAGTATTACTGTGTTTCACTAACAATTCAATTGGACATCAGTCATTTGTTTACACACAGTTAAATGATCAAAAAGTTCTATTTGACCCATAAATATGATCCTTTCAAGTGCTACCACTCTGGGCCAGAGTGGACCTGGGAGCGATGGCAATAAAGGGGTACTCCACATTCCCCAAAGCTCCAGCGTTATTGGAGCCCTACCATCATATTGTATAGTGTTATATCAAGGACGCTCGTCAATGGCAGTCGGCGTATTTTATAGTCCCAGCCGACAAGGCTGGTAGATGTTGGATTATAATCACAACTTTGTCATATTTACCCTAACTCTCCGCTCGGGCAGGATATGACACAAGGTCAATTTTTAAGCGGAGTTTAACAGGTTTGAATTCAGATTTTTTTTTTCTCCTAGACTAGTAGCCCCGCCAAGGCTGAAGAACCTAGTCTGCCCTACTATTTACCCTTAGTAAATCACAACTTTATATTTTCAACATCTCACCGTCTCACTTTTTTGTCAATATTAATAATCATTTGTCTGCACACATTGATGTAGTATCAAGTATTCCTATCCAGTACAAATAAATTACAATCATTCGGCTTCAAGTAACTGTTCCTATGAAATAGCAATAATCATGTTTGTACAGAAATATGGTTTCAAGTATTCCTATCCAATACAAATAATATACAATCATTCGGCTTCAAGAAACAGCAATAATCATATGTTTGTACAGTAATATGGTTTCAAGTATTCCTATCCAATACAAATAATTTCGTCACAATTGTATGGTTTGAAGTATTCTAATCTAATACTAATAGTGGCATGCTTGGTGATCGGGAAGATATTTTAGTTGAGTTCATTCTTTTTAAGGATCAGTCTTAGCATTGATATATCCTTGATATACAAACACTGGATAAACGGAAGGAAAGAGAGGATAAACTCATTTGTAAATATTTAACGTGTAATATATACAATATGCATACCAGTGGTATTAAAAAAAAAGAAACCATAAACTTGTCCCAATAACTACAACTACAGGGTGGAACGATAAAATTGTCGCCCTAGAAAAGACGACATGATTCCATTTCCGTTTAATGAAAACCGGTTTTCTTTTTTTTATTGCAGACCATCTACTAGTTGGCCAGTTGTGTACAAATCCCAAGAGCAATAGGAGCCTTCTATCATGTCTGAAAGTGACACAATGTTCAACGAGCGAGATCGGAGATGCACCGCTGTACAACTCATGCCCTCTACCGATCCAACTTATGACAGCCAGAACCATCGCTGGATTGCCACGAAAAACAAGGACGTGCCCAGGGTGATGAAAACAAAGTTTCCGGCTACGGTTATGGCCTTTGGTGTGGTTGCAAGTGAGGGCCACATTATGCCACCTCACATCTTCGAAGTCGGCTTGAAAGTCAACACCAAAGTGTACCTGGATGTGCTGAAGAGTGTGGTGATCCCCTGGTGCAATCAGGTGGCCGCTGGCAGACCCTGGCTGTGGCAACAGGACTCGGCGCCGGCCCACAAGTCCAAAGAGACCTAGGCTTCGCTTCAGAAGGAGTGCTACGACTTTGTACCCTTCACTCACTGGCCCCCTCCTCACCGGACCTGAACCCGCTGGACTACTTCGTTTGGTTGTACATCGAGAACATCACCAACATGACCTCCCACAACACCAAAACCAGCCTGATCACCGCCATCCATCGAGTATTCGCCGAGCTCCCGCCGGTGCTTGTGAAAAAGGCATGCTCCCAGTTCCGGATCCGTATCGAGGCGGTGATTGAGGCTGAAGGCGGATACATTGAATAGATGTCAGCTCTACTACATAATCAAGTTACCTGAATTGACTTTTTCAATAAAAGTTTTAAAATAAAGCTGTAGTGTTGTTTTCTTTAGGACAACAATTTTATCGTTCCACCCTGTAGATATCAGCTCTACTACATAACCAAGTTACCTGAATTGACTTTTTCAACAAAAGTTTTAAAATAAAGCTGTAGTGTTGCTTTCTTTAGGACAACAATTTTATCGTTCCACCCTGTAGATATCAGCTCTACTACATAACCAAGTTACCTGAATTGACTTTTTCAATAAAAGTTTTAAAATAAAGCTGTAGTGTTGTTTTCTTGAGGACAACAATTTTATCGTTCAACCCTGTATACACATATAGTTCGATAAAGAAGCAGTATTTAGACGTGGTGCAAAATGAAAAAAAGCTTTCTTGTTAAGTGTAGGTGAGATAACCATTCAGTTCAGTCGTTCCCTTGCGAATATTCCTGTCTAATATCAATAATTTCGTCACAATTATACGGTTTTAAGTATTCCTATCTAATACTAATAATTGAATGGTTTGAAGAAATTATATCTATTTAGTAGTAGACATTCATTTGCACACAATTTTATGGTTTCAAAGAAGTAATAATAATCTTTAGTAAGCAGTTATGGCTTCAAGTGAGTATTTTTAATGTAGATAATTCACAGTTATATGGTTTTAAGTATTCCTATTAAATACAAATAATTTTTAAATAGATCTATATGATCCATATATAGGACCCTACCATGTATTACCCTCTGGGTCAGAGAAAACCAGGAAGTAATGACAATGAAGGGGTACTCCATAATCTTCCAGATCTCCAGAACTGGAGCCTCACCATCAGATGCATTTTAGTGTCGTACCCAGGACACTACTTTTTTTTTTTATCTATGAGGTGTTACCCCTCCACAGAGGATACAGTCAACGTATTCCAAGTCCCACTAGCAGAGCGGAGTCTTAGAATTGACCGGTCGGCTGAGGCTACAGAATACACCGACTGCATCTCTGCAGAAGAGTAAGTCTCCTCCAACGTATGTCCTGGATATGACTCTAAACAATCTGATGGTGAGGCTCCAGTAATACGAGAGTTTTGGGGAATGTAGAGTACCCCTTCATTGACTTTGCTCCTAGGTCCAATCTAGCCCAAAGTGGTAGCACCTGATAGGACCCTATCTGTGAGTCAAATAGAACTAAACTGTGCACTTATGATGGGCTGAATTGTTGTGATTAGAACTGTTTTTGACATTGAAACTGTATCCTTATGCTAAACTGATATGTTCAAAATAGAACTGTTTTGCCATTTAATTGTGTATAAACAAAAAAACTATACTCTTACTAAACTGAATTGTTTGAAATAGAACTTTTTTTGACATTTAAACTGTGAACTTATGCTAAACAGAATTGTTTGAAATGGAACTGTTTTTGACATTGGAACTGTGTATTTATGCTAAACCGAATCGTTTGAAATGGGACTGTTTTTTGACATTGAAGCTGTATTATACTAAACTGAGTTGTTTGAAATAGAACTGTTAATATGTGTAAAAATGGATTCGGTATGAATGACCAACCATGGTTGATATGCCATAAAACCAAACCAAACCAAACTAAAAGGAGTCTTAGAAGAAAAAGGAAATATCTGAAAAGGTAAAGGAAGACAGACCGATTGATATAAAGCATTACGAGAAAACGAGAACAAGAAAAAAGAAAAAAAGAAGAAGAAAATATGATCGAGAAGAAGAAAAAGAAAAGAAAAGAAAAGAAAAAGGCAAACAACAAAAAGAAAAGAAAGAAAAGACCAAAAAGTCCACTGAAAAAGTACGTCAAATTTTTATGGAAAATAATCCAACAACAACAACAAAATTTCCCTTCGACCTTAGCAAGAAGAGATTTGGGCAATCACAGCCAACCAAATGGAATGGTCCGAGCATTTCCTACACCCAAACCCAAACCCAAACCCAAACCTGTATCCACCAGAAACCTTCAACCACCCCACCCGTTTCTAGGCTTAAAATCCCTCCAATCTATAAGAATTGAGCTGACCCCCACCGAGCAAACTCCTCGTTCTTAAAAGGTTTAAGGTAAGGAGGGTTACAGTGAAGGAGGAGTGAAGATTACGACAGTTAAGCATCCTTTATTTATTTTTTTTTTTTTTCGTTTATTTATTTATTTATTTATTTTTGGTTTTGTTTTTGTTTTTTCCCCCACAAACTCCGGACGCAGTTGTACCATTTGCCAACGATTGCTTCGAAACTGTTTGCAAATTGGTAGGGCCTGCCATTTTGGAGAGTGCTTTGCAGAGAGAAAGAACATAAAGAGAGAAAATGTTAAATAGATAAATAAGTAAATAGATAAATAAATAAATAAATGAATAAATAAAAACAAAACGAATAAAAAAAATAAAAAGTGGTGGCTTTTTTCTTTTGCTTTGTTTTTGTTTTCTTCTCTTTATTTTTCGTTTTTGTTTTCTTTTCTTTTTTTTTCTTTTTTCTTTTTCTATCGTAAATGAATAGAGAGGCTGGTATGGGCAGGGCGAGAGAAGCAAATAAATAAATCCACTTTGACCGACGTACGAAAAACGAACAAACGCCTCGTGACTGGGTTATCGTCGTCCATATTTCTTTTTTTGAAATCTTTTTTTATCATTATTTATTTTTATTTTTATCTTTTTTTTAGTGTTATTATTCCTTCTGCTTTTCTAAACTATTTTTAGGCGCCGAGGAAATATGTGTACAGCAGTTTTATTTTATTTTCGTTTATTTTTTATTCTTTTATTTTTTTCCAATTCTTGCATAGATGCTTTTTTTTTTCTCTCTCTCTCTTTCTTCATACCCCGCGCGTTTTTACGTTTTTGCCGGGAGAGCCATGTTCCATTCTGATATTTTTCTTTTTTCTTCTCTTTCTGTCTTTTATTTTTATTTTATTATTTTATTTTTTTTATTTTTTCATCATCGATGCCACTGTCTATTAGAGGTATTTGCTTTAGAAGAGAGAAAACGCCACGTTAACTAACAGGCCACCCATAAATTAGTATCTGTACAAATCCATATACGCATACAAATGTTAGCATGAACACTTGCAAATACCCCTCCCCCCCCGACAAAAAAAATTGCTGACTCATGGATGTCGTTACAGATAGATAGATAGATAGATAGATAGATATGCTGTTACTGTTACGCTTTGAAAGTGTAATTAATTGAAGCTTGATAATTCGTCAGCAGACAGCATCTTCTCAAACGGATTGGCTGCCCTGTCGACATTCTCACCAAAAAAAGTTGTGTCCTGAGTACGAGACTAAAATGAATCTGATGGCGAGGCTCCAGTTCTGGAGATGCGGGGAGTGTGGAGAACTCCATTTAGCCTTCACTTCCAGGACCACTATTACTCGGCTGGGTAGTACCTGTTTTAGTCCCAACTATGGGTCAAACGGATCAGTTTTAAAATTATTGCATTCGATAGGAATATTTGAAACCATATAACTAAATTATTTGTCTTAAGAACACTTACTTATTTGTTTGTTTGGGTTTTATGGCATATCAACCTTTGTAGGTTATTTAATGCCAAATCCATTTTTATACAAATAAACAGTTCTAATTCAAACAATTCTGTTGAGTATAAGTATAGTTTTTGTTTACACACAGTTAAATCTTAAAACAGTTCTATTTTTTTTAAATTAGTCTGTAGAGAAGAGGAAAATCTCGTATTTTGTTTTGGCGCGCAATTTAATTCAACACTGAATTTCACCCAATCAGGATGACTTATCCTATTCAGCCCAGACCTTCGTTTCCGGCTTGCAAAACGGGTGAGCGGCCAAACCCTCTCTCTTCGGCTTGAGACGGCGACCAGAACAGACGTGCCTCTGGTCGTCCCTGCTTAGCGATGCTTTTTAGCTAAACAAGCCACCCAGTGTGGACATCTCACTGTGGCTTTAACACTAGCAGCAGCAACATGGACACTCAACGAGGGAACCATCTAATTTATGAATTCTTTACAAGGAATCCAAGTTGAACATAAATTAGAAACATTCAGCATGCCTTCCACAGGCACCACTTCATGTCACCCCAAAAATTGACTATGTCGATCCGAGCGTAACTCCGCTCTCGACAACGTGGAGATATCGCAGACTCTCCTCCAAAAACCAGATACAAAACTACACGGTGACTTTAAACACATCCCTCACACGTCCAACAACACGCTGCCATCTCAACATCCCGCTAAGCCATTTCGTCTCCAACACTAACAAGCCTAAACACCACGAATCTTGCAGCACCAAAAGCAAACCAAATATTCAAAGCTGCAAATAAAAAACTTTCGTTGTTGTGTTGTTAAAGCAAAGTTTCGTAATTCATTTGTGGTGCCCAAAAAATATAGTGTTCGGGAAAATAACTAAATTCCCGAAACCGCTATAAGTCTAATGTAAGTACAAACACCATTGGTCTAATAGTTAGAGTGTTCGCCAGTGTTCCGGGAGACCGGGGTTCAATCCCAGGTCGAGTCATACCAAAGACTTAAAAAATGGTACTTGATGCCACCTTGCTTAACACTCAGCAATATAAGGTAAGGATCAAAGGTTAAGTTGAGCAATCCAGGGAATGGAGTACTGTTGTATATTGACCCTTGACCGAGTCGTCAATCAGAGATGCACCTGTGTAATTAAGCGGAAGAAGAAGCGGCAGCAAGTGGGCGTTATGAAAGAATATAGGCAGATAGATGCTGGCAGCCGTTGAGTCAGTTGGAAACAGGAAGGCCAGAGTGAGAACCAGCTTGCAGATTGAGGGCTGTGGCCCTCAGCGACCTCCGGTTGAACAATCCCAGACAAGACGCGGAAGAAGTGCTAAGTGGGTTCTTGAAGATAACACAGAAGAAGTTGGGTCAATATAGCAGTCAGTCCCTTCTCCACTCATCTCTCACACACCACAGAAACATCAACCCTTTCGAGAATAATGTGTGAGAGATACATATTTTTTATAAAGAAGTGTGTTCGTTTGTTCATTGATGTTCGTAAATTATGTTTGATTATGTTTCCGCTTATATTTGTATTACGGCTATACAACAGTACCGCCCTCACCAATACCTAAGTGTAGTAGCTATTGAAAAGGGAGCCTTTGGCTCACCCTCGACTACGGTCGCCAACTTTACAGTTTCAATGTGAAAAAAAGTTCCATTTCAAACAATTCAGTTTAGCATAAGTACGCAGTTTACATGTCAAAACAGTTCTATTTCAAGCAATTCAGTTTAGCATGAGTACGCAGTTTAGTTCTATTTGACCCATAAATAGGACCCTGTCAGGTGCTACCATTCCGGGCCAGAGTGAACCTGGTAGCGATGGCAATAAAGGGGTACTCCGCATTCCCCAAAGCTCCAGCATTACCGGAGCCTCACCATCAGATTGTTTAGTGTCATATCTAGGACACTCGTTGAGTGGAGTCTTACCCCTTTACAGAGAAGCAGTCGGTGTATTCTACAGCCCCAGCCGACTAGGCTACCAGGATACACATTGGTGGGTGGGTGGGTGAGGGTCTTACCACTCTGCAGAGAAGGAGTCGATGCATTCTACTGCCCCAGCCTACTGGACAAGAATACTTACTTGAAACTATAACTATTTACTCATGGATACCAATATATATATATTCTACACTTTCGATAGCTCACTCTCTCATTCTTCGCTCTCCCAGCTAGCGACACATAGCTCAAGACAACGTTTTCACTCCCATTCTCCGTTCTTCCCAGCGGAGCTTCAGACATTTCACCGCAGACTATTTAAGACACGTAGCCAAAAATGAGAGTCTGCAAAAATACATTCATTGCCATAATGAAATTGATATATTTGCCACACTTCGAGATACTAAACTTCACATGGGCCTCAAAATCACCTCACCATACAGATATACACGTTTAGCTAGCGGGCAGCGAATACTTCGCTGCTATGTACTTTTTAGTTTTTCAGCGCGCTTACTCGCAGACATGTTCGAACAAAACACACTTACATTATATTTGCATTAGACACAACCGTATTCACACACACACACACACACACGAATACATAACAAACAATACTCGAACATTTTTCTTACTTTTTATTGTTTTTGCTTTGTTGTTTAGTACATAAAAATGTCTGTTTTATGATATCATGTTGTGAATTCTCTTTTGACTGCGTTGTTCATTTCTTTGTGTTGTAAATTGTGGAACAACGCCCGAAGTTTTGTTTCTAACGGAAATCAGTCAGCTTTGTGCAGCGACGCCAAGCAACCCAGGCCGTATTCCCTGGGCCTATGAACCGCCAACCTCACGACACCAGCCTCCGAATGGATGACACAGCTCGGACCGATGGTGACTTCAACAAGTCGCTCGTAGCTAACGCAGACCAAACCCCTACTAAACGGCCGATTCAACCTCTGGGACGTCGACTAGCTAACCTCTGTATTCCGTCACGTCTGACTCTCCTGTTGTTTGCTGACTACCTTGCCACATAGCTGCGCTAACAACCTATTCAGGTAAAATCTGGACTCACTGTCATCAAGAACTAAAAGACAGTCGCGTTTACGTTTGTATATATACAGGAATTTCTCTCAAATTCTTTCTTGTTATTTTCTTGCCAAATAAAAATTTGGCTTCTTTAACATAATCACTTCGCCTCTTCTTGCCTAAGCTGTTATCATTAATTTCAAACTTTTATTGGATAACCTGATTCATCGGTCCCACAACCCTGGTCAAAATGTGTATCATGCGCTTGTAGTTTTGTTCTTAGATTGCTTACGATACCTGATATTTACTGAGTGGTCACGCATCTAGATACTGGGCTGGCTAATCCCTGAATGATTTAGGGGATACGGCTTGAATGGAAGTGGGGAGGGGCTTCGAGCGTGACTAGAACCTAAGACGACAATAAAGTATCTTGGGTGAATTTCTGACACAACTTTGGAAAAC
Organism: Sepioteuthis lessoniana; assembly: GCA_963585895.1. NCBI lineage: Eukaryota > Metazoa > Mollusca > Cephalopoda > Myopsida > Loliginidae > Sepioteuthis > Sepioteuthis lessoniana. The sequence goes on along the minus strand of OY757908.1, from coordinate 112,934,679 downwards.
GTTTTTACGGAGACATTTTTGATGTCGCAATTGGTCTATGGGGAGAATCGTTTCAGCTAAGCGCAATATCCCGAGAGTTACTTGCGTTTCACATCGGGAAGGACACAATTTCTCAAGACGCACTCAAGAAACGGCCGGCATTGGAAACGTTACCAGAACCTCTGCTGCCTTGCCTCGAGCAGGTAGCCAGAGGTATCAGCCTCTACGTGAACTCGGATAAAACAAGGTCCAAGTGTTCTAAACAAGATCGTGCCATCTCCACACAGAATGGCGAGCCTATGCAACAGTTTGTACTAAGGAAGATGCTGAGTCGCGTCCCTCCGTACCAAGGTTCAATATCAGCATTAGGATACCTACTGATACACTAACGCTGAATAAACGTAAGGAAAGACAAAATAGCGTATATACACATATAATCATTAATTTATACTTATAAAAACACATGAGACGTATAGCAGGAATGTACAAACGTCTCATAAGGAAAAATTCAATGTCTTTCGTGCCATTGCTCAAGGCAAATTAAAGGTGTCTACTCTATTGGTGTCTACAGGTCAGTTGGTTGGTTGGTTGGTTGGTTGGGTTTCATGGCATATCAAACCTTGGTGATCATTTAAAGAATCCTGTTTATACTCACACACACGCGCACACACACACACACACACACACACATATATATATATATATATCTCAAATATATATGAGTTGTAAACAATTCGTAGATAACATTTTTAAACGAGCCAGAGCTCGTTTGTTTGCTGATAGTTAAATAGTTTCAAGTATTGCTATTCAACACTAACAATTTAATATCAGTCATTTGTTTGCACACATTTAAATGGTTAAACAGTTTTATTTGACACATTGATGGGACCCTAACAGGTACTACCACCAAAAGTCAGAGTAGACTCGGGAGTAATGGCAATGAAAGGGTACTCCACATTCCCCAAAACTCTAGGACGATAGCCTCACATTAGATAGTTTGGGGTCATATCTAGGACACTCATTAGGGAGCGGGAAGGTCTCACCCCTTTGCAAAGATATAGTCAGTGTTTTCTAAAGGCCCAGCCAACAAAAGAGAAGTCTTATCTGTTCGACAGGCCGTCTAAAGATTGTGGAAAACATAAAACTCATGATTTTTATTTTAAAGGCATCGCTTGCCTAGTTGGCTGGAGCTGTAGAATACATTGACTGCTTCTCTGCAGAGGGGTAAGATCCCTCTGACGAGTGTCCTAGATATGACACTTATCAATCTGATGGTGACGTTCCAGTAATGCTGGAGCTTTGGGGAATGCAGAGTATCTCTTCATGGCCATCGCTCCCAGGTCCACTCTGGCCCGGAGTGGTAGCACCTGATAGAGTCCTATGGGTCAAATAAAACTAAACTGTGTACTTATGCTAAACTGAATTACTTGAAATAGAACTGTTTTTACATTTAAATGTTTTTAAATAAATGACTGATGTTTAATTGAACTATTGGTGATATAGCAATACTTGGAACCATTTGACTTTGTTGACCAAACTAAATAGCTTGAAATAGAAATGTTTTCGGCATTTTAACTGTGTACTTATGCTAATCTGAATTGTTTGAAATGGAGCTGTTTTTGACATTAAAACTGAATACTTATGCTAAGCTGAACTGTTTGAAATAGAACTGTTTTTAAATCGAGCTAAACTGTGTACTTATGCTAAACGGAATTGTTTGAAACTGAACTGTTTTGACATTTAACCGTTTGAAAGCAAAAACTATACTTATACTAGACTGAATTGTTTGAAATTTAATTCAGCGTTATATAACTAGAAAAGAGTTGATAGGCCGTAAACCAAAACAACCAACTAAACAAAGGTGTCGCTTATCATCTAAAAACCTGAGAGATGTATAACCATCTACAAAAAAACTCTTAAGAAGTGACTGCTCACAAAAAGCGTCAATATAAACGTACAATGTACACGATTCCCTAACATTTAGACATAAAATAACCCCAAACGAATCGACATGCCGGTAAAATCAATGAAAATGCGGAAACAAAATATGTAATAGTTTTTAAAACTTTTTTTTTTCTTGTCTGATTTATCCAATTTTTGAAAAACCGCGATAAATCCAAATTTTTCTGTTTAGCTCTATTATTCAAGTACTTTTTCAATAAAATTCAGCCCAATATGTGTGAGCAAGAAAAGAAACGACAAAGAATCTATGATTTGCTTGACGTTGAAATCCATATTTAGCAACCCCTCCTCTCGGGCAGGATATGACACACGGTCAATTTTTAAGCGGAGTTTAACAGGTTTGTATGCAGAGTTTTCCTTCTCCTAGACTAGTTACCTCACCAAGGCTGAAGAACCTAGCCTGCCCTACTATTTACCTATAGCTGGAGCGAGAATAATTGGATTCATAGCCTTCCCAAGGGTATTAGTACTATGTGAAATGCAATCAGCCTCGTCCAGGATTTAAACTCGTGTCGCCGTGTCCATTTCCTACGACGATAACCATTACACCACGGGCACCCCCAGAAAAATAACGGCGAAATCAAGTCAAAAAATGTCCAAAATAAATGGAATTTCTTTATGGCCTCCATCAATCCCAACTCCTTGATAACGCTATATGGGGAAGTTAAGAAAACAAGACAATTGCATCTTTCCATCCAAATATTGGTTCACTTAAGCATTCCTGTCTAATACAAATAATTTGCATACAGCTGTATGGCTCCCAGCATTCAATCTAAGACTAGTAATTTATACACTATTATATAGTTTCAAGTAACCATTTCTGTTAAAAGATATTCATTTGTTCACACACGTTTATATGATTTCAAGTAACTACTACAACTATTACTAAAACGACATCTCACATGAGAAAATATGGACGTGGCTAAGAAAGGGAAACTAGATCTCTTCTAATAGCACAAAACAACGTCATAAGGACAAATCATATCAAAGCAAGAATAGATAAAACGTAACAAAACAGCAGATGTAGGTTATGTGGTGATAGAGATGAAACGATCCATCACATAATAAGCGAATGCAGCAAACTAGCACTGAAAGAGTAAAAGACTAGACACGACTTGGTGGGCAAGGCGATCTACCGGGAATTGTGCAAGCAGTTTAAATTTGACCATATGAACAAATGGTATATGCATAACCCGGCAAATGGTATATGCATAACCCGGTTTGACATACAAACGGATCACCTAACCTCGGCCAGACCACCAGACCTTATAATAATCAACAAAGAGAGAGAGAGAGAGAGAGAGAGAGAGAGAGAGAGAGAGAGAGAGCTTGCAAAACTGTGGACTTTGCCGTCCCGGCTGACCATAGAATAAAATTGAAAGAAAGTGAAAAGAAGGATAAGTACCTGGACCTTGCTAGGAATTGAGAAAAACTGTGGAACATGAAAGTGACGATTACACCAATTGTAATTGATGCTCTTGGTACAATCACCAAAGGATTGATACAAGGACTAGAGGGATTAGAAATAAGAGGACGAGTGGAGACTATCCAAACCACTGCATTACTGAGCGGAGTCCTGGAAACTTGAGGATACTTGCTATCACTCAAACTCCAGTGAAAGACCGTCAACAAAAGCTGATGTGAAAAACTCTGAAGGAGTATATAATAATAATAATAATAATAATAATAATAATCCTTCGAAAACAATTATTATTTCAATCAACTATTCTTCTTACAAACAATTTACATAGAGTTATATAGGATGAAGTATTCCAATTAGATATTAATAACTTTAAAACAGATCTATTTGACGCACAGATAGGACTCCAACAGTTACTTCTCTTTCGGGACCTCACCCACAGATGAGGTTTATTGTCATATCAAGGACACTATTTTTTAGTTGGGTCTTACCCCTCTGCAGGAGATACAATCAACGTATTCTCAGCCCCACCGGCAGTGGGGAGTCGAAGAAAAGAAAAGGAAACGATTTGAAAAGATAAAGACAGACATAAAGTATTAGAAGAAAACTAAGTTAGTAAAGTTGGTGGCCGTTGTCGAGGACGACTCGAAGGCTCCCTTTTCAATAGCTACTACACCGAGGTTTAAGGAAAGGTGCTACTCCTTTCCTAGAATTTCTCCACTTTACCTTTGATACGTACCTTATGATGCCGAGTGTTAAGCAATGCGGCATCAAGTACCATTTTTTTGAGTTTTTAGTATGACTCTACCTGGGATTGAACCCCGGTCTCCTGGAGCATTGGCGAAAACACTGTCTACTAGGCCAAAGAATACTAAAAGAAGAAAATTCTGTTTCCTTTTGGATACACCATCCCCGCATATGGCCAAGCAAAAGCAGGACGACCAGCTCGAACATACATACTGCAGCTATGTGAGGATACGGGATGTAGCCCTGAAGACCAGCCAGAAGCGATGAATGATAGGGAGAAGTGGCGAGTGAGGGTCAGGGATATCCGTGCTAGGGGCACGACATGATGATGATGAGGATGATGATATACACATTATGAAATCAAACGAAAATAATTCAATTATGTAGTTCCGTAATAAATTTATTTCAGGTCTATAAAATGACCTTCTCCAAATGGATAAAATATGGTTACGCATTTGAATACGATGTAGACAGGTTTACATTGCTTCCGGTGAGAAGAGAATTTTAAAAATCCTTTTAATTTCTTTTTAAAAAATTCGGTGGAAATATCATTATATATCAACAAATATAATGTTTATGCATTCCTCTTTTTTTAATTTTTTTTTATAAAACCTCTTACCTATAATTTAAATTACTTCTGACTTTTTAAAAAAAAAACCGGTGAATACTGAAAGTTATTAATAGTAAGTTGAGAGTCAATTAAATAAAGTATAAATGAAAATAAAAATTGATTCCTAATTTTCCGTGAAATTAATGTCTATTTTTAATATTCAATAATATAGTCTATGTTGTCTAAAAAATTAATATTGATATCAATTTAACTAAACGTCTATTTAGCCCTTGGACGATTTTCGTCTATTAAACTATAAGACTATTTTCCTCGGATTATATATATATATATATATATATATTGTAGTGTGGGAAAGATTAGATGTTTCGGGGGTAGGATTTTGACTGAAGAACTCTAGAACACTTTAAAAATGTCATAACTAAAGGAGGTGCACTTAGCGTAACGGTTATCGCAGCAGTAAATGAAATCAATGACCTGAGTTCGAATCCTGGACGATGCTGTTTGCCTTTTTGCTTCGCTTGATGGGAAATATATTATTAATCTCAGTTTTTCAGCAAGCTATGGGTAAATAACAAAATAGAATAGGTTCTTCAGCCTTGGCAAAGTAACCACTTTGGGAGAAGGAAAATTCTGAATTCAAATCTGCTGTACCCTGCTTAAAAAAATGACCTCCTGTTGCATCCTGCTCATGGAGGAGGGGTTGGGTAAATGCTGGGGGAAGTAACCTCCAGAGATTATCTGGATAACGTTGTCGTCAGCGAAAATATAATTCCCATGTATCTCAAAGAAGGAACGTCGACTGTTGTGGCGTGATTGTCTCTGTGGAAGAGAAGTCAGAAAAGGAACATAACGAATCTCCCCTCCCAAGTTTGAAGTTTCTACTAACTAGGTTTTCTTATCTACCCAGTTTGAGGGGATTTTAGTCGGTGTCCTCTAACGATAACAAAGTTAGATATTCATCTCCTCGATACATTTTTGATTACGTAAAATATTCGAACTATTATTTTCCCCTTTATTGTTATACTCATAACGTTTCGGCTGAGATATTCTTTGGCCTTCATCAGGTGTTTTACGTCGAACTCAGGAGCCAACACAAAACCTTGAACTGAACCTTTTATTTAATCCATCATAGTAGATTGTTCTAATTCCATTAACCGTGACCAGGGACAAGTGTTAAGCTACAGAAAGTATTCCTTGTTAATTAGAGTGGGGATTGAACCAGCAACCTCCAGACGATTTCCCTCAGAAGCACTTTTAAATCAAACACCTTTATCCACTGTGTCATGTGTCCAGCTGGACAATTTATGGTGAATTTTTGGGACTTATAAACCTAATGTCTCCATCAACCTATGAGAACTACTCATTACTATCACATATGATTTTTTTTACTTTAGCTCATATCGCAATTTTTTTTTTATCTATTTATTTTAATATGACGAGGATATAGTTTGAATTAAAAATCCACTTAACATAAAGAGAATAGAATTTACTATGTTGAACAATCATGTTTGACTAGCAAAGTTGTGTAATTTTTTAAAATATAACGATTTGATTTCGTTACTTTTTAATGGACTTTCTGTGAATAGAATTCGCCACTGATTTAGTCAATAATAAATGTAACATTTCTGAAACATTTTAAAAAATTTATGACAAAGAAATTAACCCTAATCAACCAATGTAAAATGATTACAATTTCTCTACATCTTCACTTATCCAGTTATCCGGTTTGATTGTGGGTGTGCTACTCATGTAGTTTGTTTTGGAAAGGAATAGCCTAGAGGGGCCCATTCCTCTTCAGGTCTACAACTGGTTTGAATTCAGTTTTCTTTCTTCTAATTTGGTCACCCTACCAAGGCTAGAAATCCCAGTCAGCTCTACTATTCACTTATAGTTGGCGGGAGAATAGTTGGATTTATACCTTCTCCAGAGGCATTAGCTCTATATGTAATGGAAACAGCCTCGTCCAAGATTTGAACTCAGGCAGAAGAGTTCACTTTTAATGATGATAATTGTCACACCACGAGTGCTTCCGGATCTAGAAGTAGAAAAACTCTGATTTCAAACCATTTGTAGATCTGGTGGGATGGGTTTTTCCTCCGTTAGTAGCGCTTCACGATCATCAGGTTACAGGACCAGTGAGTCAGAGTGAGCTCAATTTTTAAGTGAAGTTTAACAGGTTTAAGTCTAAAGTTATCTTTCTCCCAGATTGGTTGCCATACCATCGTTAAAAAGCCTATCCTCCTGTACTAATTACCCATAGCTGGAGGGGGAAGAGTTGGATTCATAAAAGTAATAGCTCTATATGAAATACAATAGTCTCGTTCAGGATTTGAACTCGGGTAGCCGAGTCCATTTCCCGAGCCGATAACCTTTACACCACAAGCTCCTAAATATTCTTTTTTAAGTGAACGCTAATATTGCTACTAATTTTATTTGTCTGGGCCTAGAATCTTTTTTGTCAAGAACCCATGTACTTGCTATTTTTTTGTTCTTACCAGACCAATGGAGGAAAAAGTACTTAGCCTCTTTTTTCTTTTTAATATGCATTTTTTTTCAACTTTCAGTTTCACCTTTCGCATTTACATTTTGTAAGCACAGTACTGAATGATATACGTATAGCGAATTTACATAGATGTAATTTGGCCTGTATGTCAATGTTCCATTAAATGTACGTGCGGAAACAGACATACAACAATAACTGCACTCACTAATGGCGAAAGTGAAAGTGAAAGTGAAAGTTGATATGATATTTAGAATCAGGTTTGAAGAAGAATAAAACAACAACAAAAAAATGATAAAAATACAAAAAGAACGTTGAACATCATTTAGCAAGGAAGTGTGAATAATTGAGAACATGACAGTGTTTCGCTCTTGTGCGCATGTAGACATTAACACAGACAAGCCAATCTCTCTCTGTCTCTCTTTCACATATACACAAGCTATATAAATATTCTTTAATACACACTCATATAAATCGTTGATGGATATTCCCCCAGAATAGTGTATGGACACTTGTAAAGTGTTCTACTTTTTATTCCTTTATGTCTTTCCTTAAATGCTTTTACCGTATTTATTCGTATATAACACGCATTTCACCCTACACACACTTTAATGCCTAAAAGTAATAGGCGCGTGTTATACACAAGAACTGGATATTATAATTTTTATCCGGCTATGTGCATTACCAAATTCCAGATGAATATAAGTAGCATTCTTCGACTGACAAGTTACAGGACCAGTGAGTAAGACTGAGTTCAATTTTTAGACGAAGTTTAACAGGTTTAAATTTTTGTGTTATCTTTCTCTTAGACCGGTTGCCATACCATCGTTAATGAGCCTATCCTGCTGTACTATTTACCCATAGCTGGAGGAATAAAATTTGAATTCATACTTTCCCAAGAGTATTAGCGCTATGAGCCACCACAGAGAAATAGCTACTGGAAGATGTTTATTGTATTTTTGTATGAATATGTCTGCGTGCTTTCTCTGAATAAAGCATAAATGTCTTGTTTCAAAGGTAAACGGAATGAATTTTTTATTCTCTGTCCATACGAACTCGACGCAGGACACTGCTGGAGAAGCAAGGACGAACTCATAAGTGGTGTACTCCTATGGACCCCCACAAATGGCCAAGCAAAAGCAGGACGACAGGTTGAACATACATCCAGCAGCTATGTGAGGATACTGGATGTAGCCCTGAAGACCTGCCAAAAGAGATGAATGATAGGGAGAAGTGGCGAGAGAGGGTCAGGGATATCCGTGCTGGCCGCACGACATGATGATGATGATAATGATGAAATTCAAAAAGTTAGTGGGTAGAGTGTTCGCCAATGGTCCGGGAGACCTTAGTTCAATCCCAGGTCGAGTCATACCAAATACTTTAAAAAATGGTATTTGATACCTCCTTGCTTAAAACTTAGTATTATACGGTACATATCAAGGGTAAAGTGGAGCTATCCTGGGAAAGAAGTAGCACCCTCTCCTACACCTCGATGTAGTAGCTATTGAAAAGGGAGCCTTCTGGTCGCCCTCGACTACAGTCGCCAACTTTACAACTTACTATATACAAGATACGGTGGGGTCTTTTGGTGCGTGCGTGTGTGTGTGTGTTTCGAACTTTAAGGAGTACGTATTGTACACGAATGGATGTTATATTCGAATAACTGCATTAAAATGTCATGGTTGACAAATACATCTTTCAGAACAATTCGTTAATCTGATGAGTTTTTGTCGGAATTGTGACGTCACGTGCGTTTTGAGAATGAAGGTGCGGTTTTAGAAAATGTATCTTATGCATTTGTTTACATTAAGTTTAATTACCAGAAACAACATGTAAAAGACCAAAATTAAAATAAGAATTGAATTTTAAAAAATGTGCTTGATTGACTTTGAAACGTTTCCTAAAATTATTCTAACAAATAGAAAAAAAAAAAAAGAAAAGAAAGAAAAAAGGAAAAAGAAAACAAAAAGAAAGGAAAAGTTTTCTGAAATAAACACATTTATTGAAATAGGATGAATTCTAGAGTGAGTCAAAAGTTGTGCAATATTAGTTTGCGTCATAGCTAATATTACATGAGCGAAGCAGTTCAAGCCATGGAGAGACCGTTGTAATTGGTAGTTAAGCTGAGAGTCCTTCCATTAGGACAACACAGAAGAATTTACTGACCAATTGAATTTAGTTGACACTTTCTTGTGGAGAATAAATAGAAAGTAAAAAAGGGAACTTGAAAAAAAAAATTTGAAACGCAAATATTTCGTCAGAATTTGTGCTTATATCGTTGCTCAGTGGAAAACAATACAGATAACATAGGTATATATATATATACACACACACACACACACATATATATATATATATATATATTTAAGGATTTTTCAAAAAGTTTTATCTCATTCAGAAACAAAACAAGAGCTGAATTTTTTTTTTTGGTGTCAATATGGTACCACTTTTTATTAAAGTAGAAAAAACTGATTCTGGTTTATGAGCGAATTTCGTCTCGGCCCTTTGATATAATCGTTAGATTATTCGCCAAATGTCCGGGAAACCGGGATTCAATCCCAGGTCGAGTCACGCCAAAGACTCAAAAAATGTTACTTGATGCCTCCTTGCTTAACACTCAGCATTATAAGGTTCGGATCAAGGGTAAAGTGGAGCAATCCAGGAAAAGGTGTATCGCCCTCCCCTACACCTCGGTGTAGTAGCTATTGAAAAGGGAGTCTTCGGGTTGCCTTAGACTACGGTCGGCTAACTTATATATATATATATATATATATACGTGTGTGTGTTTGTTAAAAATGATATAACCTATAAATGGAAATAATGTTGATAACTCAAATTCAACATTGAAAAAAAATGTAATGTACTTTTTTTTGTTTTTATCACCGAACTAAGAGGAGAGGTTTCCTCGAAATATTTCCAAAATACATATTAATTTTTGGATAGTTCTATTCCAACGCCCTTAGATGTAAGTAATTTTTTTCATCTACCTGAAAATAGTTATAGGTGCTTCACTTAAAGAACCCCTTATCCGCCATCTAAGGGTTAAATTATATATTATGTTCTTCTACTTGGATGGTTTTGGCATTAAATAACCCACGAAGGCTGATATGCCATTAAAACAAAGTAAAGTAACCCCATTTAAAGTAACGATATGAAAAACTTAGTTAGGATGACTGTCAATGCTGGAGAATTTAATAACGTCACTTTAAAGGCCTCTGATTCCGCATATTTTTTACCCTTTCCAAGAAAAAGACCCGAATATGTCATAAATTCAAGAAAAAAAATTCCTTTTTTTCTGCCAACACTTAGTGGATCTATGAACTGCTATCCCACGTCCTAAACAGCAGAAGTCCAGTATTCAAAGAAAACAGACCTGATATATTTTCCCACTCGTCCAGCTACTCAACCAAAATATCAGTCCCGAATTTCACGACGATAACCAAGCTTTATCCTCAAAGGAATTCAGGACTGACACACAAGTAAGGAATTGAAAAAAGAATAACACTTACGTATAATGAAAACAAACAAAAATGAATAAAGAGAGAGTTTCCGTGGCGTAGCGGCTAAAGTGTAGGATTACATTATCGTAGCAAGCGAGTTCGAACTCCAGTTGCGCTATTACTTTCACTTTCAGATCTTGTATAGCCACATACATGTACAAATATATGCGGAAACATTGTCAACAACAATGGCGAACTTCAATGAACAAACACACTTCTTTATAAAAATATAATCTCGTGCCCGTGGTGTAGTCGTTATCGTCGTAGGAATTGGACACGGCGACACGAGTTCAAATCCTGGACGAGACTGATTGCATTTCACATAGCACTAATACCCTTGGGAAAGGTATGAATCCAATTATTCTCCCTCCAGCTATGGGTAAATAGTAGGACAGACTAGGTTCTTCAGCCTTGGTTAGGCAACTAGTCTAGGAGAAGGAAAACTCTGAATTCAAACCTGTTAAACTCCGCTTAAAAACTGACCTTGTGTCATATCCTGCCCGAGCGGAGGGGTTGGTAAATAGTATAAAAATATAATCTCTCCCACTTCATTCCTGAAAGGGTGATGCTGGTTGTGTGTGAGAGAAGAGTTGGAGAAGGGGACAGACTGTTATATTGACCCCAAGTTCTTCTGACCATAGCAGCACTTCTTTCGCATCCTGGCTGGGCTGCTCAACCGTGGGTCACTGAGGGCCGCAAGCCCTCAGTCTGCAAGCTGATTCTCACGCTGGCATCCTATCTCCAACTGACTCGAACCGCCCCGGGCACCTGGTTATATTATTGCCTCACGTACACCTGCTTCCGCTGTTCTTCCGCTTATTTACACAGGTGCATCTTTTGATTGACGGCTCGGTCGAGGGTTAGTATATAACACAGACAAATACCCTTGAGAAAGGTGAGAACCCTCTCATCTCCCCAGTTATTGGTTAAATAGTACAATTACTGTTCTTCTACAAGGATGGCTTAAGTATTAAATATTCCGAGAAGATTGATATGCCATCAAACGAAGAAATCAAACCAACCCAAAATTAATATTCATAGGAAACCATATTTTGTGAATTATTGTTTATGACCAAAAGTAATACATAAAAAGATAACGTCTATTCAGCCTAACCCCCCATTACTTAGTTCATTTTAGTATTAACGTTTTTCATCACAGTACCCGGAAAACTCCTCAGCAACAATATCAAGCAACATTTTGTTACAATTACTCATTACGCTAATTCATTCTACCCTCGTAACCTAACCGTAAAAGAAATAGACAGTAACGGTCCTGGTATCTGGGGGTCGCATACTCCCCTTGCACTGTGTGATTTCACTCGAACTGAAAAAGACCTAAAGAACAGCAAAATGCCCCCAATATTCTGATGGGGGCATTTTGACGGATACTGCAATGTTATTTCACGAAGAAACACTGGGCCGAAGACCGAGAAAAAAAATTATGACCCTTGCTTTAGTTTGTAAGGACTATATCTCTTACTTTCCAAATAGTACGTCTAATAACCTCGAGGTGGCGTGAAAAAAAGTGGCATATAAAAGAAGGGCGTGGCAAAATCAACTCTTTTTTCTTTCTTTCTTTCTTTCTTTCTTTCTTCGTTCCTGTCTCGATAACCAGAAGCACACACGTGTGTCTTTGTTTCACCAACAGAGAGGGCTTTCGCTTCAACTTGCATCGTGTCGTATAGAGTGTTCGCCAATGGCCCGGGAGACCTGAGTTCGATCCCAGGTCGAGTCATACCAAAGACTTAAGAAATAGTACTTGATACGTCCTTGGTTAACACTCAGCACACAGATACGTATCAAGGGTAAAGTGGAACAATCTAGGGAAAGGAGTAGCGCCCTCCCCTACACCTTGGTGTTGTAGCTATTGAAAAGGGAGCCTTCGGGTCACCCTCGACTACAGTCGTCAATTTTACTTATATATATATATATATATATATATATATATATTCAGATCCACCTGATTCATTTTGCATTAAATAATACACGTGTAAAAATGACGTAAGTCTTCATTTTATTAAGGACTCTTAATTTAGACAACTTGTACAACATTCAATTTTTTTTTTTTTTTAGATATATTGTTGTTAATTCGTCTTTAATTATTTTTCATTGTCTTGAACGAGGAAATATCAAACTATAACAGATCCCGTCTAGTACAAGTGCCCAAATTGTTTTCCTTTCACACTCAAGTAATTGTAGCGGTAAGTTTTGGTTACTCAGATACAAGTATACAAAGACAACCTTAAAGTAGTCAGTACCATTGCCCTCTCAACAACAAGTCTATTCGCAGACACCTGGTTAGCTCTAACCTAGACTTTTGTTTTTAGATTTAGATTTGAAAAATAAATAAATAACAAAAATCTTCTTTTTATTTAAATCAGATCTGCAAATCAACTTGAGTCATCAATCTCATCAAAAGAATCGCAAAATGTCCCCAACATTCAAATATCGTGAGGGGGTGCTCCGAAAGTAATGCCTCCACTTTGTTCTCACCAAAATTGCAACAGATGCCGAGGACACAATAATCTCGTTGGATGCAACAACTTTACGGCGACAAAACAAATTTCTCCACATAATCGTCATTGTCTGCAATTTTTTTCGGGCATGCCACACTTGTTGCTCCGAAAGTGATGCCTCCTATTCATTTCCCACGAAACTGTAGCATAAATTATCATCATCGTCAATGCATGCCAACAGCACTGATTCCTTTGACTCTCTCTCTCTCTCTCTCTCTCTCTCTCTCTCTCCATACGTCCCTATCGGCTATCGCATTTTGTAGGTCTTCTAGACGGCACCCCAAGGTGCAAAATAGGATAAAACACCCATCCAGTCGATAAAGTCAGCGACCGTAGTCGAGAGCCACCCGAAGGCTCTCTTTTCAATAGCTACTACACTGAGGAGTCGAGGAGGGTGCTACACCTTTCCCTTGATTACTCCACTTTACCCTTGATACGTACCTTATATTGCTGAGTGTTAAGCAAGGAGGTATCAGTACCATATTTTAAAGTCTTTGGTATGACTCGACCTAGGATTGAACCCAGGTCTCGCGGACCTTTGGCGAACACTACCCATAGCTGAATTAAAACTTTACAAAAAGTCGAGTAATTAAAGACAATATTATTGTGTAATTTGCAGATGAATATAAGTTCTTGTTGGTCGGCTAATACCGGTGTGTCCATGTGTAGAAGTCAACCGCTGGATGGAGCAAGTTTTCGACCACAAAATTCTACTTACATTATTTAAACGTCTGGCATCAATAAGTAAGTAATAAAAAAACTTAATCTCAGAAATTCAGGCAGTTACAACAAAACATTATTTTTTCGCAAGATCGACACCATTGACCATGTATTCTTGCAAAATTGAGCAAGAGCCTGAATACGACTGTCTCTCTGAAATTAACAACTCATATTTTAATATGTCTATCCACAACGTCAAAAGCAGCTGTTGAGAGTATGGTAATAGAAGTTAAACTTTCTTAGAAATAACCCATTATTTATCTATTTATTTGCTTATATATATATATATATATATATATATATATATATATATATATATATATATATATATATATATAAAACTCAATTTATATATATATAACGTTAATATTCAGTACATAAGAAGCAGAACCAAGCCTTTAAATTTCTTCATACGGAAAATATTGCACCCTTGGATATTCATTGACTATTGCTGAACATTTATGAGACCAAACAGTAGATAGTAATAACTATTAAGAAGTATGTATACATTTCAGTAATGGTATCAGCAACATGAGTGACGTTCAATATAGCTGACAACACAGAAAATCAAGAGCACTTCCATCTCCTCATATCCATGAATCAGGCCTGTGAAAGACGGACTACATTGACAAAATTTTCTGAACAATGACACAATCAATAATTCAGTGAAAAAATAGATGACCTAAGATGTTTCAAAGTGCAACTCTGGAGAAAATGTCGTCTATAATGATGATGATAATAGTGTTCTTTTTTTTTTGTAGCAGAAAACTTGCTCTATCAAACAATGTTATTGTGTTTCTGGTATCTGTTGCACTTTATAGGGAAATAGATTAGTGGGATTACATTTGGAGCATCTCACAAATGTTTAGTTAATGATGGTAACTGTGTGTAAAAATTGTTTTGTAGCTGAAAGCTTGCTCTATCCAAAGGTGTTATTGTGCTTCCATTATCTGTTGTAGTTTTTACTTCACTAAATAAAAGGCAAACTTTTCGAGCAACTCAGATATATATATATATATATATATATATATATATATATATATATATATAGTCAACAGTGATGACTATGTTGAAAAGTTGTTTTGTAGCTGACACTTGCTCTATATAATGGTACTATTTAGCTACCAGAATCTGTTGTAGTTTCTATAGAAATAAATAAAAGGCATTAATTTTGAAGCATCTCACACACACACACACACACACACACATATATATATATATATATATATATATATATATAGTCAGTAATAATGACTATGTTGAAAAATAATTTTGTAGCTAGAAACTTGCTCTACCAAATGGTCTTATTGTGCTTCCTATGTTTGTTGTGTTTTCATGAAAATAAACAGGCAGTATTACTTTTGGAAATGGTGTTTTGTAGTTAAGAACTTGCTTGCAGTCCAATCAGCTGGGGCTGCAAAATATACCAACTGCACCCCTGCAGAGGATTAAGACTCCCCCAGTGAATGTCCTGGATATGACATTAAATTATCTGATGGTGAGGCTCCAGTAATGCTGGAGCTTTGGGTACTGCGGAATAGCCCTTCATTGTCATTGGTTCCAGGTCTACTCGGGCTCGGAGTGGTAGCAACTGATAAGGTCCTGTCTATGAATCAAATAGAACTGTTTGACATTTAAACTGAGTGCAAACAAATGACTTATGCTAAATTGAATTGTTTGAAATAGAACTGGTTGATCATCTAACTGTGTGCAAACAAAGGACTGATGTTTGAATAAATTGTTAGTGATACACAACAATACTTAGAACCATTTAACTGTGCGGAAAAGAATGAGCTTAGGCTCATTTAAAAATGTTATCAACAAAATGTGTTAACAAATCATATATATTTTATATATATGAATAAAAAATATTTGGCATTAAATAACCCAAAATGGTTGATATGCCATAAAACCAAATCAAACCAATATTGCCCAGTTGGCTGGGGCTGTAGAATACACTGACTGCTTCTCTGCGGAGGGGTAAGACCTCCCCCAACGAGTGTTCTGTTATGACACTAAACAATCTGATGGCGAGGTTCCAGTAATGCTGGAGCTTTGGAAAAAGCAGAGTACCCTTTTTTTGCTATCACTACTAGGTCCACTCTGTACTTATGCTAAACTGAACTGCTTGAAATAGAACTGTTTTGATATATAAACTGCATACTTATGCTAAATTGAATCATATGAAATTGGACTGTTTTTGACTATTAAACTGCATACTTATGTAACATTTTGAAATAGAACTGTTCTGACATTTATCTGTGATTAAAGAAAAAACTATACTTATACTAAACTGAATTGTTTGAATTAGAACAGTTTGACTAAACTGAATATCTTGAAACAAATATTTTTGACAATTAAATTGTGTACTTATGCTAAACCGAATTTTTTTAAAATAGAAGAGTTCATTTGTATAAAAATGGATTTGGCATTAAATAACCAACAAAGGTTGATAAGCCATAAAAACCAACCAGCCAACCAAACCAAAATTTGCATGATCTAGCAATATTATTGTGCTTCCAATAAGAGTGGCTGTCTTCATGAAAAGAAAAAGAAAGCGTTACCTTTTTTAGTATCTCACATATATATGTATATTTTTATATACATATATATGTATGCATGTGTGTGTGTAGTCTATGGTGATGACTACGGGGGAAGATAGTGTTTTATAGCTGAAAATATGCTCTATATAACAATGTTACTGTGCTCCCAGCATGTGTCATAGTTCCTCTGGAAATATATAGGAGGCATTACTTTTGGAACACGCTGCCCTTCTGAATGTATAAAAGAAGCAGCAGCTTTACTGTATGAGCCACGTCATCTTCTGGTTTCTTTGTATGTTAAAACGACGCAGATACTCGACGCGTGCATTCGTGCGTGCGTTTATACTGTGTACATACAGAAGACAGGGGAGATAAATCAAGGATCGGAATCATTCATTGCAGAAGGTGGAAAGTTTCAAAGCTGTATATAAACGAGTGGTACCTGCTTATTTCCCCTATCAACGCCACACTTATTTCACAAACCGGCCCCACGTTTACAGAGGATGTGTACGGTGGGCAGAGCTGATATGCCCCAGTAAATTTGTTTACTGTGTTCGGCCTAATGGGTTTCCAAGAACTTAAGAGGATAGAGAAGGCAATGGAGAAGGAAGAGGGTTCTACTTAAAAGAAAACAAACAAGGTATACACAAATGTACTGACATATATATATATATATATATATATATATATATATATATATATATATATGCTCACGCATACACATATATATATATACATATATACATGTGTATATATATATATACTCATACTCACACACATAGATATATACATACATATATATATATATATATACACATACACACACACACACATATATATATATATATATATATATATATATATATGAGGAAGGAAATAGGAAAAAGAAAAAAGACAGGCATTGGATAGGGAAAGATGAAAGACAGAGCCAAGAAAAGATGATAGAGTTGATGAGTTTGTGAGAGGATACTTAAGAAACAATGGACGTGCAGTCATTGTTGTAGGAAATGGACGGGGAGAGCCAAGTTCAAATCTTGGAAGAGACAGTTTTAATTTCACTTTGAAAAGGCTTGAATCCATCTATTCTTCTTCTTAGCAGTGGATAAATAGTAATAGGGCAGCCAGTGTAGGAGAATAAAAGTTCTGAATTCAAACTAGCCATATAACAAAAGCCAAAATGAAATAAAAGGAAATAGCTCAATAGAAAAGAAAAATTTTAACCAGATAGTGAAAAAAACTTGAGAAAGGTAGCAAAAATCACAAAGTAATAAGGAAAGGTTCAACAACATTTTGAAAAAAATGCCAAGATATGAACCAGAACTTTTTTAAATAATTTAATGTCATGTACTGAATATGTACATAAATTTGAATCAAGACCTATTCTAAGGTCAAATGTCCTTCTATCTATGATACACCCCTCAATCAATGATATAGGGTTCTCACTCTACCATATGTCAATTTTTATAGCATAGTATTCATAGAAAATATAGGAAACCTCCACCTCTGCAGCCTCCAAGTAGCCTTGGACCAATCTCCGTTGGGAGAAGATGTTGGGGTAGTAAACGCAAGCCCTGATTTGAATGCATGCTTTTACCTATCTTCTCAATCACAGAGAGGAGTGTGACACAAGGCCAAGTTTCTTTATTGTCCAATCGGCTGGGGCTGTTGAATACATCGACTGCAACTCTGCAGAGGGGTAAGACCCCCACCACCACCAATGAGTGTCCTGGATTAAGACACTAAACAATCTGATGGTGTGGTTCCAGTGATGCTGGGGCTTTGGGGAATGCGGAACACCCCTTCATTGTCATTGCTCCCAGGTCCACTCTGGCCCGGAGTGGTAGCACCTGATAGGGCCCAATCTATGGGTTAAGTAGAACTAAACTGCATATTTATGCTAAACTGAACTGTTTGACTAAACTGATTAGGCTGAAATATTTTTAACCTTTAAACTGTGTACTCATGCTAAACTGAATTTTTTTTAATAGAACTGACTATTTGCATAAAAATGGATTGACTAAACTGATTAGCTTGAAATAGAAATGTTTTTGACAATTAAACTGTACATACATTTACAATGTGTGCTTATACTAAGCTGAATTGTTTGAAATGGAACTGTTTTTGACATTGAAACTGTACTTACACTAAACTGAATTGTTTAGTATAGAGCTGTTTTGATATTTAACTATGTGTAAACAAAATCTGTACTTATTCTAAACTGAATTAGCTGATTTAGAACTGTTTGACTAAACTGAATAGCTTGAAATAGAAAGGTTTTGGACAATTAAACTGTGTACTAATGATAAATTGAATCATTTGAAATAGAGCCGACTAATTGCATAAAAATAAATTTGGCATTAAATAACCTGTAAAGGTTGATATGCCATAAAAACCCAAACAACCAACCAACCAACCAACAAAATTTTTTTAAGTAGAGTAAAATTGTCTTTATTGGGAATCCTTTTGAGATGAGGCTTCTTAATCTGAGAATTAATTTTTTCATTTATTGCGGACTTTTTGTCCTCATCTTGGAAGTTTTTTTGTTGTTTCTTCTTCACTACGTGGTTTGATAGACAACAACTATGGAAGGCAGTAATTACTTGGGATACGGTTACAAGACTCAGCATTCCAATCCGAGGTCGCAGTTAATCACCTGAAGAAGGCCAGAGGTGAAATTTGGCCGAAATGTAGTGAAGAAGAAACAACAAAAAAACTACCAAGATGAGGACAAAAAAGTCCGCAATAAATAAAAAAATTAATTCTTGGTGTAAAATTGTAAAGAATTCAGAGTTTCCCTTCTTCTAGACTAGTTGCCGAACAAAGTTTAAAGAACTAAGTCTGCCCTACTATTTACCCATTGCTGGGGGAGAACAAATGCCAAGTAAAAAGCAAGTAGCCTTGTCTAGGATTTGAACTCGAGTCTCCAATTATGCTAAGTGTATCTTTCCAAATTTTAAATGCATATATACATACATATATATTGAGAAGAAGGCTCTCATGGTTATCATTGTAGAAAGAGAAAGAGGCTGTCTGCATTTCATATAATGCTAATACCCTTGGGAAAAGTATGAATCAATTATTCTCCCTCCAGCTATGGATAAGTAGTAGAGCGGACTTGGCTTTTTAACTGGTCTAGGAGAAGAAAAACTCAGAATTCAAACCTTTTAAACTTCACTTAAAAATTGACCTTCTTAGTGGGGGAGTTGGTTGGTTGGGTCTTATGGTATATCAACCTTTCTAGGTTATTTAACACCAAATACATTTTGATGAAAATAGTTCTATTTCAAAAAATTAAGTTTAGGATAAGTATGCAGTTTAAATGCAAGTACAGTTTAATTGTGAAAAATATTTCTATTTCAAGCTATTCAGTTTAATCAAGCAGTTCTAATTCAGCCAATTCAGTTTAGTATAAGTACAGATTTTGTTTACACACAGTTAAATGTCAAAACCGTTCTATATTAAACAAATCATTTTAGTGTAAGTACAGTTGCAATGTCAAAAAACAGTTCTATTTCAAATTATTCAGTTTAGCATAAGCACGCATTTCCAATGTAAGTACGGTTTAATTGTCAAAACATTTCTATTTCAAGCAATTCAGCATGCTGTTAGTTCTATTTAACCGATAGATAGGGCCCTATCAGGTGCTACCACTCTGGGTCAGAGTGGACCTGGGAGCAATGGCAATGGAGGAGTGCTGCACATTCCCCAAAGCTCCAGTATCACTGGAGCCTCACCAGGATTGTTTGGTGTCATATCCAGGACACTTGTTGGAGGGGCCTTACGCCTCTGCAGAGGTGCAGTCAATGTATTCTACAGCCCCAGCTGACTGGCAACAGTGGGGGAGTGGTTCGGTAAATACATATATGTTGGTGAGTGCATAAGGTAACTGTTATCTGCAAAGACTGTTGACACAGCAACCCAAGTTTAAATTCTGGACAAGTTTGTTTTTGTTTCGCTACCTGCTGGTGCCCTTGAAAAAAAGAATCAATCAATCTCTTCTTTCCTCAGCAATTAGTAAATAAAAAGATAGACTACTGATCTAGGTGAAGGAAAACTGAATTCAAACCAGCATTAGTCCTGCAGAAAACCAACCTTGTTTCACATCCTACCCATGGCAGAGGGGGTTGAATATATGTAGATATGGAAGTAACAGTATGAATAAAATAAAAAAAAAAACAAAGTAATCCAAAAGTGATCGTTTCACCATCTTAAAGTCCTGGAGAAGGTTTATTAAAACCAAAACATTTCAAAATTGATTTTCCATCATGATGAATTCATAACTTTCAGATTACTTAGTTTTTCTATTCTCTTCACACACACACGAACAGACACACACACACACGTGCATACACGAACACACACACACACACATACACACACACACACACACACACACACACACACACACTCACACACACATATATATATATATATATATATATACATGTATGTGTGTGTATGATTGAGAATTCTAGGTAGTTGTTTTGTTTTATGGTGTATCAAACTTTTTAGGTCATTTAACATCGAATTAAATTTCAGACAATTCAGTTTAGTATAAGTATAGTTTTTGTTTACAAACAATTAAATGTCAAAACATTTCTATTTCAAACAATTCAGTTTAGCATAAGTACACATTTTAGTTCTATTTCAAACAGTTCAGTTTGGTTCATAAGTATACAGTTTCAATGTCAAAAACAAATCTATTTCAAACAATTAAGTTTAGCATAAGTACACAGTTTAGTTCTATTTGACCCATTGAAAGGACCCTATCAGGTACTACCACTTCTGGGGGCGATGACAATGAAGGGATACTCCGCATTCCCCAAACCTCCAGCATTACTAGAACCTCACCACCAGATTTGTTTAAAGTCATATATAGGATATATTGTTGGGGGTGTCTTACCCCTCTGTAGAGATGCCGTCAATGTATTCTACAACCCCAGTCGACAGGACAAAAATTATTTTCGATTGATACTTTCCTGATAAATCTTCCAGTACCAATTTTTATGATTTCAGGTTAAAATGAACAGCTACAGCAGCAATTGGAATACACCCTACTAAAGCTTAATTGTCACAGCTGGTGAATTTCAAAAATGCAATCTGGACGTGAGAACAATATGCAATAAAATTCTATTTTAAAATTGGAAAAAATGCCACAGAAATCTATGGAATGCTTCAGACTGCTTTTCGACCATCTTGCATGAATCGAGCATCAGTTTTTGAGTGGCATAAGAGATTCAAGGAAGGCAGGGAGTCTGTGAGGAATGATGAGAGGTGTGGGAGGAGTAAAGAAATACACCAGAGTTGATTGGCCAAAGGGTTAGAGTTAGGGTTAGGGTTACTATGTTGAGGTTTTAAGAGAGTTCAAGAAGAGATTCCTATGGAAGAGGCCAGCACTCTTCAAATCGGTTCAGTGGCATTTCCACCTGGACAATGCACCAATCCACAACTCCATCCTTGTCTTCCAGTACTTGCTTAAGTAATGACGCTATACAAAAACATAAAAGCAATAATTTGCTCATCAGATGGTGACACTGATTTCTTCAACATTGTCACTAGGCAATACATTAGCACCATATCTATTAATAATCTGCCAAGATTACATGTTACAAACATCAATAGATTAAATTAAAGAAAATGGATTCACACTAAAATAGTCAAGAAGATGACAATATCCCTCAGAAACTATTATGGATACAGATTACACAGAACTTGCAATTCTCACAAAAACACCTGCTACATAGCCTGGAGAAAGCAGCGAGAGGTATTTGTCTCTATGTGAACTTAAATAAAACCGAAGTCACATGTTTTAAACAAAGTGAAACCATCTCGACTCTAAGTCTCTGAAATTAAGAGGCCTGCTCATATACCTTAGGAGCAATATCTCATCTACAGAAAGTGATGCCAACATGCTCATTGGAAAAGCATGGACGCCTATTAACAGGTTATCAACTGTATGGAAATCTAAACTCTCAGATAAGATTAAAAGGAACTCTTCAAAGTTGTGAGCCATGTTAGTACTATCGTATGGTTGCACCACTTGGGCTCAATAAAAAGGCTTAGAGAAACAGCTAGATTTAAACTACCCAAGGATGCTACGTGCTGTTTTGAACAAATCCTGGAAGCAACACCTGGCAAAACAGTAGCTGTATCGCCACTCACCACCCATCTCACAAAGTAAGACAAACAAGACTTGCTTGGCACTGCTGGAGAAGCAGGGATGAACATAAAGGAGTGGACCTGGGAACGATGGCAATAAAGGGGTACTCTGCATTCCCCAAAGCTCCAGCATTACTGGAACCTCACCATCAGATTGTTTAGTGTCATATCTAGGACACTCATTGTGGGGGGGGCGGTTACCCCTCTGCAGAGAAACAGTCAGTGTATTCTCAAGTCCCATCCGACTGAGCAATTACAGACTTAGATTTATCTTGTAACCAGGCTTGATCATAGGATATTATGCACGTAGCATTTCTTTAGCATAAACTGGGCCCATCCCTCTCCAGGTCTGCTTTAAATTCAGAGTTTTATTTCTCTCAGACTTCAATTTGAGTAGCCTTGTCTATTTCCTTCAACAGTTACCATTATGCCGCGAGTGCCTCCATATCTCTTCTTATACACATGAGCTTGTTAGTAAATGTTAAGAAAAAATGCATCTCCATAGCATAATGGTTATCATCATGGAATCAGTGACTCAAATTCAAATTTTGTTTGCCTTTCATATTTGCACTAATGTCCTTAGGAAAGGCATGAATCCATCAATGCTTCTCCCAGCTATACATATATATTTACACAATCATATGGACAGGATGTGACACAATGTCAATTTTTAAGTGGAGTAAAGCTAGTTCAAATTCAGAATTTTCCTTCTCCAAAACTGGTTGCCAAATCAAGGCTAAAGAATCCAATCAGCCCTTCTATTTTGCTCTAAGCTGGAAGGAGAACATATGGAATTGTGCCTTTCCCTGGGGTATTGATGCAATATAATAATATAGTAGGATAGACTAGGTACTTTCATCTTTGTATGGCAACCAGTTGAGCAATATACTCAAAATATTCATGGAGAATGAATCAATTTCCAGTTCAATTTGCAAACTCTGAATTCAAACCCGTTGTACTTTGCTTAAAAATCAACCCAGTTGGCTGGGGCAGTTAAATATGCAGACAATATCTTTGTAGAGGAGTAAGACCCCCTCCTACCTCTAATGAGTGTCCTGGTTATGAAACTAAACTGCATCTGATGGTGAGGCTCCTGTCTTGGAGCTTTGGAGGAAGTGCAGTACCCCTTCATTTTCGTTGCTTTGTGGTCCATTCTGACCTGAAATTTTAGTACCTGTTATGTTTAAATAGAAACATTTAATCATTTTCTAAAACTAGGAACCATTTAACAGTTCACAAACAAATTAATAATTTTGAATAGAATTATTAGCGTTTGAGAGCAGTACTTGAAACTGTTCAATGCCATACAAACCAATGAGCTCTGGCTTGTTTAAAGATTGTTACTAACAAACTATTTATTTACAAATCATGTACGTGGTGCATTCAATAAGTTTCCAGACTTTTCCTTACCACAATACAATATATATAAATATAATTTCTGTATATATACACCATATTGAAATATTTATACTGTATATATCTAAGTGAATATAATTGCTTATAATTGTAAATAATTCATCAATGTGGGCTTATGAATATATAGCCCACAATAAATGTTATATTATATGTGGCGCATTCAATAAGTTTCCAGACTTTTTTGTACAGGTATTTAAAATTGTTGTAGACTCTTGAAAATTCAGTTTGTTTTTGCTATACATCTTATGAGATGACTGACCAGTTTTTATGATTTCAGGTTCAAATGAACAGCTACAGCAGCAATTGGAATACACCCTACTAAAGCTTGATTGTCACAGCTGGTGAATTTCAAAAATGCAATCTGGACATGAGGACACTTTAGAAGAACGATATGCAATAAATTTCTGTTTTAAATTTGGAAAAAATGCCACAGAAACGTATGGAATGCTTCAGACTGCTTTTCGACCATCTTGCATGAATCGAGCATTAGTTTTTGAGTGGCATAAGAGATTCAAGGAAGACAGGGAGTCTGTGAGGAATGATGAGAGGTGTGGGAGGAGTAAGGAAGTCAATACACCACAGTTGATTAGACAAAGGGTTAGGGTTAGGGTTACTATGTTGAGGTTTTAAGGGAGTTCAGGAAGAGATTCCTATGGAAGAGGCCAGCACTCTTCAAATCGGGTCAGTGGCATTTCCACCAGGACAATGTACCAGTCCACAACTCCATCCTTGTCACAAACTATTTGACCGAGATGGGCATCAACACAGTTCATCAGCGTCCCTATAGCCCAGACTTGGCTCCCTGTGACTTTTGGTTATTCCCAAAGCTTAGAGGCTGTCGTTATGAGAAATTGAGGAGATGAAAGAGGCTGTGACGAAAGTCATTGACACGCTCATACAAGAGGGCTTCCATGGGGCCTTCCAGAAGTTGTTGGAACGGTACAACAAGTGCATTGTAGCCGGGGGATATTACTTCGAAGGGGACTAGAGTTTCATGTGTGTACTATCAATAAAAGTGCCTATACGAAAAAAGTCGGGAAACTTATTTAATGATCCTCGTATTTAATATTCCTGCATAAACAGGTCTTGGCATAAAACAAGGGTTGGTGTGCCGTAAAACACAACCAACCAACCAACCAACCAACCGTTACTTAAAAATGTATCTTGTGTCAGATCCCGCTCATGGCAGAGAAGTTGTAGGGAACGAATGAATATATTTAAAAAATTTTAATTAAATCTAAAAAAATAAATAAATAAATAAAAAGAAAACTATTAAATTTGTAGAAACTTCCAGAAGTCCCTGACAGGAAAAAGGGATGACGCATGCGTAAAAGAGAAAAGTCATCCTCTTGACGAAGGGGACAATATTATCTTTCTCTTTCAGGCAGTGACCAGCGGATTGATAACCTCGTGCTGGTGTTTTGGGCACCATGCATACGTCTTTGGACGTAGCGTCGGTTATATATATATATATATATATATAAAACATAATCCAAATAGGTCAATTTATTATTGACCGGACATTCGCGAAATGGTTAGAGTGTTCACCAATGGCTCGGGAGACCTGGGTTCACTTCCAGGTCGAGTCATACCAAAGACTCAAAAAATGGTACTTGATGCTACCTTGCTTAACACGGCATTATAAGGTAAGGATCAAGGGTAAAGTGGAGTAACCCAGGGAAAGGAGTAGCGCCCTCCCCTACATCTCGGTGTAGTAGCTATCGAAAAGGGAGCCTTCGGGTCACCCTCGACCACGATCGCCAACTGTACTTACTTTACTATTTGGATTATGTTTTTCTGCTATCTTCATACTGTTGGATTTTGATCCATATTTAGTTTTATACTGTCCTTTCGGAAAAACAAATACCAAATACATTCTCACACGACATCTAACATGGATGACTTCAAAACGATCCGTATTTATGAAAACTTACTTGTCTTTGCGTATTTCGTGATAAACGGGATGATTTATCTCGTTTCTTTGGGAAATCCAACATTTTCAAATATATTTCCACGTGCCAGACACGTTCTTAACACTTTCGATTTGTGAACACTATATGCAGGTTCATGTATCTTTTCTTTGAATACTTTACATTTGCTCCCGTTATCTCAGCAAGCATCTGTGGCGATTTAAGAATTAACAGTAAAACTCCCAACCGGATATTGACTCGTCAGCTGCCAGATACAAAATGTATAAACGCGTCGCCACGCATATGGCTCCACGCATCCATCCGGTTAAAATCAGAAAAAAGAAAAATAATAAAATGTAAAGTAGCCAATAAGAAGTGGTCGCGCCAAAATTAGAAGGATTTTGGAGTGGCGAATTTGGAGCCGGTGAAGGGAGATAAATACTCAGGTTTTCTGTGAACCGACCTCTCTTTTCGGGTAGTGACGTCGAACCGACAACACCGATTTTACTATCTGGTGTTTTGGACACCACGCTATGTTTTGGGACGTAGCGTTGGTTCGTCCATTCACCAAATAAATAAAGGAAAGTATGGAAGAAATGTTTTCGTCTCTTATCTGTTCTTATCTTTTCCTTTTTGTATATTTCTGATGGACCTTCTTTGGGCAAGGCATTGCGCCAGCCAGTCAACGTGGGGTAAAATAATATAACCAAAATATGGAGTCAGATATCTTACGGCAACACAGCCTTGCCCTTAGCACCTGACTACCTAAAAACCTTCAAACTCCACATTGGTAACCCCGACGCAAAAAAACAAAACAAAAAAAAAACCCTTTAAACACCACATTGGCGAACCCTGAACACGTGAATGAATGAACACCCAGAATGAAGAAGACATCCCAACAAGAAATTTTAAAAAAGAAAAAAAAAACAAGAACATCCTAAACTGGAGACAGACGACTTTCCACGTGGAACAAAAACCAAAAAAAAAAAAAAGGAACAAAACAAAAAAACAAAACAAAAAAAAACAAACGAAAAACAACAACAACAACAGCCAGCGAAACACCGAGAAAAATTTTCAAATGTTCCTGCCGGATCTAACTTCTGGAAAACAAAATGGACGTGGAATTTCTTTCAGCAAAACATTATCAACACACTTTTTTACTTCCCAACTTGCAAAATAAGGTAACTTTTTTTAACTTTCACTCACCCTACTTCTATTTCGGTTTCTGTCGCCACATGGTTTATCTCTCCCACTACCTCACTAAACCACCAATTACTACTAGAAATTTCAGAGGACCCCAAAAAAAAAATACTCACACTACTCCTCTATGTCACTTTCTTGACTCATAACCTTTTTTTCCCAAAGTGACATATTTAAAAATAAAAAAAAATAAAAAAAACGTACCACGAGGTACACAAAAAAAAGAAAGATTAGCAAATACTAGCGACTAAAAAAAAAAGAATAAATAAATAAATAAAAATAAAGAAAAGTAGTCACAACTACAAAAAAATGCAACGTTTAAACAAGCGAGCGGACACACACACACAAAAACAAAAAACAAAACAAAAAAGAACAAAAAAAACTCACGGATAAAAAATTAAAAAATAAATAAAAATTACTCCCGGATATTAAAAGAAGTTCCAAAGAAAAAGCAAAAGAGTTAATGAAGAATAATCCTCTCAAATCAGACGATTACATTCAACAACTGTATGTATTACCGGAATTAATGCACATAAAAAAAAAATGGAAATAAAATCCGTCATATCCAACGAGTCCTAGTTTTCCAGCCACCCTAAACAAATTACCAAAATTATTGAACATTTGCAAATAAGATACAAGAATTTGATAAATAATCCTCCTAGAAAATAGGACAATTAAAAATCAATACAATCTTTTTGCAAAAAAGCGGGTTGGCTGGACACACAGAAAAAAAAAAAAAAAAAAAAAAAAATTTTTTAATTTGAAAAATTTTAAAGGGAACCGTGACACCCTTACAAATATTCATTTTTTCTCTAAGAATCCTCCAAGCTCCGCTTTTCGGGTGGCGATGTATTGTGGCGATTTAGGAATTAACAGTAAAACTCCCAACCGGATATTGACTCGT
This sequence comes from Sepioteuthis lessoniana, assembly GCA_963585895.1. Classification (NCBI taxonomy): domain Eukaryota; kingdom Metazoa; phylum Mollusca; class Cephalopoda; order Myopsida; family Loliginidae; genus Sepioteuthis; species Sepioteuthis lessoniana. The sequence goes on along the minus strand of OY757908.1, from coordinate 112,906,632 downwards.
CAGCTGCCAGATACAAAATGTATAAATGCGTCGCCACGCATATGGCTCCACGCATCTATCCGGTTAAAATCAGAAAAAAGAAAAATAATAAAATGTAAAGTAGCCAATGAGAAGTGGTCGCGCCAAAATTAGAAGGATTTTGGAGTGGTGAATTTGGAGCCGGTGAAGAGAGATAAATACTCAGGTTTTCTGTGAACCGACCTCTCTTTTTGGGTAGTGACGTCGAACCGACAACACCGATTTTACTATCTGGTGTTTTGGATACCACGCTATGTTTTGGGACGTAGCGTTGGTTCGTCCATTCACCAATTAAATAAAGGAAAGTATGGAAGAAATGTTTTCGTCTCTTATCTGTTCTTATCTTTTCCTTTTTGTATATTTCTTATGGACCTTCTTTGGGCAAGGCATTGCGCCAGCCAGTCAACGTGGGGTAAAATAATATAACCAAAATATGGAGTCAGATATCTTACGGCAACACAGCCTTGCCCTTAGCCACTGACCTTCATAAAAACCTTCAAACCTCACATTGGTAATCCCGACGCAAAAAAACCTTTAAACACCACACATCCATCGCTATGCAAACTATTCTGATATCCAAGCCCTGATGATGGTTACTGAAACCAAAACGTTCAACGTCGACTTTACATCATAATCATCATCATCATATCGCGCTGGTAGCACGGATATCCCTGACCCTCTCTCGCCACTCCTCCCTATCGTTCATCACCCTAGGTATGTCTTTAGGACAACATCCTGTATCCTCACATAGCTGCTGAATGTATGTTCGTGCTGGTCGTCCTGCTTTTGCACGGCCATGTGTGGGGATCCATAAGAGTACATCTCTTATGAGTTCGTCCCTACTTCTCCAGCAGTGTCCTGCATGTCTGGTTCTTCTAACTTGAATAGTTTTCGTGATAGGGGGCAGGTGGCTGTACAGTTGGTGTCTTGTGGGGTGTTGCTGCCAGGACTTGTTCAGGATTGCACGCAGCATTCTTGTGTAATTGCCATCTAGCTTCTTCTCCAGCTGTTTTGTTAGCGTCCATGTAGTGCAGCCATATAGCAGTATCGATGTGACCGCTGCCTGGAAGAAACTGCATTTCATTTTATTGGTTAGGTCTGATTTCCATATAATTGATAGCCTATTGATAGCTGTCCATGTTTTCGTTAACCTCGTTTCGATGTCCTTTTTGGTTGATTCGACGCTGCTTCCTAGGTAAGTGAATTTGTCTACTATTGGATTATGTCTTTCTGCTATCTTCATACTATCGGGTTTTGATCCATATTTACTTTCATACATATATATATATCGGGGTTAGACTTCCTGATGATCCGATAAGGTGAAACTTTAGTAGAAGATTTCCGATTTGCGATTTAAGTTAATTTTATAATTGGCTCCACTCGTGCTGAGCACTCTTGTAATTGTAGCATTGCAGGGTTCGCGGAAGGTTTTAGTTTTCTTTTGACCAACTGACTGCATATCCCTTGATTTTTTTCAAGGGGTCTGACGAGGTTGGCCTTTCCTTTCTTTTTGACCTATAATATTTTTTCTTTTTCCCCCGGGCGGTGATTCGAGATACTCTTATCTCTTGTTCCTGGCGGGTTTTTTTTTCTTTTTTCTGGTACCGTGAATGCTGGTAGATATTAGATTAGTAAATATATATATATATATATGGTACTTTTTTAGCTGCTAGAAAAAACTATTTTTATATACTACTTATGTTATATATTTGTTAACATTTGCAAATAAATTTTATACACCATATGTAAGAAGTATTATAGGACAGAAGTGTTATATTCTTTAGATTTGGATGAAATAAAATCCAGGCAACATTTAATATTGGTCAGCATTAATTTGGCAGGAGAAATACAATACAATAGAATCTCATAGAAAAGTCCATGAATTCTGGACACGCAATGAAGAGGAAATCCAGAAAGCATGAAATACAATACACAGTATCTTAGTTGATATTACTATACGACAATATGGAAATAAACTTACATTGCATTACGGTATGATTTGATACGAGGAGTTAGTCTGGCACAGGGACAATACAGTGGAGCTCCTGTTGAATGCTGAACGAATCTGAAAAGGTATGAGCAACTGGTAACCATTTGATGAAATAAAATCGTTGAATCCAGTGAATAACCTTGTATGGTATACCAACAGAACTCTTAACGTTCATCATGAGATACACTCATATGTTTTGTGACTAAACAGTATCAAATTTTAGCTATTTTTCCGGGTAAATTTAGTTGGAGCAAAAGGACACTAAAATGGGTCACTCAGTGAGAATTAAAGTCAGTAACAAGGTTTATAAGATTACTATGGCAACTGCCCACAACATAAGAAACTGAGGCACAAGAGAAAATTAAATGTATTCAATATATTTTTTTAAATGAGGATCCTTATCTTCCATTTTTTTAATAAAAAATATGATCTTTAGACTTTTTTTCATACAAATCTTAGTTGTCATTGGAAATAAACTTATAATTCATCACAGATTAATTTAATACAAGAACTTAGTCTGGCACAAGTACAGAGGAGTGGAGTACTGTAATAGTGAAACAAAACAATTTACCAATAGATTGAATAAAATGCTACTATCCAATGTGTAATCTTTAATGGTGTACCAACAGAATTCTTAAGGATCATCATGATATATCTCTTGTATATTTTTGACTAATATATTCACCCAACTCCTCCACATGATCAGGATGTGACACAAGGTCAATTTTTAAGTGGAGTTTAACAGATTTGAATTCCAAGTTTTCCTTCACAAGACCTGTTGCCATACCAAGTCTAAAGAACTCTGTCTGCCCTACTATTCACCAATAGCTGGCGGGAGGATAGTCAGATTCACACTTTTCCCAAGGGTATTAGCAAGCACTATATGATATGCAAACAGCTTTGTCCAGGATTTAAACAAGAATTTATCTAAATAGAATTTATATTATGATTGATTACAACAAATAAATGAATTATAGGAAGTACTCAATAATGAGCCATTTTTGTTACCTCCCTTCTGAAATTATAAAGATCAGGGTGAGCACACATGCAGATCTAATAGTATTTTTATTAGATTGGATAATTAATTCGAAATTACTTCATTTTCAAAGTTAAAACATTTTTATTAGCATATGGAGCTAATAAAAACCTCTCAACACTTTTCATTTTCGTTACAATGACATAAATCCAAAAATCAGACTGCTATTAAATAGATTACGAACTTTATTATAATTAGTATTATAATACAGATTACTAACACTATCATTTTGTATTTATGTTAATAATGATGCTAACAGAATTCGCTAGACTGAGTATACTTATCTCAGGCACTTTAAGCGGTGTAATGATTTTTAACAAGCTAGATTAGCTGACTATTGTCAGTAAGTTGATTCTCACTGGGTGTGCCATACTTCTAGTCTTGTGCCACGACTAAGCTAAGATTATTAAAAAGCTATTTACTTATCTCTTACAATTTTTTTCTGCCTACACCGTTTGGTTGATATGGTCACACAGACATATTTACATTATAGACTCTCCGGTTGATCTCCGTGTATGAGGGCCCAACAATTGTGTGAACCCTTGGACTATCTATGCCGGTGATTTGTTTATAGGGGTGAAGGTTTATGTAGAACCAGCCATACTGTTTAGATGAGCTGATAACAGAAGAATGGCACATCAGTGTTCTTCAGATTCTCTCAGACAACACTCCTCAGATGAGTAACCTCACCAAATATTAAAAAGACCTCACTCAGCCCTATAATTTTATTTGGAGCTGGGGGAGAAGAAAAGGATGCATGCTCTTAATGAAAAGTGAAATACAAACGGCATCGTTTGAATCTGAATTTGGCTGGTCAAGTCCTTTTCTTTAGGGCTATAATGGTTAACACTTAAAAAAAAATCCCAACCCTTGGCAATCAAAATGTACATTTAAGAATTCACTGCTTCTCAATGTGTTATATAGTGGCTCATACCACGTGACTTCTGGTATAGTGGAAGTATAAAAGATACCATGTCTCTTAAGCACGGAGAAGCAGAAAGAGAAGCAGAGAGACAGCTCGGAAATGACGTCGGTCAGTAGTAAGATCAGCTTCGGACGTAACACCAACAGCGTGAGACATATAATACTCATTGGACTGTACCACTTGAGTTAATAAATAATTAACTCTATCTATATGTGAATCTTTTCCTTACCACGATACAACACAATGACACCAGAATTTTCTAATTTTCAAAGACGCTATCAACTGAATATTCATAAAAACAAACAATCATTGAAAATGGTTTAAGCGTAATTAAAATAAACTTTTTTTGTACAGCCTATCACTCTCTTTCTTTCTCTCTCTCTCTCTCTCTCTATATATATATATATATATATATATATATACGGTTTGGTTTGGTTTGTTGGGTTTTATTGCATATCAACCTTTGTAGGTTATTTAACGCCAAATCCATTTTTATGTAGATAATCTGTCCTACTGAAAACAATTTAGTTTAGCATAAGTACACAGTTTAATAGTCAAAAACATTTCCATTTCAAACTATTCAAGCAGTTATATGTAACAATTCAGTTAAGTGTAAATACAGTTTCAATGTCGAAAAACAGTTCTATTTGAAATAATTCAGTTAAGCATAAGCACGCAGTTTAAATGTAAGTATGGTTTAATTGTCAAAAACATTTCTATTTCAAGCTATTCAGTTTACTCAAACAATTCATTTTAGCATAAGTATGCTGTTAGTTCTATTTAACCCATAGATAGGGCCCTATCAGGTGCTACCACTCCAGGCCAGAGTGGACCTGGGAGCGATGGTAATGAAGAGGTACTCCACTTTCCCCAAAGCTCCAGGACTGCTGGAACCTCACCATCAGATTGTTTAGTGTCATATCTAGGACACTCGTTAGGTGGGGTCTTACCCCTCTGCAGAGGTGCAGTCAGTGTATTCTACAGCCCCAGCTGACTGGGCAATATATACATATATATATATATATATATATATATATATATATATATATATACAGTGTATCACAAAATGGTTATATTTTGAGTTATTTTGAGGGGAAAATAAATTAACTCTGTTATATATGTTATATAAGCTGCACACAGACTACTTTTCATTGTGTCAAAGTGTCATTTTGTCAGTGTTGTCCCATGAAGAGATATACTTAAATATCTTCAGAAATGTGAGGGGTGTACTCACTTTTGTGATACACTGTATGTATATATATATATATATATATATATATGTATATCCTATTTACCTAACCCCTCTACTCGGGCAGGATATGACACTCGGTCAATTTTTAAGCGGAGTTTAACAGGTCTGAATTCAGAGTTTTCCTTCTCCTAGACTAGTTGCCTCACCAACCCAGTCTGTCCTACTGTTTACTCATAGCTGGAGGGAGAATAATTGGATTCATACCTTTCCCAAGGGTATTAGTGCTATGCGAAATGCAATCAGTCTCGTCCAGGATTTGAACTCGTAATGTAAAATGTAATATATTTACTAAACTGCATATGCTGCTATAAACAATACCGTGGAAAGTCAGAATGGCCATTTTATTTTAGATTAAATAACTACAGACACAGGATCAAATCTATGGATCAGAACAAGATCAAATCTATGGATCAGAATAAACTAATATCAAGAGAGCAATGCTCCTAGCAGTCACAATTTTAATAAAGATGCAAAATTTACCATCATGAGAAGAATTGAAAAAAGATATAAACATATAATCAATAATTGAAAAAAGAAAGAAGACAAATGGATAAAAATCTAAAAAAAAAAATATGTGCCATTTTGATTAAATTACAAAACTTAATCACTCAACCTGAAAGAATAAGAATTTGACAACCACAAACATCTATACAATCAAATAAATCAGACGATAAGTTACAGCTAATTTGAAAGACTAATCTCCCTGACTACTTGAAATAACACTGGACAACACCCACCCACCAAGAATCCAAATAAACAAACAAGCTGGTCGAGTCATGGCTAATTTGAAATGCACTTCTCTTGAACTTAATGAAAACTCACTATTAGCCAGGTGCCCTCACCTCAGAGAGACAGATTCATGTATAAAAGAACAAGTTAAGACACTTTAATCAGAAAACATACTTCATTCGACTAATAGATAAGCTACAACACTAGACTCATGTTTGTTGATGATCTGGGAGACTGCGTTCAATCTCAGGTCGAGTCATACCAAAGACTCAAAAAATGGTACTCCTTCTTTAACCCGCAACATTATAAGGTCTGGAAAAAGCACAAGCGGAGCAATCGAGAGAAAGGTGTAGCTCCCTCCCTTTCACCTCAGTGAAGTAGCTATTGAAATGGGAGCCTTCAGGTTGCCCTCAACTATGGTTGGCCAATGTACTTAACATATATATATATATATAGATATGCATGTTTGTTTGCTTCTCCAAAAAATGGGGTCCGCTAAAAGGGTCCCCCATGAAAATCAGCATCCCTTTGTAACATCTGCATCTGAATTTGTCGTGTCCCTTTCCACCAGCATGTTATATATATATATATATATACATATGTATTTATTATTCAGTCCAGTTAATATGAGTATTGATATGAAACAATAACACCAAAATTAACAGGATCTGAAGAAGTCCTGTTAATTTTGGTGTTATTGATTCATATCAATACCCATAACAGGATGGAAATAAATTTATAATCTTAATGTGACCGGTTTTGTTTTTCTGAAAAGAATCATTGCTCTGTGATGTCATTTACATTGAGCTCTTTACCAGGAAAATGTTCATAGTTGAATAATTTTATTGTCCTGACAGAATTATTCTTGACTCTGGTTTAACTGAATTTTTTGTTTTTTTTAAAGGTATATATATATATATATATATATAAGTGAGAATAGCATAGACAGTTTGCTGATTGTCAGTTTTTCACCTACAAAATCATCACCCCATGACTTCTCTTACTGAAGATCAAAACTGTATTTACCAAGACAGAAAGAATCAACAGATTAATCATTCATTTTCTTCAAAATAGTCTCCTGGGCATTCAACAGACATGTTCAAGCGAGTTTTTCAATAGTCATAGCACCTCTGAATCTTCTTTTTTCAAAAGGAGAGAAGCTACACTGCCATATTTCTTTTGATGTTCTCCACATTATAGAATCTTACTCTGTCCATGGTGTAATGGTTATTGTCCTAGGAAATGGACACAGCAACACAAGTTCAAATCTTGGACGAGACTGATTGCAATTTACATAGCACTAATACCCTTGGGAAAGGTATGAATCCAATTACTCTCCCACCAGCTATGGGTAAATAGTAGGGCAGACTGAGTTCTTCAGCCTTGGTAAGGCAACTAGTCTAGGAGAAGGAAGAGTCTGATTTCAAAGCTGTTAAACTCCATTTAAAAATTGACCTTGTGTCATACCCTGCCCGAGCGGAGGGGTTGGTAAATATGAATAGAATCATATCCTTTTGATGAATTTTTCGTTTTGACAAGAAAAAGTCATACTAAACTTGATCTGATGGATATGGAGGGTGACACTTGCACAAATGTGTGTTTCATCAAAGTTTTGAGAATTTGCACTGAGTCATTTAGAGTTCATCTAAATGTCAGTATTTGTCACATGCTCCATCAAACGGGTAATTATGGCCCAAGGCCTTTTTAAGGGGTCTCTGGGTGCAGGGCTGTAGCCCAGACACACACAGCATTCCCAGAAATGCCTCGGGCCCTGTCAGCATTTCTCTAAAAAAGATGCAAGGTGATAAACCTGGCCCCTCCAGGGAGGGTTAGACCCTGGGGGGACATCTCCCTGAAGCTCGAGGAGTGTCGGCCATGTAACATGAATGCTAGGCCTACCTGCCACCCACGTAAGGCAGCTTCAACTGAATAACAGCAAGAAACAAGACACGGCTGACCAGATCCAGACCGACATACCATAGCCAACTGAAGTGAGTTGTATCTACATGGCATTTTGAATAAATCTGGGAAGCAGCACCCCACAAAGCAGCAGTTGTATAGCTATATAACTACTACTTCACTAACCATTGAAAGTAAGAAGTACAATATATGTTTGACATTGCTGTAGACATGAGGACGAACTTGTAAGTGATATTCTCTCATGGATTCCTCCACATGGATGTAGCAAGGACTTACATACATCAGCTCTGTGCTGACACTGAATGCTGTCTAGAGAACCAGCCAGCAGCGGTAGTTGGTAGGGAGGGATGACAAGAGAGAGTCAGGGAACCCTGTACAACCAGCCTAAATTGATGATAATGATGATAATGATAATGATGATGATAATGATAGATATTAAAAAATGTTATTTACTACATAAATTCTGAGTGCTCAATATTAGTGATAGAGAATATGTACATTTAATTTAGGATAGTGTAGAGTCAGCAGTTCTAAGGGACTGTTTGTTTCTTGCCTGTGTAATCATCAGACCAAGATATATATATATATATATATATATATATATATATATATATATATATATATCTGTACAAATACTAGAAGAATTCTGATAAGATACTTGATGACTGATGATTCCATTAAGTTCCTGTGGTAACAGCCATCCATGATGATACTGATGCTTCTATTTAGGAAGGAGTCAAGGATTTTAATTAGAATTTCATAGTTATCTGGGTTATATCATGAATTTCAAGTATGAAAAAGTGACTTTCAGTGTAGTGCAGACCCCACAAAATTACCACTCTCTTACAAATGGCAGTGAAAATTGCTTTAGACCTGTTTGAATATAATTACCTACAATGTGACATTTTTTCTTGGTTACATTTATATATATATATATATATATATATATATATATATATATATATATATATATATATATATATGAATACCAAGTATGTCAGAAGAAATCTATTTGGTTTCACCTTTTTAGATCATCAGGTTAAATATTATATTTGCTCTATAGGTTAAATAGAATTAAAATTTGTACTTATGCTAAACTGAATTGTTTGAAATGAAACTGTTTTTGACATTGAAACTGGATTTACGCTATACTGAATTATTTGAAATAGAACTGTTTTGACATTTAACTGTGTGTAAACAAAAACTATACTTATGCTAAACTGAATTGTTTGAATTAGAACTGTTTGACTAAACTGAATAGCTTGAAAAAGAAATGTTTTTGACAATTAAATTGTGTACTTATACTAAACTGAATTGTTTGAAATAGAACAATTTGTATAAAAATGGATTTGGCATTGAATAACTTACAAAGGTTGATATGCCATAAAACCCAAACAAACAAACAAAATCATTATTCATTTGTCAAATAGGCTGGAAATTGATTTATTCTGTAAGTTATTGATTTTTAAGGGTAATCCTCTCTCATAAAAATATTCCTATGGTGTGTCATATTTGTTGGGGTGAAGTCACACACACACACACACACACACACACACACACACACACACACATATATATATATATATATATATATATATATATATAAAGTAAGTAAAATTGGCAACCATTGTCAAGGGCGATCCAAAGGAAGCCTTTTCAATAGCTACTACACTGAGGTGTAGGGGAGGGTGCTACTCTTTTCCTTGAATTGCTGCATTAACCCTTAACTGTACCTTAGAATGCAGAGTATTAAGCCAAAAGGTATCAAGTACCATTTTTTGAATTTTTGGTATGACTTGATCTGAGATTGAACCCCAGTCTCCTGAGCCATTGGGTGAACACTGAACCCATAAAGCTGGTATATATATATATATATATATATATATATATATATATATGGAGAAATCTACCATTTCTCCGTCTATATATATATATATATATATATATATACGGAGAAATGGTAGATTTTGGTAAATCTGAAAAGGTGAGAAAAATAAGTGGAAATATATATATATATATATATATATATATATATATATACATCCTTATTTTATCCAACGCCAAGTAGCCAATGGTGGGAACAATTCTGTTTTCAGATTTTCTATCTACAATATCCATGTAATTCAAAATCCAACAGAGAGCTCGAAGTAAAATAATAATAAAATAAATTACAGAGCAAATAATTCCATATCAAAGGAAGACCTTTAAAAATTACTAATAAATACGAGTAATTTTAAAGGTTTCATATATATATATATATATATATATATATATATATATATATATATATATATATATATATAAGCAATGCCAAAATTTCTATATTGCAAATATTATGGAAATAGCAAATATAATTCAGCTGGAAATTTTTTAATTCTCTACCTTCGAACATTTTTAGTGGATTACCCTAACAAAAATCTTGCTATGATGTGCCGTTTTCACAGGGTTACAACATA
>OY757908.1:112886306-112891306 GCA_963585895.1 Sepioteuthis lessoniana | reverse complement strand
AACCCCGTTGGCATAGCTTAAAATTCACAGACTGTATCTCCTGAAGAGAGTTAGATCCCCCCCACACTCACAAAGGGATGTCTTGGGTATGATCCTAAACTGGACCTGATGCTGAGGTTCCAGTTTCAAAGAGCTGGGGAGTGTGGTGTACCCCTTAATTGTCATTACTCCCAGACTGACTCAGACCCAGGGTGGTAGTATATGTTAGGGTCCCATCTATGGGTTGAATAAATCTGTTTAAAGAATTTCTTTGTATTCAATATAAACACGTTTAAAAAAACAACCTAAAATATAGCTACATAGAAAATGTAAATAAGAACATACAATGAACATCTTGGTATAAATAAACCCAGATGGTTTGACATGCCGTTAAAATCAATCAATCTATCAATCTAAATATTCTCCTTTTTTATTCCTAAAATCTAGATCAAGATGTATGCACTACTTATATAATAAGTTAAAAGTTGGCGACTGTAGTCAAGGGCAACCTGAAGGCTCCCTTTTCAATAGCTACTACACCGAGGTGTAGGGGAGGTTGCTACTCCTTTCCCTGGATTGCTCCACTTTATCCTTGATATGTACCTTATATTGCTGAGTGTTAAGCAAGGAGGTATCAAGTACCATTTTTAAAGTCTTTGGTATGACGCAACCTCAGATTGAACCTCGGTCTACCTGGACCATTGGCAACACTCTACCCTCTAGACTAATGAGCCGGTTACATTTATATAATAATTATGTTGAAATGTCTTGATTTGATTTCAGTTTGGTTTGGTTTGGTTTGGTTTGGTTTTATGTCACATCAACCATTGTTGGTTGATTTATGCCAAATCCATTTTCATACATACAAACAGTTCTATTTCAAACAATTCAGTTAGGTATAAGTATAGTTTTTTGTTTACATACAGTTAAATGTAAAAACAGTTCTATTTCAAATAATTCACTTTAGCATAAGTATATGGTTTCAATATCAAAAATAGTTCTATTTCAAAAAATTCAGTTTAGTGTAAGTACACAGTTTAGTTCAATTTGACCCATAGATAGGACCCAATCAGGTGCTACCACTTGAGACCAGTGTGGACTTGTGAGTGATGGCAATGAAGAAATACTCTGCATTTCCCAAAGGTCGAGCATTTCTGGAACCTCATCATCAGATTACTTAGTGTCATATCCAGGACATTCATTGAGGAAGTCTTAACCCTCAGCAGAGATGCAGTCAGTGTATTCTACAGTCCCAGCCAATTGTGCATTGATTTGGTTTCTTTGTTTAATGGCATATCAAACTTTCTAGGTTATTTAATGCCAAAGCTTTCCTCGCAGAAGAACAGTAGTGGTTCTTTTTAATCCATTGTTGCGGGAGAGGATAAGGAAGTTCATATCTTTCCTGGGAGTATTTGTACAAAATTGAATGTAATATCATGACTTGAGTTTGAACTCATGGATTAGACATCGAGACAAAGTCTTGATAAGTCAGTGTCAATTTGAGAAAAAAAAAAAAAATCAATGAACAGTAGGTTTTAGAGAAATACAAGATTGTACAAGCGCAACATGCTTTTCACTTGCCAGAGATTCAGCTTTGCACAATTTTAATCTTCTTTCCAAAGCTGAAAATTATTTAAGATGTGGAGGACTTTAGAGGAAATACGACTGAAAAACTTCACACCAGATGCAAAGATGAGTTTCAGAAGTGAACAGAAATGGAGGGGGAAAAAAAACTCATGGGGAAAATTGTATTGAATTGACTTTTGATTGTCTATTCAGCTAATTAATGAAAATGACCAAAGTAAACACACTCCAGGAAAGAGGCACAAAAACCCTTATAAAAACAAATCTGACCAGACAAGAATCATTTATACTGGAAACAGGAGTGACTTCAAGTCTCATTGAGTACCCCATTTAAAAGGCTTTGTGCCACACATGTTCTCTGATGAAAGCAACAAGCTGGAAACATACCTATATATAACACGTATGTAAGAACAAAATAAAAAATACAAATCTCTTCATGGACCTTCCAATTTTAAATATTCCTTATTCTTTCTTTGGACCTATAACAACCATCTTTATATATATATATATATATATATATATATATATATATATATATATATATATATATATATGTTGTATAGTGGCTCATACCACGTGACTTCCAGTATTGCAGAGGTATAAAAGATGTCGAGTTTTTTAAGCACGAAGGTTCTGCAAGATCTCGGTCAGTAGTTAAGACCAACTTCGGACGTAACACTCACAGCACAAGACTTATGATATTTGTTAGACTGTGCCACTTCAGTTAATAAATAACTCTTTATTTCACTGTGTATCTCTTCCTTACCATGATATAATAATATATATGCATACAATTTCTGTATATATACACCACAGTGAAATATTTATTCTGTATATATCTAAGTGAATATAATTGTATATAATTGTAAATAACTCATCAATGTAGGCTTATGAATATATAGCCATCAATAAATATTAGATTATGATTATATACATATATATATATATCTTCAGTATCAATACTTTTTTAACACACCTTGTTTTCTCTTAGAGTTTGGCATGCCTTTTTTTAATGATAAAAAACTTATACATAGCCATGGATGAAGAGTATCCTGTAATCAAATTCAATAATCAATCCTAATGGTCCGTTCCACAACCTCACTTATCCTTACTGACATAGCAAGGATGTGTGTGTGTGTGTGTGTGTGTGTGTGTGTGTGTGTGTGTGTGTGTGTGTGTGTGTGTATATATTGTCATCCACTGTCAGACTGTTCTGCTGTATCACAACTCTTCGGTACGGCTAGACATGCTCAACGCTTCAAACTGGGATCAAAACCCTCCCAATTTTACTTTAGACTTAGTATCCAACAGCTCAGTCAACAGGTGACATACGTCAGCTTGGGAATATATGTGCATGTACTGGTTGTTTTGCAAATATTGAAACACAGTAGCAATCTCTCAGATCTTCCCTGTTGACTTTATTCTCTTTTTCTTTTCAGATTATTGCTAGGAAATAGTTAACATTTTGATAGATTTAACTAAATATTACTGAATCATGTTTTCGACAATGAAGCAGAAGATGTTTTGCATGAAGACATATGACAAAACTAAGTCATTCAAGATTGTTCAAGCAAAATACAGAAAGAATAATAATTGTCTTTAATTGGAATCATTTTGAGATGAGGCTTCTTAATCTGAAAATTCATTTTTTATTTATTGCGGACTTTTTTGTCCTCAACTTGGTAGTTTTTGTGTTGTTTCTTCTTTCACTATGTTTCGACCAAATTTCACCTCTGGCCTTCTTCAGGTGATTTTACCACGACCTCGGATAGGAATGCTGAGTCTTGTAACCGTATCCCCAGTAATTATTGCCTTCCATAGTTGTTGTCTATCGCACCACGTTTTTGGTGCATTGGATAGAGGCGTTGAGTCTCTACGGTTCCAGGTGAGCATTGTCAGATAGTGGTTTCAAATCCTACCCAAGCCAGCCAGAGGTTTATTTGGTCAAAAACGTGGTGCGATAGACAACAACTATGGAAGGCAGTAATTACTGGGAATACGGTTACAAGACTCAGCATTCCTCTCCGAGGTCGCGGTAAAATCATCTGAAGAAGGCCAGAGGTGAAATTTGGCCAAAACGTGGTGAAAGAAGAAATAACACAAAAACTACCAAGATGAGGACAAAAAGTCCGCAATAAATAAAAAATTAATTCTCATACAGAAAGAAGTTCAATTCCTACATGCTTCCAAGCAAAATCGTCGAACACTTTGAAGCTCATGACATTTGTGAAGATTGTAAGGCGACAGGTTCTTCTACATCTGTGACTCTGATCACCCAGGAGGAATGTGCATGCATTATCAACTACACATGCCTCATTCAACAGTGTCTTCAACTGAGCCACAGACATCTGGAACATGTACTCTATGGGTCCTCTTGACATTTTTTGGTTCATGTTGGGGAAAAAACAGTTACAGATCCTAAAATGTTATCCTTTAACCTTTCAATAAATAAAATTTCTATTATTTTACCATTTGTGGTCCTTAATTTGTACCTGATCATTTTGTTGCAAAATTTTTTAAACACACCACAGACACACAGACACACACATAATCAGCTGTTATTGACTATTAATGATTTTTTTTTCTAAATATTCTTTGGAATTATATGCACCAAGTGCATTGAGCTGTGGGATGAATGCATGTAATAGCAAGTGCCTGTTTCATGGCTCAAAGGCAGAGATAGAAACCTATAGCCTTAAGGCCATAATTGGCCTCCTAAACAATCAGCAGAACCATTTATATAATAAACATTATGTATAATTATATAGCTTAAGAACAGTCTGATAGATAGATAGATAGATAGATAGATAAGGAGTAGTCATATATATATATATATATATATGTGTGTGTGTGTGTGTGTGTGTGTGTGTGTGTGTGTGTGTGTGAATAGATTCATAATCAACAGCTTAAGATGGATAGATAAATATTGAAGAGTCTGATAGATAGATAGATAGATGGGGAAATATCTACATAGATAGATAGATAGATATGGAGAGATTGAGATAGATAGATAGATAGATAGATAGATAGATAGGGAAATAGATAGATAGATAGATAGATAGAGAGATAGATAGATAGATAGATATGAAGAGATTGAGATAGTGTGCCTTTTTTGAAAAATCTATCTTAAAAAGGAATTGAAAGTAAATTATAAATAAAACATTTAGTTAAATGAATTGCAAAGATATTAATTAAAAATCTAAATTTGTTCATGGAGCTTTGAATACACTGTATTCCCTGCTGGGAGGTTAAGACACCTCCCTGCAAAGGGGTGTCCTTAATATAACACTAAAATACATTTGATGTTAAGGCTCCGCTTCTGTGAGCTCTGGTGAGTGTGGAGTACCCCTTCATTGCCCTGACTCTCAGGTCCACTCAGACCTAGAGTGATGGTACCTGTTAATATCCCACCTATGTGTCAAAAAGATCTGTTCAGT
>OY757908.1:112876306-112883806 GCA_963585895.1 Sepioteuthis lessoniana | reverse complement strand
TGCAGGGTACCTCTTCATTCCCATTGCTCTCAAGCCCACTCTGGCCTGGAGTGGTAGTACCTGATTGGGTCCTATCTGTTGTATTGTGGTAAGGAGGAGATACACAGTGAAATAAAGAGTTAATTATTTATTAACTGAAGAGGTACAGTCCAAGAAATATTATAAGTTTTGTGCCGTGGGTGTTACGTCCGAAGTAGGTCTTACTACTGACAGAGATCTTTCAGTACCCAACGTGCTCAAGAAACACGGCGTCTTTTATACCTCCATGATGCCAGAAGTAATGTGGTATGAGCTACTATACAACACTATCAATGGTTCAAATAGAACTGTTTAACATTAAATCTCAGTTCAAATAAATGACTGATGATTAATTGAATTGCTTGAAATAGAACTGTTAATTGTTAATGATACATAGCAATACTTGAAACCATTTAACTGTGTACAAACAGATGATTAATAGAGAATAGAATTATCCATGTTAGATATTTGAAACCATTTAACTGTGTGTAGAAAAAAATGAGTTCAGACTCATTTAAAAAATGTTATCAACAAAACGTGTTCACAAATCATACATATTTAATGTATGCGTATTAAGAGGATTTGGTACTAAATAACCTACAATGGTTGATATGTCATAAAACCAAACCAAACCAAACCAAACTAAACTAAACCAAACCAAAACAAACCGAACTTAAACTCCTTAGTCACAAAAGCAAAGTTTGAGGGGAAAAAATAGGTCTTTTTTCCATTTATTTCAGGCACCAGCAATTGGGAAATAACACTTTCTTCTTAGGAATGTGTTATTAATAACATTACTGTATATCCATTATCATTATGCATGATATTTAGCTGTACCTTTTCTTTCAGATGTTCATAGCCCACCCAACCCAATCCAAGAAATGAATAACCTTTATATATATATATATATATATATATATATATATATATATATATATATTGGTTATTCCTTTAAAAAAAATGTGTATATATATATATATATGTACATATATATATATACATTGATAGAAGAAATGAAAATAAGAAAAGATTTGCCGAAAAAAAGACTCAATGACTGAGCAGGTATAAAACCGAAAAAATCTTAAAACAGAAAACTCTAGAACTCCATTACTTAAAATCTCATGGAATTCACAAAATCATTAGATATCTGATGATTGTGCAAATCATATGAAAGTAATGGATTTCTAGTCTTCATAATCCTCGTATCTTTTGTTATATATATATATATATATATATATATATATATATATATATATGTATATATAAGTAAAGTTGGCAGCCTTTGTCAAAGGTGACCCGAAGGCTCACATTTCAATAGCTACTACACCGAGGTGTAGGGGAGGGCACTACTCCATTCCCTGGATTGTTCCACTTTACCCTTGATCCTTACCTTATAATGCCAAGTCTTTGGCAAGGTGTCATCAAGTACTATTTTTTGAGTCTTTGGTAAATATATGTATATATATATATAGGTATTATTCGGTCCAGTTAAATCAGAGTTGGGAGTAATTCCTTCAGGACAAGAAAATCATTCAGGAGCTGAACATTTAAATTTTCCTGGTGGAGAGCTCAATGTAATTTTTTACAGAGCAATATTACTTTAAGAAAAAAATCAAAGACCGGTTAATTTACCGGTCTTTGGTTTTTTCTTAAAGATGTATATATATATATATATATATGTGTGTGTGTGTGTGTGGCATATATATATAATTATAGATGTACATACACACACACACACACACACACACACACTTAATATATATGTCACATTGTGTTTTACAAATAAGGAAATTATTATCATATATATTAGCTTGTGTCAAAAATATTTTTATTTTTTCCAGACCCTTACTCAATGTTTATTTCATGTATATATCTATATATTCCAATATATTTGTATTCCACTCTTTGTAAGTTACATCACACTAGTGTTCGCTGGTAGTATTTCTCTGGAGTCTGAATGACAGCAAATGTTCTCAAATCTCTTGGACTCTTCTGAGCTTAGCTGATCTAAACAATACTATTATAGGAACAGTTTCAATTCGTCCCCCAATTTCCAACTTTTCCAGCCTCCTATCCAAGACTTTGGGGACCATTCCAAGTGTACCAGTTAGTATTGATGTTATTATCCTTTGAGTGCTTTTCACTGATGGGTTTCTGCTGGAGTCTGAGTGACAGGAAGTCTCCTCAAGTCTCCAGGACTCTTCTCAGTATTCTGGCCAATCTCAATAATTTGTAGTTTCGTATAGTCTCCAGTTGTCCTCTTATCTCCAAGTCCTCCAGTTCCTGTACCAATCCTTTGGTGACTGTGCCACGCGCACCAATTACAACTGGTATCACCCTCACTTTCATGTTCTTACAGTTGATATCACCATCTTACACTTGATATCACTGTATTATTATGACATTATTATTATTATTGTTATTATTATGTATAATATATATATATATATATATATATATATATATATGAAAGTAATGGATTTCTAGTCTTCATAATCCTTGTATCTTTTGTTATATATATATATATATATATGTATATAAGTAAAGTTGGCAGCCTTATATTGATAAACAGTAGCTTTTTTTTAGATGTTATAATGGTGGATACAATTATTGCGATTCTGATATTCAGTAGATATTATGTTAGACTGAACTTTAAAGCCACTAAAACTGCTCAGAAAATTTATGAAGTGGTGGAAAATTAAACAATACTTGACCATATTGCCTGAAACTGGCTTAAGAATTTTAAAAGCGATGATTTGTCCCTTAAAATAAATCTCAGAAAGGGACAACCATCAGTTGTCAATTATGATGATTTAAAATGAAAGATAGAAGAGAAACAACACACTGAGAAACTAGATAAGTTTTTTTTTTATAAAAGATACCATTAAAAAAAAAGAAAAGAAAAAAGAGGAAACTTTTGATTTGCCCAAGTAGCTGTTGTCTTAACAGCAAATTCATCATACCTTGTGCCCTTCGTGGTCAGTCTTATACGTAGCCAAAACTTTACTTACTGCATACCGGTAAAAAGGTTCACAATTGAGAAATCCTAAGAACTAAGACTTAACTCTTTTATATCAACGGAAATCAGGAAAATACTCCTAAAATCTGACAAACAGACTGTTATTAGAGAGTTTGATTCTCAATAGATGTTCCATACTTTTGCCTTGTACCACTGTTGCCAACTTGGCTGGGGCTGTAGTATACACTGACTGCTTCTCTGCAGAGGAGTAAGACCCCACTCCAACAAGTGTCCTGGATATGATACTTAACAATCTGATAGTGAGGTTCCAGTAATGCCGGAGATTTGAGGAATATGGACTAACCTTTCATTGCCATCGCTCCCAGGTCCACTCTGGCCCAGAGTGGTAGTACCTGATAGGGACTTATCTATGGGTCAAATAGATCTAAACCATATACTTATGCTAAAGTGAATTGTTTGAAATAGAACCGTTTCAATATTTGACAGTGTGTTAACAAAAACTATACTTATCCTAAACTGAATTGTTTGAAATAGAACTGTTTACATGCATAAAAAATGGATTTGTCTTTAATAATCAACAATGATTGATTTACCATAAAACCAAACCAAATGAACTCTGGGTTGTTTAAAAATGTTATCTTGAAAATATGCGTTTACAAATCATATATATATATATATATATATATAAAGGATTTGGCATTAAATAACCTACAATGGTTGATATGCCATAAAAACCAAACAACAGAAGGTTTTGTTACCAGATGAGCAATTACTTTTAGCCTATCCAAATTGTTATTTGCCATGGTTTCCAGTGGCCCACGGTTTGGTTGTTTGGTTTTTATGGCATATCGACCATTGTAGGTTATTTAATGCCAAATCCTTTATATATATGTATATATATATATATATATATATATATATATATATATATAAAGGATTTGGCATTGAATAACCTACAATGGTTGACATGCCATAAAAACCAAACAGCAAAATCTAGGGCCACTGTAAACCTTAACAAATAACAACTTGGACAGGGTAAAAGTTATTGCTCATCTGATAACAAAACCCTCTTTAACTAATATAGCACTGGAGACATGTATGCACAACTTGGACAAGTCTTTCACTCTGCACCCAGCTTGAAATCAGTCTTGTTACTGGTAAAATGTCTAACACTAGTGATATAAGAAATTGAATGTACTTGAAGCAAAAATCATTTATAATTCTACTCTATCCTGTAATGACTGCTACATTTATATATAAATTTCATGTACTAAATGGAGTAACCATTATGGGACAGAAGTAGAATAATTTTTTCTTTTTTTTCTTTGATGTTAAAAAGAAAAAAAAAAATTTTTACTTCATATAAATTAGTTTTCATTTTAAAATATCTAAATTCTCCAACTTAGAGAAATCATACAGAAACTTTATTTCTTATTTACAAAAATTTGTCTAATCTAATTTGGTGGGAAATTGATAAAATATCAGTTACAGAATTTAGTACATTCAGGCACAAATACATTTGTTAGTATAAAATAATATAAAAGGGATTCTTTACAATATAATCTCATATTAACTTTGTCCTATGGTATAAGTTATATTTTGTAAATAAAATCTATATGTAAATGTAACAACTATTATAGGACAGAAGTAATATTACAGAAATCAATGAAATTATCATCCATATATATAAAATTAAATGAGTATATATATATATATATATATATATATATATATATATATATATATATATATATATATATATGTATATATATATATAATGAATTTGAATTTATCTAAAATATTTACCTCTGTCCCATAATAGCTGTTACATTTAATGTATGAAATTCATATAAAAATTGGCAACTATTATTGGACAGGTGTAATATTACTTAAATCAGTTAAATTATCATCCACATGTACAAAATGAAATGACTATATATATATATATATATATATATATATATATATATGTAAATATATATATATATATATATATATATTATATATGTATATATATATATATATATATATATATATATATAAAGAGGGAGGGAGGGAGATTTGACATGTAAATTTTCTTTCCTCATTTAAACCTTTCATCTCTGTCCCATAATACTTGCAACATTTACCGTATAAAATTTTGTGGCAAATGTAACATCTATCATGGGACAAAAATAGTGCATTTTAAATCAATTAAATTGTTCCCCACATATATATTCTTATATCATATAGACATTTATACATCATATATTTTTTCATTTCACACACACACACACACACAACACACACACACACACACACACACACACACACACACACACACACACACACATTCTATCTGAAGATTGTGTAAACCATATGAAACTTGAAGTAACGGACTTATAATATCCATAATTCTATCTTATACATGCTCTGCTATATTAATATCGACCACTCTTTTTAAGCAAAAACTTTTCTAATTTCCTTCCTTCTCTCATCATATTATACATATATATATATATGTTTACACACACACACACACACACACACACACACACACACACACACACACACACACACACACCTCTGTCCCATTATAGTTGATACAATTAGAGTATAACATCTATATCTAAATGTAGCAACTATAATGAGACCAATAATTGTCACAATGTAAAAGCAACTGAAATTTCACTGAAAAAATAACTGTCAAAAGATTGATACCATACCTGTCCCATAATTTTAATTTCATATACTAAATTTAAAAACAATGAAAGGAGAAAGATTTCTTTTTGGCTTTGTAAAGAGAAGAAGATATAAATCTTTCAAAAACATTCCAAGATTAGTGAATAAAAAACAAAATAAAACAAAGCAAAACTGATCATAAACTATTTAGCATATTCAAAAAAAAAAAATGCCAATCTTTTTATTTTAATCTTTTTTTTATATGCAGCTAAGCTTTACACATTGTTTTTTTTTTTTTTTTTTTCATTTCTCTCTTTTCTTTAAGCCAAATCCATGAACGGTCAATATATCTTAGAACCAAGCAAAAAGAGAGACATCACCGCAGAGATACTTTTTCAAAGTCAGTTTTTCTTTTTAGATCCAGAAAAAAAAGTTGAAAAAATATGCATCGTCAGAGTTTTGTGTCATGTGAAATATGCTGTCTTCGTTCAGTAACGTTCATTACTATCTTTGATATGTACACATTGATCAGTGAAAACTTACTCACAGAAAATCAGCAAGTAAGCATAAAGATAGGTATATTTTCTGAGCAACAGTACATATGGAGGCATGCAATAAGTAAAGCAGGAAATTTAAAATAGAAATTTAAAAAAAAAATGTATAAAATGAAATTACTAATTAAAAAGAAAAAAAAGAATAAGATATTCCCAGATATCCACGCACATGTTTCCGAAATGCACCAGGCTCATTTGATAACACTATACATTTTTTTTTGAACCAGCTGGAACAAGTTCAAATCTACCCAAGCCTAGACGTCTCGACAGACTTCAGGTAGGGAATTTAGCACAACACATGTTCACTTTTTCTTTTTCTTTTTTTTCTTTCTTTTTGGACCCATTTTAAAAATTTTGTCTAACTGAAAAGTAAAGGGATTCTTATATGTAAGGAAAAGAAAAGAAAAGAAGAATAAAACAGAAAAGTTTTTTTTTGTCTTTTTCAAAAGAAAAAAAAAAAGATGAAATATTACCGGACATGGAGAGATGTTTGGGGAGGTTGCGTTTGTGTGTATCTTACTGGCGACATGCAAGTATAGCAGATTTATGCTGACAGGAGAAAGGTGCACAGAGTGGTAGTATTGGTAGGGGTTCACTTAGTGGACAAAGATTTGAGTTTTGGTGGGAAAAAAAAATTATTTTTCAAAGAATGAAAAGTACTGACAACATTTAAAAACTAATCATATCGTCCAAATTCTTCCAATAAAACAAAAGAAGGAATAGCAAAGAAAAGTGGGAAGTAGAGAAAGAGGTAAGAAAAAAGAAAAAAAAAAAAAAAAAAAAACCTCAAAACTTACCAGTATGTTTAATTCCACTGAAATCAGTAATGATATGTTCTCCAGTGTGAAGTCTTCTGCTGTTACTGCTGTATTTCTGTGACAAGAGCATTAGCCGTGTGCCAGTGCCTGTGTTTGTGTGTTAAAATGAATGAGCTAGAAAGAGACAGAGAGAGAAAGAGAGAGAGAAAAGTGAGTGATAGAAGGAGAGAGAGAGAGAGAGTTAACGGAGTGCCTGCAGTCCTACTAATTGTGTTGTGTGTGGAATGGTTGTGCTAGCCACAGACTGTCGGATGTGCTTCAAATGGAATGGAGGTAGCCAAACCTGCCTCCCTACCCCTGGAGCAGACTTCTTTCCCCTCCCCACTCTCCACTGCACTGTACTTCCCCAACCTGTTCTTTTCTTTCTTCTCTTCCTTGAACATGTGCACAGGAACACACACATTCATCATACATATATATATATATATATATATATATATATATATATATATATATGTGTGTGTGTGTG
>OY757908.1:112871306-112873806 GCA_963585895.1 Sepioteuthis lessoniana | reverse complement strand
TTTCTTTCTCTCTCGCTCTCTATCTATCTATCTCTTTCTTACTCTGTCTCCTTATATCTCTCCCTATCTCTCTCTCTCTTTCTTTCTCTCTCTCTCTCTCTATCTTCCTCTATCTCTCTCTCTCCTTCTCTTTCCTTCTCCCCCTCTCTCTCTCTCTTTCTCTTTATCTATCTCTGTCTTTCTTTCTCTCTTTCTCACTCTGTCTCCTTATATCTCTCCCTATCTCTCTATCTTTCTTTCTCACTCTCTATCTTCCTCTGTCTGTCTCTCTCTCTCTCTTCTTCTCCCTCTCTCTCTCTTTCACTCTCTCTCTCTCTCTATCTATCTATCTATCTATCTATCTATCTATCCCTCTTTCTATCTATCTCTCTTTCTCTCTATTCGCTTCTTTTCCGAATGTGTACCCACCCACCTCTTCAGATTCCTCCAGAAATCGATATTATGGATGTCGGCTAGTAAATGCACAATTCTGAGTACCAATTCTGAAAGTACTGCAAACGAACGTGTGCTTGTGTATGCGGTGGGGGGGGAGGGGAGTGACGGCATTCACGAACACACATACACACCCACACTCGTATACATATAAATACAATCGCATACCTATTGCGTACGTGTGCTAAATCTTTATGCTGACTATGTAATATAACATGCACAGATAAAGTAAATAAAGCCTAATAATCAATATATATATATATATATATATATATATATATATATATATATATATATATATATATATAAACGTATCCATGTTTCCATGCATGTGTGTACGTGTGTGCGTGCGCATGTGTGTGTGTATATGTGTGTGTATGTATACATATGTATGCGTACGTTCAAAGTCTGAGGTCACATATGAGTACATTGTAGAATAAATTATATGCTGTGTATGTGATATGCAGACACATTATTAACCTCATCAAGACAATATAGACACATGTATGTATGTATATATGTGTTTAAAGTCTGAAGAATCATTTGAGAGTACATTGAATAGAATAATACTTGTTATTTATTTATTTATTTTTTTGTTGTTGTTGGTGTTTTTAAAATATATATTTGCAAATCTATTTCTTATTTAACAGAGATAATAACACCATATTCATGTTGATAGAAAATCCTTACTTTGCAGAAACTATATATTTCGTGTCACATGCTCTAACTTTCATATAAAGTTGTGTTATAAATGGTTTGGTTTCTTTGTTTAATGGCATATCAACTCTTTTTAGGTTATTTAATGCCAAAGCCCTTCTCATAGTAGTGGTACTATTTAACCCATAGCTGGGAGGATAAGGGGGTTCATACCTTTCCCAAGGGTATTTGCCCGAAAGTGAACGCAATAGCGCGACTGGAGTACGAACTCGCGTACTACGATTCCGCAGTCCATCGATTTAACCATTACACCACGAGGACAACCCCCTGTGTTATAAATGTAGCTGCTTACATTTAATGAAACGGGCATGTATATATAATTTCTTCTATTGTTGGCTGGTTGGTTGGTTGGGTTGGTTTGGTTTTTTATGGCATATCAACCGTTGTTGGTTATGATCACCAAATCCATTTTTATACAAATAGTCAGTTTTATTTCAAACGATTCAGTTTAGCATGAGTTAACAGTTTCTTTGTCGAAAACATTTCTATTTCAAGCTATTCAATTTAGTCAAACAGTTCTAATTCAAACAATTCAGTATAATGTTAGCACAGTTAAATTTTAAAGCAGTTCTATTTCAAACAATTTGGTATAGTGTAAGTACAGTTTTAATGTCAAAAACAGTTCAATTTCAAACAATTCAGTTTAGCATAGGTACGCAGCTTAGATGTCAAAACAGTTCTATTAAAAGCAGTTCAGTTTAGCATAAGTGCACTGTTTAATTGTCGAAAACATTTCTATTTCAAACTATTCAGTTTAGTCAAACTGTTCTAATTCAAACAATTCTGTTTAGCATAAGTACACAGTTTAGTTCTATTTGACCCATAGATAGGGCCCTATCAGGTGCTACCACCCCAGGACAGAGTGGACCAGGGAGCAATGGCAATGAAGAGGTACTCCGCATTTCCCAAAGCTCCAGCATCACTGGAACCTCACAATAACATTTTTCCGTGCCATATCCAGGACATTCGTTGGTGGGTGGATGGTCTTACCCCTCTGCAGACTTGGCAAATTTCTTCTATCCAAGTTTTTATATATATATATATATATATATATATATATATATATATATATATATATACATTTATATATATATACAAAACAATAAAGTATATACGAAATAATCAACATATATATATATATATATATACATATATATATATATATATATATATATATAAAGAACAAAAACGATACAAGATAGATAGATATGGGTTAAATAGCACCTCTTCCGTTCTTTGAAAAGAATGGCTTTGGTATTAAATAACCCACGAAACAAAGAAACCTTAACTGAAACCAGATAGATAGATAGATAGATAGATAGATTGATCGATAGATAAAGAGTCAGAGACA
>OY757908.1:112621306-112866306 GCA_963585895.1 Sepioteuthis lessoniana | reverse complement strand
GGATGCGTATTTCTAACCTTCTTAGGAAGACGTGGCCCTGGGGGGTGACCGTGTCCTCTGGAAAGAGTACGGATGTAACCTGCAAGACACATTTAGGTTAGTTGGCCTCGCAATTACCACGACTAGTTGATTTGGCGTTATTTGCCTGCGATATGACCCGATGGCTCAGTTGTAGAGTTTCGGCTCTGCAATATGTGGTCGCTGGTTCGATCTCCAATGGTGGAGGTTACAATATACACTGCTGATAAGACCTAATAAGGTCGAAACAGCTGTCCAGTGTTTCCGTATGTCATGCGTAGGTGTTCGGCGGATTTTCTGGTCATGGTAATTCAAATCACAATATTAATTCCTCTACTTAAAAATATGTACACAGTGATAATATAATTGTCTTTAATTGGATCATTTTGAGATGAGGCTTCTTAATCTGAGAATTAATTTTTATTTATTGCGGACTTTTTGTCCTCATCTTGGTAGGTTTTTTTTGTGTGTTGTTTCTTCTTTCACTACGTTTGTGTGTTGTTTCTTCATTCACCTCTGGCCTACTTCAGGTGATTTTTACCGCGACCTCGGATAGGAATGATGAGTCTTGTAACCGTATTCCCAGTAATTACTGCCTTCCATAGTTGTTGTCTATCGCACCACGTTTTTGACTAAGTAAACCTCTGGCCGGCTTGGGTAGGATTTGAAACGGCTATCTTCTGACAATGCTCACCTGGAACCGTAGAGACTCAACGCCTCTATCCGCTGCGCTGCGATAGAAAACAACTATGGAAGGCAGTAATTACTAGGAATACGGTTACAAGACTCATCATTCTTATCCGAGGTCGCGGTAAAAATCACCTGAAGAAGGCCAGAGGTGAAATTTGGCCGAAACGTAGTGAAAGAAGAAACAACACAAAAAAAACTACCAAGATGAGGACAAAAAGTCCGCAATAAATAAAAATTAATTCTCAGAGTGATAATATAACACAAAGAGTTCATTTTTTTTCCCGCCCAGTAAGCTGGAGTTGTAGAATACACTAACTGCAGTGTAAGACCCCCCCCCCAACGAGTGTCCTAGATATGACACTAAACAAGTTGATTGTAAGACTCCAGTAATGCAAGAGCTTTGGTAAATACGGACTACCCTTCAGTACCACTTTGGCCCAGAAAGTTAGCAGCTGATAGGTTCCTATCTATGGATCAGATAGTACTGTTTGCCATTTAAACTGTGTGCAAACAAATGACTTATGCTAAATTGAATTGTTTGAAATAAAACTTTGAGCATTAACCTGTTTGCAAACAAATGATTGATGTTTAATTAAATTGTTAGTGATACATAGCAAAACTTAGGACCATCTAATTGTGTGAAAAAGAATGATCATAGGCTTTTTTAAAAACGTTGTCAACAAAGTGTGTTTACAAATTATACATGTATCAAGAGGATTTTGCATTAAATAACCTACAATGGTTGATATGCCACCTAATCAAACCAAGTCAAACCAACCCAAACCAATTCAATTTTTTATAGAAAAAAGAAAAAAAATCAACTCTTCTCTATTTCTAAGGCAGATGTAGTGTTTGTCAGTGGTCCGGGAAACCTTGGTTCAATCCCTGGTCGCATCATACTTTAAAAATGGTACTTGATACCTCCTTGCTAACACTCAGTAATATAAGGTACGTATCAAGGGTATAGTGGAGCAATCCAGGGAAAGGAGTAGCGCCCTCCCCTACATCTCGATGTAGTAGCTATCGAAAAGGGAGCCTTCCAGTCGCTCTTGACAACGGTCGCCAACTTTACTTATTTTACTTATTTTCCACAAAAAATTACCTTCTTTTAATAGTGCAACCCACCTGACAATGAACCTTGTCTCATGAGGCTTGCATCTCAATAAATGCTGCCCATGCCTGAGTAAGACCTTATTTCTGAATTTATGTGATCCAATAAGAGTCCATCAAAATCCGGTGGAAAAATACATTCAAACCAGTTTATGTTTTTCAACCTACCAGAAATCTGCTCGAACAATAGAAAAATATTCTTTCCATGAATCTACTTGCTTGCTATATAAAAGCAAACAAAAAGTCAATTTGTCAGTCACAGATTCCCCATTGGAGGAATATGCTACTATCACATAAAGTTCTACTAAAGATCAAAACACACTGGTACATTACTAACCTGAAAGTAGGATGAGACCTTTTCCAGTTTTGCTGCTTCTCTCAATAGAACCTTATTCAAGAATATATGGGTCAGCTGACCAAGATATTCTCATGGAATGTGACTAAATGAGGCTTATTTTTCAACACAGTCCCCCTTCTAATTCACATAATTCATCCAAAAATGTCGATGGAAATTGGAATTACGGATCCAAAGTCAAAAATAAAAGCATAAATTCAAATGTCAAAAACTGGCAGCACAAGTAAAAAAAATCCAATCTGTGACAGCAAAGCACTCCACTGATATAAACTGCCAAATAAGTCAAGTTCTAAACTGACTTTGTCAAAAAGCAGCCGCTTTTTATAATTGAAAGTCAGTTGTGATTGGTTGTGACTGACAGGGAAGGGTCAGATATTAATACATCCAAATGTAGACTTTGAGGTCGTTTAATTCCCAATGGAACTTTTTTTTTCACTGACAGTACAAAAAGCATGAATTCTTTTCAAGGTAAGACATTTTTTATAGTCCTCAGCTATCTTACAACAGCCAATAATCATCCAGACCTCCCTACTGTGTTTGATGAAGATGATGATGTCCAACCCCTTGCACACTTTTTTTTACAATGTGTACTAGTCAATGGCCTGGGAGACCTGGGTTAAATCCCAGGTCGAGTCATACCAAAGACTTTAAAAATAGTACTTGATACCTCCTTGCTTAACAATCAGCAATATAATGTACGTATCAAGGGTAAAGTGGAGCAATCCAGGGAAAGGAGTAGCACCCTCCCCTACACCTCAGTATGGTAGCTATTGAAAAGGGAGCCCTCTGGTTGCCCTCAACTACAGTCGCCAACTTTACTTACTTAACTAGTCAATTCCTGGAAAACCAACAAACTTATGTTCAAACTATTCTTCCTGCATCATCTAATCATATGACTTCTTTGACATAGCCATTGATTTAAATTGCTCCCAAGGTTACCATTTGTTACTCATACCTAGTGAGACACTGTGGTTTCCCACCCATTTAATGGTTTAGAATTTATTTAAATCACAGACACAATTTTCTTTGACAATTTCTTACTGGATATTCAAACATGGTTCAATACAGAATTAACCAAACATTATTATCTTTATAGAAAGAGTACCTTGCTGGTGAGGCACAGAATGTGTTGACTGTATTCCCTGCAGAGAGGAATTAACCCCTCCATGGTGTAGTTTGTGGAGGTGCCCGTGGTGTAGTCGTTATCATCATAGGAAATGGACACGGTGACATGAGTTCAAATCCTGGACAAGACTGATTGCATTTCACATAGCACTAATACCCTTGGGGAAGGTATGAATCCAATTATTCTCCCTCCAGCTATGGATAAATAGTAGGACAGACTAGGTTCTTCAACCTTGGTGAGGCAACTAGTCAAGGAGAAGGAAAACTCTGAATTCAAACCTGTTAAACTCCGCTTAAAAATTGACCTTGTGTCATATCCTGCCTGAGCGGAGAGGTTGGTAAATAGTACCCCTCCAAAAAAGATCTATCCTTGGTAGGACACTAAACTGCATTGGATGCTGAGGCTCCATTGGGGAGTATGGAGTATACTACTTCATTGCCATTACTCCCAGGTCTACTCTGACCCAGAGTGGTAGTACTATGGGTCAAATAGATCTGTTTAAAGATTATTTGCATACAAGACAACCATGACAAAAAAAACACATAAGAAAAAATATGCAAAAAATGTAAATATGAACATACAATAAATGCAATTCTCTAACCTCTCTGTATAAAATAACCTGAGACAGGTTAACATGCCGTTAAAATCTATCAATCTGTAGAAAGAAAACCTCACACATTTATACCAACCATTTCTTTTATATATAAAGTGTTTAGTTTCTAAGTTTATCTTGTTTTTGTTGCAACTAAAAATTACATTTTAGGGAAATTATCAAGAGAGGAATAACAGCAGTTGACCTTAGATTTTTCACTGACGAATGGACAAGCATACCTGGCCGAATTTTGGGAATAATAATGTCAAAAGTTGTAATGAAGTTAGTAATATGTATCTTACAATTTCTACAATGCCTTTAGCAAGTTTAAATGCAATTTAATTATGTATTTACCCAACCCCTTCACATAAGCAGGATGTGACACATGGCTAATTTCTAAGAGGAGTTTA
Source organism: Sepioteuthis lessoniana (assembly GCA_963585895.1). NCBI lineage: Eukaryota > Metazoa > Mollusca > Cephalopoda > Myopsida > Loliginidae > Sepioteuthis > Sepioteuthis lessoniana. Next base: position 112,862,005 of record OY757908.1, on the reverse strand, counting down.
ACTGGTTTGAATTAAGAATTTTGAGTTGCCATAATAAGGTTAAAGAGTCCAGTCTGCCCTACTATTTACCCATAGCTGGAAAGAGTATACTTGGATGCATACCTTTCCCAAGGGTATTATTGCTCTGTGAAATGCAAGCTGCCCCATCCAGGATTTGAATTCTGGTCACCATGTCTCTTTCCTCCAATGAATGCCTATTTTTAAATACAACTTACGATAACGTTGATGATTTGGTTTTGTTTGATAGCACATCAACCATTATAGCTTATTAATGCCAAATCCATTTTTATGCATATAAAAAGCTCAATTTCAAACAATTCACTTTAGCATAAGTACACAATTTAGTTCTATTTGACCCATAGATAGGACCCTATCAGGTGCTCCCACTTTGGTGCCAGAGTAGACCTGGGAGCAAAGGCAATAAAGGGGTACTCCACATTCCCTAAAGCTTTAGCATTGCTTGAATCTCATCAGATTGTTTAATGTCCTATCCAGAACACTCATTAAGAGAGTCTTACTCCTCTGCAGAGATGCAGTCAGTGTATTATGCAGATCACAGTCAACCAGGCCAATAATATAGATGAGTAAATCTATTTGCTCATATCTTTTTAAAAAAGAAAAGGTCAGTTTATATATTCATATTCAAATTTCAAAAACATCATAGCTCACATGTATCACATGTATATATATATATATATATATATATATATATGCAGTAAGTATCTTCTTTCCAATTTGACATTGGATTAAGTTACATGCCTTTTTATGATATGCCCATCGTAGTCATGTACGTAACAATGATTATGTCAGGTGTGTAGATTACCAGCTTATCTGATTATTATACAACCCACTGTTGTAAATATTATACCACCTAGTTTTCTCAATTGCTTGTTTATATATATATATATATATATATATATATACCAACACCTTCATGTGTGTAGAATGCAACACAAGGTCAATTTTCAAGTGGCATTTAGCAGGTTTGAATTCAGTTTTTGATCTTTTTGACTGGTTTCCATACCAAAGTTAAAGAACCAGTCTGCCCTACTATTTACTGGACAGAGGATTGTTCTTTTGACTTGCTTTGGTTTTATGGCATATCAAACATTGTTGGTTATTTAATGCCAAATCCTGTTTTTACACATATATTAAATATATGATTTGTAAACACATTTTGTAGATACACACAGTTAAGTGATCAAACAGTTCTATTTCTAACAATTTAGTTTAGCATAAGTTAACAAAGTTAAATGATTCCAAGTATTGCTGTGTATCACTAACAATTCAATTAAACATCAGTTATTTGTTTACAAACAGTTAAATGATGAAACAGTTCTATTTCAAACAATCTAATTTAGCATAAGTCATATTTTTCTACACAGTTAAATGATCTAACAATTCTTTTTCAAACAATTTTATTAAGTATACAGGGTGGAATGATAAAATTGTCGCCATAGAAAAGACGACATGATTCCATTTCTGTTTAATGAAAACCAGTTTTCTTTTTTTGTTGCAGACCATCTACTAGTTGGCCAGTTGTGTACAAATCCCAAGAGCTATAGGAGCCTATCATGTCTGAAAGTGACACAATGTTCAATGAGCGAGATTAGAGATGCCCTACTGTACAACTCATGCTTTCTAACAATCCAAGTTATGACAACAGGACCATTGCCAGCACCCTCAAAATGCAAATCTGGATTGCCACAAATAACAGGGACATGCCCAGGGTGATGAAAACAAAGTTTCTGGCTACGGTTATGGTGTTTGGTGTGGTTTCAAGTGAGGGCCACATCATGCCACCTCACATCTTCGAAGTTGGCTTGAAAGTCAACACCAAAGTGTACCTGGATGTGCTGAAGAGTGTGGTGATCCCCTTGTGCAATCAGGTGGCCAGTGGCAGACCCTGAGTGTGGCAGTAGGACTCAGCGCCGGCCCACAAGTCCAAAGAGACCCAAGCTTGGCTTCAGAAGGAGTGCTACGACTTTGTACCCTTCTCTCACTGCCCCCCCTCCTCCCCCGACCTGAACCAGCTGGACTACTTCGTTTGGTCATACGTTGAGAACATCACCAACATGACCTCCCACAACACCAAAGCTAGCCTGATCGCCGCCATCCCCCAAGTATTCACTGAGCTCCCGCCAGCACTTGTGGAAAAGGCATGCTCCCAGTTCCGGATCTGTATCGAGGCAGTGATTGAGGCTGAAGGCACCTACATTGAATAGATATCAGCTCTACAACATAATTAAGTTACCTGAACTGATTTTTTCAAAAAACGTTTTAAAATAAAGCTGTAGTGTTGTTTTCTTTAGGACGACAATTTTATCGTTCCACCCTGTATTAGCCATTTGTCTGCATTTAGTTTACATGTCAAATATTTCAACTTAACCCATAGATAGGATCCTATCAAGTGCTACCATTCCGGGCCAAAGTGAACCTGGAAACAATGGCATTCTCCAAAGTTCCTGCATTACTGAAGTCTCACCATCTAATTGTTTAGTGTTATATCACGGACACTCGTTAGTAGGTAGGGTTTTATCCCTTTGCAGAAAAGCAGTCAGTGTATTCTGCAGCCCCAGCCGACTAGGCTTAGAACTGTTGAATTCATAACTCTCTCGAGGGTATAAATGCTATGAGATATACAACAGCCTCATTCAGGATTTGTATTCGTGTCATTGAGTCCATTTCCCATGAAAATAACTGATTAAACCACAAGCAACAGTTTGTTAATTGTTTATATAAGTTGTTGACCTTAATTGAGTGAGGGTGACCTGAAGGCTTCCTTTTCAAAAGCTACAACACCAAGGTGTAAGGGAGGGCACTACTCCATTCCTTGGATTGCTCTACTTTACCCTTGATCTGTACCTTATAATTCCAAGTGTTCAACAAGGTTGCATCAATTACCATTTTTTGAGGCTTTGGTATGACTCAACTTGGTATTGAACCCTTGTAATCTGGACAATTGGCAAACACACTACTCATTAGGCCAATGGCCTGGTTTATATATATTTATAAATGAGCATTTGTCATTGCACATTTTTTTAAATCCTGCAGAAGCAGTCATTTTAATGTCCTTTCATGAGTCTACTCTTAATATCAGCCTATCTGATGAATGTGAAACCATGAAACTCAGAGTTATTGGAGAGTAGTGTTAGGCTCTAGTTTTGTGGGGATTTAGGAATTAACAATAAAACTCCCAACCGGATATTGACTCATCGGCTGCCAGATACAAAATGTATAAACGCGTCGCCACGCATAAGGCTCCACGCATCCATCCGGTTAAAATCAGAAAAAAGAAAAATAATAAAAAGTAAAGTAGCCAATGGAAAGCGGTCGCGCCAAAATTAGAAGGATTTTGGAGTGGCGAATTTGGAGCCGGTAAAGAGAGATAAATACTCAGGTTTTCTGTGAACCGACCTTTTTTTGGGTAGTAACGTCGAACCGACAACACAAATTTTACTGTCTGGTGTTTTGGGCACCACGCTATGTCTTGGGACGTAGCGTTGGTTGGTCCATTCACCAAGTAAATAAAGGAAAGTATGGAAGAAATGTTTTCGTCTCTTATCTGTTTCTATCTTTTCTTTGTGTATATTTCTTTGGGACTTTTCCTTGGGCAAGGCATTGCACCAGCCAGTCAACGTGGGGTAAAATAATATAATCAAAATATGGAGTCAGATATCTTACGGCAACACAGCCTTGCCCTTAGCCACTGACCTTCTGAAAAACCTTTAAACCCCACATTGGTGACCTCGACGCGAAAAACCTTTAAACACCACAAGTTACATATAGGTTTTCAACCCAAGCTCCATTTTCAGAGTTGCATCTTTTTCAATACAAGTTGTAATTCTTAACTTATTGTTTAGAATAATTATATATATATATATATATGTATATATATATATATATATATATACATATATATATGTGTGTGTGTGTATGTATATGTATGTGTGTTTATATATATATATATATATGTGTGTGTGTGTGTGTGTGTGTGTGCGAGTGTGTGTGTATATGTGTTTGTGTGTGTGTATATGTAGGGAATGAATAAATAAATAAAAAAATTTAAATTTAATTAAAAAAAAAGGAAAACTTAAATATGCAGAAACTCCCAGAGGTCCCTGACAGGAAAAAGAGATGATGCATGCGTAAAGAAAAAGACAACGTCTTGACAAAGGGGAACAGGCTTTCTTTTTCTTTCAGGCAGTGACCGTTGAATCAACAACACCATTTTTCCTGTCTGGTGTCTGGGCACCATGCATACGTCTTTGAACGTAGCATTTGTTTGTCCCTTTCCCCCAGTTGCATATCTCTCTCAGTGAACATTATGCTGAAATATAAAAGACCCACAAATGAACTACAAACTAAAACAACCAGACTTTGACAAACTTCTAAAAGAAACTAACCCTTATGGAAGCCCAAAATACCAAATGAGGACAAACATATGCATGAAACGAATTAACGTATTTTTGACACCTTAACTGGAGGATTCAACCATTTCAATGTATTCAGGAAAAACTCCCTCACCCATGGAATGGTTTTGAACCCAGTAAATAAAGGAAAGTATAAAAGAAACGTCTTCATCTCTTATCTGTTTCTGTCTTTTCTTTTGTATAATTCTTTTTGGGACTTTCTTGGGCAAGGCATTACACCGACTAGCCAATGTGGGGGTAAAATAAAATAACCAAAATATGGAGTCAGATATCAAACAGCTACACAGCGTAGCCCTTTGCCCTTGACCTTCAGTCAAAACCCCACATATATATGTGTGTGAGTCTATATATGTATGTGTGTGTGTGCATATATGTATATATATATGTGTGTGTGCATGTATATATATATGTGTGTGTCTATACATATATGTGTATATATATGTGTGTGTGTCTGTGTGTATATATATAAGCATGTGTGCATATATATGTGTGTGTGTGTGTGTACATATATATGTGTGCATGTGTCTCTGTGTGTATATGTGAGTGTGTGTGTGTATGTGCACATATATATGTGTGTGTGTGGGTGTGTGTACATATATGTGTGTGTGTATATATATATATATATATATTTAGCCAACCCCTCTGCACAAGTAGAATGTGACCCTAGGTCAATTTTTAAATGAAGTTTACAGGTTTGAATTCAGAGTTTTTGTTCTCCCAGACTAGTTGCTATAATATGGTTAAAGAGGCCAGTCTGCCCTACTATTTACTTGTAGCTGGAAGGAGAATAGTTGTATTCATATGCTTCCCAAGTATATTAGCTCTATGTAGAAATGCAAACAGCCTCATCTAGGGTTTGAACTCAAGTTATTGTGTCCATTTTCTATGATGGTAACCATAACACCCCCAAATACCTCTTTATATATATATATATATATATATATATATATATATATATGTGTGTGTGTGTGTGTGTGTGTGTGTGTGTGTGTTGATAATGTTGAAACTAGTCAAGAACAATAAAAAATAAATAGCATAAAAAATATTCCTATTTGTTTTATCATTTTTGTTTATCTTTATATACGTTCATCATTTTATATGTGAGTCAAAAGTTTTGCAATATTTTGGTAACATGAGGTATATATCACCAGATGCTTATTTCTGAAGTCCTGAAAGTGTTGAAGCAGACTGGACTTTGAGATGCTAAGCTCACCTGAAACATGCAAGATGATCCTCTGTGCCTTGGAGCATGCTCTTGATATTTATACTGACTATTCTTGATCATCTTGGTCCTTGCAACCAATACAAAATTTCTTGAACCATAAGGTGACTGTACTGTGTTCAACTACTCCCTCATCTTTCGTGGCACAACAAATGTTTTTGGTTGCTTCTGCGGTGTAATAGCCCAGTTCAAACTTGTAAAACATAAGTTTCTGAATTAAATTGCTTGTTTATCTGTGCAGCTTTCAAATCACCCAGAGTGAAGCAACCTGTCAGAGCACCATCTAACACAACACTACCAACCACAGCAGGTAGCTTTCACAGCTTGAACTGCTTTGGTCACATGATATATGCACCACAAACTAAAATCTACTTAAGTGTTAAACGTCTTTTGACTCACCCTATTATATATGATTAGACTTCTTTTTTTTTGTCACGCAAATAAGTCTTATTGAAAGTGACAGATAAGAAATGCCAAATTAAAATCTGTTACTGACATGTAGTATAGAATTTAAATGAGTTCCAACCATTGAATGGCATTGAAAAATACTGTGGGTCAACTTTGTGTGAATGACAGCCAATAAACCTGAGGTCAATCTGAGACCACTGCTTGGATTGGATAGTTCCAATCATGTGACCAAATAGTTCTAGAGTTTAGAAAAATACTTGAAAATCTAATCAGTTGGTTTATCAACACTGAGAAGCATACACTTGTGAAAATGGGTGGGCATATATTTTCCATCCATGTGTAAAAGAACTTACTCTCAGAATGTGCATCAGTTATATGACCGAAAGACATCATTGAAGAAATAATGTAAGAGGTGTACAGAAAAGTGTTTTTGTTTAGTATTTGGTCTTCCTGATCCAAGATATCTGAAAGAAAGAAAGGAGTTGGGGCACAACACAGTGTGTAGATCAGAGAAGATCATGGCAATCATAAGAAGAGACACAAAAAAGAGGTGTTGTTGTCTTCAGATAAAAACTAAGAAGGTGATCTGTGTTCCTCTTTAAGGACACTTTGTATTATATTGTTAGATGCTAAAAAATCAAGAAAACCTATAAGTTTATTTAAAAAAAACAATTACCCATTACCTATATTGTAATTTTGAGAATTTGTTGTTTTGAAAGATATCTACTTAGGATTACTGCATTCATTTAATAATTAAATATTAAATGGTGAAGATATCTAATCTAATTTAAAACCTTAAGGATCCGGAGTCGTTTCCTGGATATCACACTATATATATATATATATATATCAGTTATAAAAAATGTAAAGCAGAGTCAAAACTCATGACTCCAAGTTTTACATCTACGATCATCAGGTGAATTAATCAATCTCACCTGATGATCATAGACATGAAACTAAGAGTTGTGAATTTTTACCCTGGCTTACATCTTTTCATAATTGATAATATATTGTAATTTTGGTCAACTATTTTGTGTATTGAGTACTATAAAGATTTTAAGATTTAGAGGTGCTTTTAGCTTTAAATTTTAACCATTATATATATATATATATATATATATATATATATATATATATATTGTCATCCACAAACTGTTTCATTATATCACAGTTCTTTAGTGTGGCTAAACATGCAGGATGCTTCAAGCTGGGATCGAAACCCACCCAACTTTACATTAGACTTAGTATCTTACCGTTCAGACATCAACCAACAAATATCAGCTCAGGAATTATAAGGCATTATGTTGTTGCTTTCATTTGTTTTTATTTAGCCTTACTGGATACCAAAGTGCTCAATTCATCAGAAGATGTGTAATATGCAAGTGGAAGCCATTAATTCCTTTGCCAGAGTGCTCAACCCCCAGGAGGAGAACATATATATATATATATATATATATATATATATATAACATAGAAGCATTATTTGATATTTTAGATCTAATATTTGTAGGAATATTTCAATTTTTGTTCTAAGTTGGTGGATTTGGATTGTACTTTAATCGGATAAGTGATATATCATTCAGTGGGAAAGTATAGTGGTTGTATGACTAACACCAGAATTTTTCATAGACTCTAATGTGAAATGTTATCTAAAATCTTATACCAAGAGGTTTTCTTAAATATATATAATGTCTAACAATATAGCTCAAATTATAGCAGATGATGGAGTATTCTTTATACTTCCTGTAGATCCGTTGAGCTTATAAGAAAGAAAAAGAACTTTCATAAGAAAAAAATCATAAGATGTGCTTTGTCAGCAATTCTTAACCAGTCATATATATATATATATATATATATATGCATATATCTATATCTATATATATATATATCATCATGGAGGTGCCCGTGGTGTAATGGTTATTGTTGTAGGAAATGGACATAGTGACACGAGTTCAAATCCTGGACGAGACTGATTGCATTTCACAAAGCACTAATACTCTTGGGAAAGGTATGAATCCAATTATTCTCCCTCCAGCTATGGGTAAATAGTAGGGCAGACTAGGTTCTTCAGCCTTGGTGAGGCAACTAGTCTAGGAGAAGGAAAACTCTGCATTCAAACCTGTTAAACTCCACTTAAAAATTGATCTTGCATCATATCCTGCCCGAGCGGAGGGGTTGGTAAATATGTATATATATATCATCATCATCATCATCATTAAGTCATGCTGCTGGCATGGATTTCTCTGACTCTCTCTCTCTCTCTCTCACTCCATTTGTCCCTATCATCATCCATTGCTCTCAGCTGGTCTTCCCGTCTAGATCCCGTGTCTGCATTGGTCGGCCAACACAGGCACGTCCATAGGAAGGGGTCCATTGGAAAATACCATTCATGAGTTCGTCCTTACTTCTCCAACAGTGTCCCACATGTCTTGTTCATCTTATTTGGATGGTTTTAGAGATGAAAGGTTAGTAGCTGTACAGCTGTTGTTTCATATGGTATTACTTCCAGAATTTGTCCAGTATAGCATGTAGCATTCTTGCACAGTTCCCATATAGCTTTTTCTCTGTACGTTTTATCAGGAACCATGTGGTGCATCCATACTATAGAATGAACACAACCACTACTTGGAGAAACCCTGTTTTATTTTATTGAATTGAGTAGACTTCTATATGATTGATAGTCTATCAACAGCAGTCCATGCATATATATCTCAAAGCACTACATATTAGAAACATACAAGCCAAACTTAACAGAATTAATTTTCAAACCAGTGCTAATGTACTTAAATGTCTTTAGCTACTGACACTATTTACAGAAACAAATTTAAATGTAAATGCTTCACACTGCAACGGTACAGACGCTCTTCTTCTTACAAAGTAGTAATGTACATACAAAAGTTACATCAGTTTTGTAATAGATCCTCCCCTGATGATAGCCCAAAATTGGGCAGAAAGCACTTGGGAAATAAATAATTATGGAAGATACATCAACTGATTCCCGCCAAATATCATAAAATCAATACGGCAATATAAAAGGATCAACAATACAGCAATATAAAAGAATCAACAAAAATGTCTATTATGTTCAACGAAATATATATATATATATATATATATATATATATGAAGATTACAATTAATTTTTTTGCACCTATATATGCTTATGTATGTGCATGGAGATACTCATACTCACACAAGCTCCATCAATTGAAAGTATCCTCTGTAGAGGAGTGAGACTCTGCCAAAAGGGGTGTCTTGGGTATGACACTAAACTATATCTGATGGTGAGGCTCCAGTTCAGTAACACTGAAGAGTTGGGAGTACCTCTTCATTGCTATTACTACTAGGTGCACTCAAATCCAGAGAGATAGTACACATTAGGGTCCCATCTATGGGTCAAATAGGTGTGATTAAAAAAATCAATGTCAAATAGTGATCACTGAAACCATGTAACTGCATCCAAATTATTAGCAATTGATAATAATACTTGATTCCATATAACTGTGCAAATGAGCAAACAAGTGCAACTATTGTTGCATTCTGGTTAGTGAACGCTTGTAATATTAAATAAAGGACAAACCACGATATGAGAGGAAACAGAGATATATTCTCACGAAAAAGTATATACAATAGAGAGACTATTAGTAGACAAGAACATAGGATTAGTGAATGCTTGTAAAATTAAATAAAGGACAAACCACGATATGAGAGGAAATAGAGATATATTCTCAGGAAAAGGTATATACAATAGAGAGACTATTAGTAGACAAGAACATAGGATGAGGGAATACAGAATAAAGATATAGTCCAACGGTAGTATTGGCTTCCATTATTACGATAGCAAGTAAGGTGATCTAGTGTGATCTCCAGTCTCCATCACTCTTATACTATTCCTATAAGAAGCTACTCTTCACCTTCTACCTACTGCTATATGTGGCAGATGGACGAGTTCATTGTGTGGAAGAAGGTGGGTGATGCCCAACGACTATAATAAAAAAAAAATGCAATGAAATATTGAAAATATGGTTATGAATAGGATCAAATATTTATAAAAGAATCAAATTTCAGTTTTAGATAACCCATAAGGAGTTGACTGCCTGTTTAACAAACGAATAAAACTAAGACAAACATAGACACGTGCACTAATGCACACTCGTGCACACTCATACATATATATCTATCTATCTATATAATCCATCTATCCATTTTTTATCTATCTCTGTGTATATCTATATAGATTTATTTATATTATATCAACATATATATATATATATATATATATGTATATAATCTATGTACCTATATATATATATATATATAATCTATGTATATACATCTGTATGAATATATATATATAATCTATCTATAAATGTGTATGTATATATAATATAACCTATCTACCTGCATATGTGTGTGCCTGTATATATATATATATATATATATATATATGAAACCCAGGGTTGCAGAATATTTTCCATGGATTAAATAAATATATATCTAATATATATTTATTTATTATTATTATATTATATAATATTATTATTATATCATATAATAGCTCTATCCTAGATATTGAACACTCTCCTTATAATATTGCACTTGGTTCGACACATACTCACAAAGTGATTTAGTGACAACCAACACTCTTATAATATATATATATATATATATATATATATATATATATAAAATCTATCTATGTGTGTATATATATATATATATATATATAGTCTATTTCTAGCTGGAGCTGATATAATGTCTTACAAATAAATAAAACCAAACATAAACATGCACACTCACACACACTCATATATATATATATATATATATATATTTATATAACATCTCTCTCTCTCTATATATATATACATATATATAACATCTCTCTATATATATATATGTATATATATATATTTATATATGATTCATTTCTAGATGATGCTGATATGATGTTTGGTCCATCTTCTCAGATGACTGCCGTGTCTTGATTCTCATAAAGAAGGAAAAATGGAAGAATCTGTACATCAAGAGAATAAAGTGGCAAATGCTTTTACAACACCAAGACCACACTCTGAGTAATTGCGATTATATCTCTGTGACAAACCGGGGCAAGAAAACTTGTAATCACAAACACCGCTAGATATAATGAATTCTGCTTCTTGCTTTGGTAGTCTTCTAATTTGACCAGTTGTGCTCTTCTATTGTCATCACCATGTTCATCTGCAAGACGCCAATACTCTTTTGCCATACAGTCATTCTATAGACATCTATCTTTGGAGAAATTGCTACTAATAGAATAGCCAGATTTGTTATCAGCATTCATTCCCTAGAGTTTTTCTTTCTCCTAGTCTGGTTACCCTAACAAAGATAAAGAACCTAGGCTACCCATAGTTGATACATACATATACATATACATATTTACCAACCCTTCCGCACGGGCAGGATATGACACAAGGTAAATTTTTAAGCGGAGTTTAGCAGGTTTGAATTCAGAGTTTTCCTTCTCCTATACTAGTTGCCTCACGAAGTCTGAAGAAACCAGTCTGCCCTACTATTTAACCATGGAGGGAGAATAATTGGATTCATTCCTTTCCCAAGGGTATTAGTGCTATGTGAAATGCAATCAGTTTTGTCCAGAATTTGAACTCGAGTCGCCATGTCTATTTCCTACGACGATAACCATTACACCACGGGCACCTCCCATACATACACATATAAGACGTGCAAAAATAACTTGACATTGAGAAATTAACCATCTTTATGATTATTTTCTTTAAAATTTTTATCAACAAGTTTCAGAAAAAAATAGGTAGAGCTTTGCAAAATTTCTTGAAAATAATGAACCTACCTTTCAGAGGACATTAAAAGAATCCTTCCAAGCTGTCTGTACTACTGAACGGCTGTGCCACTTAGACTCTAACAAAATACTTAGCAAAAAAGCGAGATAAGAAATTCACAAGGAGGCTGAATGCTGTTTTGAACAAATCCTGGAAACAGCACCTAACAAAACTGCAGCTGCACAGCCACTTACCTCCCATCACTCTAACCATCCAAGTAAGAAGATGAACGGGACATGATGGGCACTGCTGGTAGAAGCAAGGACGAACTTGCAAGCAATGTTCCCCTGTCGACTCCTACACATGAATACACCAGCTTTAGTCAACCAGCAAAAATTTTGATTCACCTGCTCTATACAGATGCTTGGTGCCATGTAGGGGACCTATGAAGAGTGATGGTCGATAGGTACTGATGGTGTGGGCGAATCAAAGGAATCTGAGCAGTCAGCATGCCTTGAAGATGAAGAAAGGAAAGACAACAGCACAGCTTCAAAGAAAATTTCGAAAAAATGGCTTTCAAAAATTTGATACATGAGATGCAAGGAAAAGAGTACACAATAATGTGATTTTCCATATGTTAAAATATATATTTATATATTTACAAGAAATAAATCATAAGAATTCTAAAATAGGGAGTTATTTTTCAATCACCCAATATATATATATATATATATATATATATATTTTAAAGACTGTATATTTAGGCAGCAAGTTATTATTCAAGCAGTATATATATAGTACAAATATATCAATATATATGTGTATGTGTTAATGTGTGTGTGTGTGTGTGTGTGTGTGTGTGTGTGTATATATATATATATATATATGTATGTGTGTGTGTGTGTGTGTGTGTGTGTGTGTGTATATATATATATATATATGTATGTGTGTGTGTGTGTGTGTGTGTGTATATATATATATATATATGTATGTGTGTGTGTGTGTGTGTGTGTGTGTATATATATATATATATATGTATGTGTGTGTGTGTGTGTGTGTGTGTGTGTGTATATATATATATATATATGTATGTGTGTGTGTGTGTGTGTGTGTGTGTGTGTGTGTGTGTGTATATATATATATATATATGTATGTGTGTGTGTGTGTGTGTGTGTGTGTGTGTGTATATATATATATATATGTATGTGTGTGTGTGTGTGTGTGTGTGTGTGTATATATATATATATGTATGTTGTGTGTGTGTGTGTGTGTGTGTGTGTGTGTGTGTGTGTGTGTATGCATACAGAGAGAGAGATTTATAGAAATGTAAAGATATATAATTTGAAGATGTATATGTTTTATATTAGAATCAATAATCATATACATATACGTATGTATGAGTATGTAAGGAAATATATATATATATATATATATATATATATATATACATATATATATATATATTTATGTGTGTGTGTGTGTGTGTGTGTGTGGTTATCTTTGGCAAAAAAAAAAAATCAATATGTTGTGCCAGAGTCTATTTTTTTTTCCATTCATACTGAAAACTTCTTTCAATTCTCTCTTTTCTTCACCTTCTAACGTTCAAGATTAGGAGGGAAAAAAAGAAGGAAAAAATGAACAAAAAGTGACGTCGAAGAATTGGTACAAAATGGTAGAAAAGGCAATCATAATGGGAAAAAAATATAACAAAGAAAGGCAAAAAGATGTAAGGCAAAAAAAAAAAAACCACAAAAAAAAAAAATTAAGAGAGAAAACTTTATCCATATTTTTCGGTTTTGAAAAGAGAAACATTGAGTGTTCCGCAAAGATGGAATTATTTGGATGTACATCCTCTCCATTTTCACATTTTGCCTCTGGTTTGCTTGGTCTGTCTTTAATTTGGTTCCAAACCAATTTACCTACCAATAAAGAACAAGTATTTGCCTATATATATATATATATATATATATATATATATATATATATGTTTGTATGCGTGAGTTAGAACCACTAATAGTGTAATGGTTATCATTGTAGGAAATAGACACAACGACCTGAGTTCAAATCCTCGACGAGTCTGTTTGCATTTTACATAGCATTAATATCCTTGAGAAACAACTGTCCTCCTCCAACTATCCTTCTCTCAACTATAGGCTCATTAACCTTGGTAAGGCAACTAGTACAGGGGAAGGAAAATTCTGAATTCAAACCTGTTAAGCTCAACTTAAAAATCAACCTTGTATCACATCCTGCTCATGCAAAGGGGTTTGCTAAATTCATGTATATATATATATAAATTGTCCTCCACAGACAGACTGTTTCATTATATAACAACTCTTCAGATGCTTCAAGCTGAGATCGAGACCTGCCCAACTTTACGCCAGACAGATAATTTTACCACTCAGCCATTTCGGCAACTTGCGTAGGTTTGAGAATTTAATGCATTATGTATTAGTCTTCGTTTGTTTACATTTTATACTATTGGATACGTTAGAAGAGCTTTTGCATTATGCAACTGGCAGCTGTTAATTCCTTCGCCAGAGTGCTCAACCCCCAGGAGTGGGGGGGGCATATATTATATATATATATATATATATATATATAGGTGTGTTTATGAGTATGAATGAGTGTGTGTTCCAAAAGACTGAACTTTTAAATCTACTGAATTCTAAGATGTAAAATTTAAACGAATACATATGCACAGCTGATCAACATATATAATTAAGGGTCGAAGTGTTGATGTCAAGACTTCTAGTTTGATTATAGATGAATGCCAATTCTTGATACTCTTTTGATCAGCTCTCTTGACAGTTTTTGGTGAAAATGCGAGAGTGTGCATATGCAGAATCCTTCAGAAGCACCAAGTAGCTTTTTCTTGTTTGCTCAACTTCTTATATTAATTCTTATCTATTCGTAAAAAGCGTCATATTTTGATGATAAAAGTACACTTTCCAATGTTGTTTTAAAAGTCTTACATGCCTGTACACTAGTTTTATAGTTTTCTAAATTTGAGCCAAAACCTAAGCTAAAAAGCATTGTAAACACGTAGATTTCTATAGTTTCAGCATGTATAAAGTTGACCGATTTAAAAAAAGTTTTCAATATTATTTTCGATTAGATCGTGAAAAGGTATATATTTTCATGATAAAAATACATTTTCCAATGTTATTTTACTAGTTTTACATACCCGTAGTCGTATATTGTAGAAATTTTGTTAAGGAACTGGTCATCCTGTTTCACCGAATAACAGCAGCCCCTTGGGGTCACGTGGTGTCCACTATAAAAAAGAGCTACGACTGAAGATTCTTCCTCTTTTTACCACTCCCACTGCTGTTAGCAACAGGTCCATTCGTAGCAGCCCTTGACGGCAAACGTATTTGGTACCTTCAACACACAGCCAGGAGCCTAGAGCGACGAACGCACGTGCTGAGTTAAAAGGAACAGGACACACAGCTAAGTTCCAGCAGGCATTTTATCTGCAAACCTTACCTTAAACCTTACCTTACCTTAAACCTTTACCTTATAACTTTACCTTATAACTTTATCTTATAACAACCTTACAACTACACCTTACAAACCTTACTAAACCCTACCACGTATCTGAACCATGAACTCTTTTTTGAACTCTTACATATTCGTTGTTTGTTCCATTTGGTGTAAAACCCTGTTTATTGTTGTTGTTGTTGTATATAAATTTTGTTACACTAGAAGTCGTTCGTCTCCTTTCTTCAAAAGCTGTCACCCAATTCCCTACTGGTGTTGAAGTACGGTTTATTCTTTTACAAAACGTAGGAATAAACCGGGCTTTTCAGAGCTTATAAAAATTCCCATAGTATACATGTCTTGTAAATTAGAGTTCAAAATAGCTAAAAAGCTTTAGTTTCTCATGGTTTTCTACAGTTTTTGCATTTATAACGTGGACATTTTAGGAGTCTTTATTATTTATCAGATATTAAGAAGGTACATGTTTGTATTATAAAAATTATACTTTCCAATATTTTTTTTACTAGTTTTACATAAGTGTACACATGATTTATTGTTTTGTAAATCAGAGCTAAATCGTAAGCTAAAATGTTGTATTCACCCCAACTCTCCACTATAAACAAGAGGCAACTCAATTGGTTTGAATTTTCCTTCTCCAAGGCTGGTTGCCATAATATGATTAAAGAGTCCAGTCAGTCCTACTTGTTTCCTGTAACTGAAAGGTGAATAGCTAGATGGACAGCAACCGATAAGCTATCGATCATATGGAAATCAAACCTGACCAATAAAATGAAACGCAGTTTCTTCTAGGCAGCGGTCACATCGATACTGCTGTGTGGATGCACCACTTGGACGATAACTAAACGGCTGGAGAAGAAGCTAGACGGCAATTACACAAGAATGTTGCGATCAATATTGAACAAGTCCGGGTGGCAACACCCCACAAAACACCAACTATACGGCCACCCGCCTCCGATCACAAAAACTATCCAAGTTAGACGAACCAGACACGTAGGACACTGCAGGAGAAGCAGGGACGAGCTCATAAGGGATGTACTTCTATGGACCCCCACATATGGCCGGGCAAAAGCAGGACGACCAGCTTGAACATACATACAGCAGCTATGTGAGGATATGGGATGTAGCCCTGAAGACCTTCTGGAGGCGATGAACGATAGGGAGAAGTGGTGAGAGAGGGTCAAGGATATCCGTGCAAGCGGCACGTCATGATGATGATGATGATGATTAGCACTATGTTAAATGCAAACAGACTTGTTTAGGATTTCAACTCAGGTAGCTAAGACCCTTTCACACGGTGACAGCCATTACACGATGAGCATCTCATGGGTAAAATTTACAGACATTGAAGACTTTGGAAGAAATACAAATGCTCAGCTTCCCGCCATGTCTAAAAAGATATTTCAGAGGTGTTCCAACCAGTGTAAAACTCACTGGAACACTCATGTTGAATACCAAGGGGACTATTTTTGTTGGCAGGGGTTTAGCTTTTAATGGTTATATTTCGGGTTATTTTGAGAGGAAAATAAATTAACTCTGTTATATAAGCTGCACACAGACTACTTTTCATTGTGTCAAAGTGTCATTTTGTCAGTGTTGTCCCATGAAGAGATATACTTAAATATCTGCAGAAATGTGAGGGGTGTACTCAGTTTTGTGATACACTATATATATCAAATATATGATTTGTAAACACATTTTGTAGATACATACAATGAAATGATTAAAAGGTTCTATTTCTAACAATTCAATTTAACATAAGTCAACAAAGTTATATGGTTCCAAGTATTGCAACGTATCACTTAGAATTCAATTAAACATCAGTCATTTGTTTACTCACTGTTAAATGATCAAACAGTTCTATTTCAAATAATTCAATTTAGTATAAGTCATTTGTTTTCACTCAGTTTAAAAGTCAAACAGTATTATTTGACTCATTGATTGAACCTTATCAAGTGCTCCTACTCTGGGTCAAAATGGATCTGGGAGCAATGGCAATGAAGGGGTACTCTGCATTCCCCAAAGCAATACTGGAGCCTCACCATCAGATTGTTTAATGTTATATCCAGAACACTTGTTGGAGGAGTCTTACTTTTCTGCAGAGATGTAGTCAGTGTATTTGACAGCCATCTGGGCCATCATATCAAGTAAATAACTAAAAATAATTGGAAAGTAGAGTGTGAGCAAAGATAGAAATATGAATTTATAAATGAACAAGAGTGACTATATATATATACTTCTACGAAAAGATCTAGAGAGAGATCCCATGGCATATTGGCTTATAGACTGGACTGTGACATCGTAGTAACCGACTTTGAATTCCAACCGTATTATTATATTCAATTTCAGATTAATACCCTTGGAAAAAGTATTAACCCTTCTTTCACAAGCTATAGGTTTAAATAGAACCACTATTGTTCTTTTACAAAGATGGCTTTGGCATTATATAACCCCCAAAAATTAATATGCCGTTAAGCAAATAAAACAAAAAAAGCAAATAAAACCAAAAGATCCAGCCCTGACTAAGGACTGTGAAGTTAAGGCTTTTAACTATTACAGTTATCAATGGAATTAGATATAATTATGCTTATATAATATATATATACACTACATAAATACCTTAAAAATTCCCTTAGCCAACATAGTCCGCTTGTTGGCCGAGTGGTCTGAGACTTAGTCTAGCGTAAAGTTGGATGGGTTTTGATCCCGGCTTTGAGCGTCTAGCCACACTGAAGAGTTCTAATAGAACGAAACAGTCTGTCTGTGGATGACAATATATACGCTCCCCCATGGGGGTTGAGCACTCTGGTGAAGGAATTGTTGGCCGCTGCTCACATAATGCAAAAGCTCTTCGAAAGAATTGAACACTCTGGTAGCCGATAGGGTATAAAAATGTAAACAAACAGACACTGCGGCTGTTGCTACATAAATACCTTAAAAATTCCCTTAGCCAACATAGTCCGCTTGTTGGCCGAGTGGTCTGAGACTTAGTCTAACGTAAAGTTGGATGGGTGGCGATCCCGGCTTCGAGCATCCTGCGTGTCTAGCCACACTGAAGAGTTCTGATAGAACATTATAATTGTCTATATCTGTATGTAGAGAGAGAGAGAGAGAGAGAGAGAGAGAGAGAGAGAGATGCATACACACATAGATACTTTAAGTATAAATAGTGATAGATAGATAGATAGATAGTGATAGATTTGAACTGGCTACAACTGATAGATAGATCAATAGATAGATAGATAGATACAGAGAGAAAGAGAGAGAGAGTGAGAGAGATAGTGATAGATTTGAACCAGCTACAACTCATAGATAGATAGATACAGAGAGAGAGAGAGAGAGAGAGAGAGTGATAGATTTGAACCGGCTACAACTGATAGATAGATAGATAGATGTGTGTATATCATATGTTGTGAATTTATAAAACTTGGAGTGACAGTTTTTTTGCACAAAAATCAACATTTTTTCCCATTGCAAAAAAAAAAAAAAAATGCAAGCACTAATTATACCCAAAGATTAAACATATCTACTGGCACAAAAGCTGTTGGCTTTTTGTATCAGTGGATGCTGCTAACCTTTCTGGAAAGTACGGTAGCTTCATGTTACACTTGTTTTCAGCAAAGAAGATCTAAAGTCAGAAACTGGCTCTTGAAAAAAACTTCTATCACTTGAACATGACTCATATCTAATAAAGCAAAATATAGAAACTAAAAGATTAGAAAATTTAATTTCATATCTCAAAATCTATCTAACAGAAGAAATAAATTGAGGTTAGTTATCTCTGGGAGATACATTATCTCTCTCTCTCTCTCTATATATATATATATATATGTATATATACACCAACTCTTGCATGTAGGCAGGATGTGACTATGGGAAATACAAATAGATTCATGCAGGATTTGAACTCGGGTTGCCATGTTCCTTTCAAACAATAACAGCCATTACACTAACAAGACCCTTAATGGCTGCCACTTGCATAATGCAAAGTTCTTTGAATGAATTGAGCACTCTGGTATCCTTTAAGGCAAAATATAAACAAACAAAAGGTATTACATAATGCCTTACAATTCCCAAGCTGACGTATGTCAACTAATTACTGACCAGTGAGATACTAAGTCTAACATAAAGTTGGGCAGGTTTCAATCCCTGCTTGAAGCGTCCTACATGTCTAGCCACACTGAAGAGTTGTGATACAATGAAACAGTCTGTCTGAGGATAACAATATATATATATATATATATAAGTAAAAAGTAAAGTTGGCAACCCAAAGGCTCCCATTTCACTAACTACTATACTGAGGTGTAGAAGAGGGCACTACTCCTTTCCCTGGATTGCTCCACTTTACCCTTGATCCATACCTTATAACGATGAGCGTTCAGCAAGACCGGATCAAGTACCATTTTATTAGTCTTTGGTATGACTTGACCTGGGTTTGAACCCTGATCTCTTGGGCCATTGATGAACACTCTATCCACCAGACCAATGGCTGGTAAGTTGGTCACCCATAGTTGAGGGCAACGCAAAGGCTCCCTTTTTAATAGCTACTACACTGAGGTGTAGAGAAGGGCACTACTCCTTTCTCTGGGTTGCTTCAATTTACTCTTGATCTGTACCTTATAATGCTAAGTGTTAAGCAAGGACAGATCAAGTACTATTTTTTGAGTGTTTGGTATGACTTGACCTGGGATTGAACATGGTCTCCCGGGCCATTGGCAAACACTCTACGCACTAGACCACCTAGCAACTACCAAAAGATCCAGCTCTGAATATGTGGAAGAACTTCAAGGAGACTAAAGGAAATATCTTTTATTCATGATCAAATCAAATTCTATGACCTTTTGAATAGTAACTCCTGTATGTGTGTGTATTTTTCAACCCCTCCACCATGATTAGGATGTGACACAAGGACAATTTTTAAGTAGAGTGCAACTGGTTTGAATTTAGCATTTTCCTTCTCCTAAACTGGTTGTCTAACCAAGGCTAACCCTTCTAGTGTACTTTACTATTTATCTTTAGGTGGGAGTAGAAGGGATGTGTTCATGCCTTTCGCAAGGGCATTAGCGAGAAATGAAACCCAAGCAGCCATGTTAGGTTTCTTTTTTAATGGCATATCAAACTTTGTGGTTTATTTAATGCCAAAGCAATCCTTGTAGAAAATCAACTATACTGCTATATAACATATAGCTTGAAGAGATGAGGGTGATCACATCTTTCTCAAGGGTATAATGAACATAATAGTATGATTGGAGTTTAAACTCACCGACTAAAATATCACAATCCAGTTCCAACAGCCCTGAAGACAGAACAAGGAAAATTTTTTTATCACTGTTATTGTTATGGTACCTACCTTATGGACTATAATAAACTTTTCCTATTACTATGAATACCGGGAGAATATTCATCTCAGCGTCAAGTTAACTCCAGCCTAACACTTTGGCAGTCAGACTGACATTCAACACGCTTTTACCTCTCCTGTATTTATACTTTCATTCAATATACTTGTTTCATGTAATCCCAAGTTCGTGTCTTTTGTCTGGACCTTTTACTGGTCCACAACAGTTATATAGTGGCATAATGAGTGATGAGTATCTATAACACTTGGTTATAAAAATACGACTTTCTTTATTCATCCTGAAGTCAAATCTTCTGTGGTGTGAGAGATACAGTTATAGGGAGGCAAATGGAGACTGCCACACTGACCCATTACTTCTTCTTCTCTTAACCATCCCTGTGTTATCTCCAAGGCCCTGCTTATCACTTCTTCAGCTTCTTGGCCCGGGGGGTGCTCAACTGGAGGCCTGCTGTGGGATGCTGCCCCAGCAGGGCTTTCCATGACCAACTCATGACTCAGACTCACACTCACACTGCCTGTATCTCACGTGGGCATCTGCATGTATCATTTCGTAACACCCCCACATTACCGTTCAACCATGTGACTGCTTCTGCTTATTTTCACAGGTGCATCCAGTGCAGAGAATCTGTGGTTGATGGCTCAGTCAAAGGTCAATATGCATCATAACCTTACAATCATCACTAGTCATCTTAACTTAGTCTTTGTCAATGGTATAAAAGGTTAAATTTCTTTTCAAAGAAATGCAAAATTGAAAATAATTTCCGACTCCAGAATCTGATCTTCATATTATCAATTTGATCATTTTGAATAATCAAATTAAATGTATATTTGACATGAAACACCCGAAGAAGGCCAAAGAATGCATAGGCCTATACATTGTGAGTATAACGATGAAGACAATGATTTGAATATTCTAAGTAAAATCTTATTTTTAGAAATAAAAATTATTGTAAATAATTCCAGGAAATATTTGTATTTGCTAGTAACTGAGCAAGATGCAACAGATTTTATTTTTACTTGTACATTAAAACCACTGTTCTAGATTATTTAACAGAGGTAGTTTTATGGAAAACTTTCAGGATTTCTACCATAACACTATGCTTTACAACTGTGGTATCTGCACCTGTCACCACCTGACCAGATAAGATCAGACACTGTTCTGTGACACCAGTTGTAGCCAGCAGAGAGAGAGAGAGAGACACTGGTAGCGTAGTGATTAGCCTATAATTTCAGATGCTGCCGTCCTAGTCAGAGCAAACCAGATGGATGTGTCAGGAAGAACAGCTTGATGATTCCCAGCCTATAACTGGTATGCACCAGTTTTCCACAGAACAGCTGTAGAGATATTCTAGACTCTCCCATGTGAACAATGCACCCAGGCCATCAAAGCTGGGCGTGGAGAATCCTGACTTCAATGTTCATTGAGTTGTCTCTGTCCACAACTTCCAACTTGGAGATTCACATTGAATTATGGACTGCAGAGAACACGTGAAAAGGCTCCAACTGCTTAAGGTGGCTCGAATACAAAGTCTTCATTTTACCATCATTAAATAGTTCTTTTGTTGGGAGGAGAGAAAAACAACACAAAAAACATGAGTTTAGTTCGAAAAAGTTAATCTAGTATGTATATATATATATATGTCAGTCATTTTCTCTGTCAAAATATGTGTATGTGTGTGAGTGTTTGTGTGTGTGTATATATATATATATATATGTATTCATATACACTGTAAATAGATATAAATATATATATATCTATATATAGTGTACATATATATATATATATATATATATATAACTAAATAAGTATTTCTAAAATCTAAAATAACTATTTCTAAATAACTTGTATTCTAAACAAAAAAAATGACTTTGGTTCCAAAAAGTTAATCTAGTATATATATATATATATATATGTCAGTCTTTTTCTCTCTCAAAATATGTGTACGTGCATGTGTATTTAGTATATATATATATTTATGTACATCTATATATATATATATATATATATATATATATATATATGCTTTAAGAAAAAACAACGAAAACTATATATATATATATATATTCATACACAGTGTACATATATATATATATATATATATATATATATATATATATATATATATATATAGTGTGTATATATATATATATATATATATATATATATATATATATATATATATATATATATTAACTTAATAAATATTTCTAAAGTCTAAAACAACTATTTCTAAATTTTTTGTCTTTTAAACAAAAAGAAAAAAAATTTCTTTTATTATGATATTATATATATTTATATATTTTCACCAATTTATTCTTGTATATATATATATATATATATATATATATATATATATATGTGTGTGTGTGTGTGTGTGTGTGTGTGTGTGCACATGTATTTTTGTGTGTGTGTATGTGCATGCATTTATGTATATATTTATATATATATATATATATATATATATATATATATATATATATATATATATATATGTATGTATGTATATATACATATACATATATTTTTTATGAATTATTTAATTCATTCTTATATGTATGTATGTCTCCAGCTTGTTGCTTTCATCTAGCAAACCTACACAACTGAGTTCAAGTCTCATGGGTTGTCTCATTTATGAAATAAAATTTCTCTGACAAAAGCAACAAGCTGGAAATATACACATATGTAAGAATAATCTCTGAGTGAACCTATTCATTTTGAAATTTGAAGTGCATATGATAAGTTTCTAGACTTTTTTTGTATGGGCACTTTTATTGATATTACACACATGAAACTCTAGTCCCCTTCAAAGTAATCTCCTCCAGTTGCAATGCACTAGTTGTACCAACAACTTCTGGAAGGCCCCATGGAAGTCCTCTTGTGTCAGCGTGTCAGTGACCTTCATCAAAGCCTCTTTCATCTCCTCAATTGTCTCATAATGACAGCCTTTGAGCTTAGGGAATAACCAAAAGTCATAGGGAGCAAGGTCTGGGCTATAGGGAGAGTGAGTAACTGTCTTGATGCCTATCTTGGTCAAATAGTCTGTGACAAGGATGGAGTTGTGGACTGGTGCATTGTCCTGCTGGAAATGCCACTGAGCCGATTTGAAGAGTGCTGGCCTCTTCCCTAGGAATGTCTTCCTGAACTCCCTCAAAACCTCAACATAGTAACCCTAACCCTAACCCTAACCCTTTGGCCAATCAACTGTGGTGTACTGACTTCCTTACTCATCCCACACCTCTCATCATCCCTAACAGACTCCCTGCCTTCCTTGAATCTCTTATTCCCCTGAAAAACTGATGCTCGATTCATGCAAGATGCTCCAAAAGCAGTTTAAAGCATCCCATACGTTTCTGTGGCAGCATTTTTTCCAAGTTTAAAACAGAATTTTATGGCATATCGTTCTTATAAAGTGTCAGATTGCATTTTTGAAATTCCCCAGCTGTGACAATCAGGCTTTAGTAGGGTGTATTCCAATTGCTGCTGTAGCTGTTCATTTGAAACTGAAATCATAAAAATTGGTCAGTTTTCTCATAAGATGTATAGCAATAACATACTGAATTTTTAAGTGTCTATGACAATTTTAAATGCCCATACGAAAAAGGTCTGGAAACTTATTGAATGCACCTCATATTCACTTTTTTTTCTCTCTTTGGACCAACAAAAAAAGAAAACATTTTTACATGTATATATATTAATATATATATATTTCCTCTTAAAAAAACTAACAATCGGTCACATTGAGTTCTTTACTAGGATTATTTAAATTTGATATTCAATTTTTGAATATTTTATTGGTCTTGATTGAACTTATTCCCTCCTCCGGATTTACTGAATTGAATAATATATATATATATATATATATATATATATATATATATATATATATATATATATATATGTATGTATATATATATGTATATGTATATGTATATATATTACAGAAAAATAGAAATAAATTTGATGGTAAACTAAAAAATATTATACACAAAATATTCAGAGGATGTATTATTTATATATGATAATATGCCAACTTTAATGTTTTTGTTTTTTGTTAAGCAATCTTCAGGGCAAAGTTAGAATGCAATGTTATCATGTATTATCCAAAATTTTTTTCTGCTTTGAAAATAATTTCCAAATAACCCCTATTTTACTGACCACTGCATCCATATTCTTATATTTATACACACATACACTTAAAAAACACACACATGCATATATATATATATATATATATATATATATATATATATATATATACACACACCTAAACATATATCTGAGTGTGTATGTGTGTGTGTACACAGGTATATATATATATATATATATATGGACGTATATCCATATATGTGTACGTGTGTATGTACACACACATATATGGATATATATATATATATATATATATGATAGAAATATGAGAAAGGTTGGATAAATCAAACACTTTTAACCTGAAAAAAGTTCTTAGAATAAAGAATGAAATATTGCGGATACCTCTAAACCTGTGTTAAGTATTTGATTTATCCAACCTTCCACATACTTTTATCATTCTGTCAAATTCAACACAATCGATCATTTAAGCATATATATATACATGTAGAGTAGAGTTGGTGACATTAGTCGAAGGCGACCAGAAGGCTCCCTTTTCAATAGCTACTACACCGAGGTGTAGGGGAGGGTGTTACTCCTTTCCCTGGATTGCTCCACTTTACTCTTGATGTGTAGCTTATATTGCTGAGTGTTAAGCAAGGGAGTATCAAGTACCACTTTTAAAGTCTTTGGTATGACGCAAACCTGGGATTGAACCCCGGTCTGCCAGACCATTGGCAAATACTCTACCCATTAGACCGGCTCATTGGCCTTGTGGGTAGAGTGTTCGCTAATGGTCCGGGAGACCTGGGTTCAATCCCAGGTCGAGTCATACCAAAGACTTAAAAAAATGGTACTTGATACCTCCTTGCTTAACACTTAGTATTATAAGGCACGTATCAAGGGTAAAGTGGAGCAATCCAGAGAAAAGAGTAGTGCCCTCCCCTACGCCTTGGTGTAGTAGTTATTGAAAAGGGAGCCTTCTGGTAACCCTCAACTATGGTTGCCAACTTTACTTACTTATATATATGTACATACATACACACACACACATGCACAGACTCCACCCCACACATATATATATATATATATATATATATATATATATATATATATTCACTGAATTTCTTGAAATTTTTGTTGGGTGTGTAAAAAAATCAATCAATTTTGATCTTTCTGCCTCTTCACCAAAAAGGAGTATGGACTGGGTTTGTTGCCTGGTGCTTGAGGCACCCCTGAGAGTGAAAACTAAAGGAACTTCAGGGCTTTCCTATATCAAACTTACCTAGCGTCACATTTTGGCTTTGTGGCCAAATATATCTCTATATGAGTCTCATTCGATAAATAAGGTGAGTTTTTTTAAAAAAGAAAGCAAAATAAATTTTTTTTCAGAATATTTTTCCATAAATGTAAACTTTGCATTATTTGAAATTGGTTTGGTTGGAAGAATTATTTTAATCTATCAAAATGTATTTGTTTTGTGGCTATTTAAAATGGTGGCAAATCAAAATGTTCCAGACTTGATCAGAAGAATTTGTTCTGTGTATGGAAAAGCATGTTTTTGTCAAAAAATGTACTAAATGTGAGTTTGCCACAAGAAGCCTAAAATAGTCCATAGAGTAGAAAACATTAACTCTCCGGTTAAGAAAAAGTTCCAGGTGCTGCAGTCAGAGAAGACACTCATGCTTACAGTGTGCATATGACTGTGTGGGAATATATGTAAGTGGTGTACGTATAAAGCCCATCAAACATATATACAGTCACATATATCATCCTCCATTTTAACATAGTTGGCACATCATTCTTGAAATCTGACAAAAGAAATTCAATAAAGAAAAAAGGGAGGGGCACTCTTTTCTTCTTAGTTGGGCCAAGAATACCTCAGCTCCCCGGAGCACAGTATATAATTTTTTTTCCAGTCGGGTGTTAAGTTATTTAATGTAATGTCATCTCAGCCCTTGTTTGCGATTTAATACTAAATTATTATTTATATATATATCCTATGTTATACAATAAATATAAATACGTTCAATAAGTTTCCAGACATTTTTTGTACAGGAATTTAAAATTGTCATAGACTCTTGAAAATTCAGTATGTTATTGCAATACATCTTATAAAATGACTGACCAATTTTTATGATTTCAGGTTCAAATGAACAGAGAAGACACTCATGCTTACAGTCCTCTGGGACATGAAAGGACCTATCAGTACTGATTTCACTTTTACACACAAATATATATTATATATTATATTATATATTATATACTATATTATATATTATATTATATATGTCATGTAGTCTACCACTGAGAGGAGAGAAATAAGGAATTTCCCCTACCCCTCTGTGTTTGAATTAACAGGCCGCCAAAGACTGACCATTAAAAAGAGGAATAAGGAATGTAGGTCAACTTCAGCCGACCTGTCGAAGAAAGTAAAGAATGTAAGTCAGGCTATCTGTACCCTGTAACCTCACCCGGATGGAAGAGATAGCAGTCCGAACGAATTGCCTGACAGGGTGAAGGAAGAAGAAAGAGGCTAAATGATTGGCCAGCAGAAATAGGGATAAAGAATATCAGTTTTAGGACAGTAGTTGGTGTGACAAGACGTGTGGACACTGTGGCCAAAACTCCGGGTGAAGAAGCAAAATGGAGCTCTTGGACAAGAGATAGCAGACGCCTCAAGCCGAACTCCATAGAATCCCAATAACCCATTAAAGAAAATACTCTCAAAAGAAACCCGTCTTTGAAAAGCTAAGTACACCGTGAAACCGTTTTCTCTCTCCACCCTTCCTAAGTATTGTCATTGTATGCTCTTTCTCTCTCTCTCTCTCTCTCTCTCTCTCAATTTAAAGAAGGAAGAAAGAAAAGAATAGGAAAGAAAGACATTTTTATGTTGATATTATCCGCTGATAATATAGCCGACACGTTAAATATGTGTGTCCACATGTATTAAAAACCTTGTTATATTTTATATCTCTCCTCGTGTCAAAATTTATTCATTGTGTTGTCTGCCAATCGAGTTGTTTTTTGCATGTTCCTTTTCAGCTTCATTCGCCTCAATTTATTCTTGCTAAATGTCTTATTTGCCTTTTAAAAATATTACACGGGAAATCGGAATTGTCGACTACAACAAATAATAATATTATATCTAAACCTAGAGGCCCATATCTTCCATTATCCTAGGGGTAGGAAGAGGTGGGTGTGTGTGTAACGTGAAATTTGGAAACCCCTTGCCAACGGCGGTCAGTCTAGCCCCAAATTAACCCCAACGTAATCTGCCAGTTTCCCTACGCCCAAAAAGGGAATCTTAACTGGAACTTATTCTACGAGGGATCAAGTGCCAGGCCGCCCCGTCTTCCCATGTACAAAAAATAAACTCCCGTCTTGGGATAAATATTTTATACCGCATCATATATTATATATTATATTATATATTATATATTATATTTGAATAAATTTGTTACTAAAGTTTAATGTATTTCCCACAATGAAATTTAAGTCACAGATGGACTGAGTCCAAAATTCTGCTATAAAAGAACCTTGCCCAATCAACTGGGGCTGTATAATACACCAGCTGTATCTCTGCAGTGGGGTGAGACCCCCACCCACAACGAGTGTCCTAGATTTGACACTAAACAATCTGATGGTGCAGCTCCAATAACACTTGAGTTTTTGGGAATGCAGAGCACCCCTTCATTGCCATCGCTCCCAGGTCCACTGTGGCCCAGAGTGGTAGCAACTGATTGGGTCCTATCGGTGGGTCAAATAGAACTAAACTGTGTACTTATGCTAAATTGATTGACTTGAAATAGAACTCTTATGATATTTAAACTGTGTGTTTATGCTAAACTGAACTGCTTGAAATAGAACTGTTTTGACATGTAGACTGCGTACTTATGCAAAACTGAATTGTTTGAAATAGAACTGTTTTTGACGTTAAAACTGTACTTATGCTAAACTGAATTGTTTGAATAAGAACTGTTTGACTATACTAAATAGCTTGAAATAGAAATGTTTTTGACAATTAAACTGTTTACTCATGCTAAACTGAATTGTTTGAAATAGAACTGATTATTTCTTTAAAAATGGATTTGGCATTAAATAATACAAAGGTTGATATGCCACAAACCCAAACAACCAACCGACCAACCTATAAAAGCATTGAGCATTCTTTTCATGCAAAAATTTTTCTTAATTGATGCTATTCTATCATCGTTTATATATATACACAGTAGTAGCCATAAATCAAGGAACGGAGCAACAGTGAATATTCAAATGATTTTTACTTGAAAAAATTTGCATCTACGTTTTCCCAAAATATGCTTCGAATATATATGTATTTATTACATATAAAGTTTTCCAAATTTTCTTTTACTGCAAATTAATACATTTTTTCCCAGGTCAAAATTTAAGGAATGTTGTTGAGTTATAATAATTTAGGTAATTTTTAAACAACTTGATTGCTAATTTTGATTTATAGTCAACTGTCATACATCGTTAGAACTATTTCTAAGCAAGATGGAGGCGAAAGCACCTAATCATTTAACTCGAGAAGAAAGAAAGCTCATTTTAGTAAATCAGGAAAAAGGCTTATCATTTTCTGAAATTGCTGGCATCATACAAAGGTCAAAAAGTGTTCTTTTTTTTGACAAGATATTTGAACCAAAATTGAGAACTAGCAGGCCTCAGACGATTACCAAATGGAAAGATCAGATGATTGTTAAAATGTCTTTAAAAGACTATTTCAATACAGCAACATCTATTTCTCATGCATTTTGTGAGCAAATAGGAAAGCCAGTCTCTAGAAAAACTATTTCTCTTAGGTTAAATAAAGAAAAATTAGTGGCTTGGATTCCATGTCACAAACCTTTGATTTCAAAGAAAAATCGAAAGGTTCATCTTCGCTTCACCACAGAGCATATCCTGTGGACAGAGGAACAATGGAATATGTTTCACTTTAGTGATGAATCTAAATTCAGTTTGTTTGGATCTGATGGTACGAGGTTTGTAAGATGTAAAATGGGGAATGCTTATCTCTTCAATACATTAAGTAAACTGTGAAATTTAGACAGGGGAACGTAATGGTGTGGGGGATGATTTCTTCAGTGAGAGTAGGACCCAGTGTTCATTTTCACAGTAATATTAATGCTAGTGTTTATAAAGAATTTCTTTGCCAGCATTCTCTTCCTCATTTACACAAAGGGACAGTTGAAACTACAATATTTATGCAAGACAATGCACTTTGCCACAAAGTTAAACTGAGTTAAGTTTTCTTGAAAAGGAAGGAATAGCTGTTATGAAGTGGCCACCACAAAGCCCAGATATGAATCCTATTGAGAATGTAAATAAAATCATAGAAGAGAAAGTTCAGAACAGAAATCCTCAAAATGTTGATGACTTACAGGGTTTTCTGAAAGAAAAATGGGAAAGTATCACTACCATCTTTTGTAAGAAGTTAATTCACTCATGTGATTAAAGATTCAATGAGGTAATCCAATGCCAAGGAAAATTCACTAAATATCGAATTTTTCTTTAGTTTATATATTGATCTAACAAGGATCAATGATGCGTTCCTTAACTTTTGACTAGGGCAAAATGTATATTTTTGTTTTTTCAGGCGACTATTAATTTACAGTGAGAGAAAATTTAGAAAACTTTATATGAAATAAATGCATATATGTTCCAAGTATATTTTGGGAAAATTTCATAAACATATATGCAAATTTTTTCATGTAAAAATCATTTAAATATTTGTTGTTGTTCTATTCCTTAACTTATGGCCACTACTGTATATACATCTAATATCACCAATGAATAAGTAAGAAAAGTTGGCAATCATAGTCAAAGTCAACATGAAGGCTTCCTTTTCAATAGCTACTACACCAAGGTGTAGGGTAGAGCACTACTCTTTTCCGTGGATTGTTTCACTTTACTCTTGATGCATACCTAATAATGCTAAGTGTTAAGCAAGGAAGTATCAAGTATGATTTTTTGAGTCTTTGGTATGACTCAACCTGAGATTGAACCCTGGTCTCCCGGACCATTGGCAAACACTCTAACCCTTATGCCAATGATAATTTTTTTTATATAAAAACCTAATTTTCTTCTCAACCAAAGATACCAGGATCTCATAATTTCCAGTTGAATGTGATCCAATCAAAAATTGCCCAGGCAGCTGGGGCTGTAGAAAACACTGACTGCACCTCTGCAGAGGGGTAAGACCCCCACTAACGAGTGTCCTGGATATGACACTAAACAATCTGATGGTGAGGTTCCAGCAATGCTGGAGTTTTGGGGAATGCGGAGTACCCCTTCATTGCCATTGCTCCCAGATCCACTCTGGCCCGGAGTGGTAGCACCTGATAGGGCCCTATCTATGGGTTGAATAGAACTAACAGCATACTTCTGCTTAAATGAACTGTGTGAGTAAACTGAATAGCTTGAAATAGAAATGTTTTTGACAATTAAACCATACTTACACTTAAACTGCGTGCTTATGCTTAACTGAATTGTTTGAGATGGAACTGTTTTTTGACATTAAAACTGTATTTACACTTAACTGAATTATTACATATAACTGCTTGAATAGTTTGAAATGGAAATGTTTTTGACAATTAAACTGTGTACTTATGCTAAACTTAACTGTTTTCAATAGAATAGATTATTTACATAAAAATGGATTTGGCGTTAAATAACCTACAAAGGTTGATATGCCATAAAACCAAACCAAACCAAACCAATCAAAAAGGATATAGTTAGGTATTATTCATCATCAAACTTTACAACAATAAAACTACATCACCAAAAATAGAATTACTGTGCCTTTGAAATGCAAAATAAAAAAAAGGCCTTAATACCTATAAGGAATGTACTTACTTTGGGACTTCTATCTATTCGCATTTTTTTTATTTTACTTCATTCAGGAAGCTCACTTTGATCTACATTTCATCAAAGCAAGTTCAGATGTTTATTGAACATGGATTAAAAAAAAAAAAAGAAGATTTTAAAAGATTTTACAACTAAACAACAAGAAGATGAAGAAAAAAACAAAGACCACTTGGTTTCAATCAAAGGCATTACTACTGCCGAGCAAAAGCTTCTTGTCTTTGTAAGATATCTAGCACATATTTTATTATAGAAATTTTCTTCTATTATTTTAAACTATTGCTTTTTATGATCTGCAGTGGAAAAAAAAGAGTTTAAGGAAAATTGTGAAACAATTTAAAAAAAAAAAATGAATGGAAATGTTTCAGATATTATTTCTGTCCCATAGTAATTGTTAGGTAAGGTTATTTGGTTAAATGGCATATCAACATTTGTAGGTTATTTAAAGTTAAATCCTGTTTATACATATTATTTCTAAGGGATTTGTTTGTCAGCATCATTTCTTAAATGAGCCAGAACTCATTTGTTTGCACATAGTTAATAGTTTTAAGTATTGCTATATAATACAGATAATTCTATTTAATATTAATCATTTGTTTGTGCAAAGTTAATAGTTTTAAGTATTGCTATCTAATATGAATAATTCAATTCAATATTAATCATTTGTTTGCACACAGTTAATAGTTTTAAGTATTGCAATCTAATACAGATAATTCAATTTGATATTAATCATTTGTTTGCACACAGTTAATAGTTTTAAGTATTGCTATCTAATACTGATAATTCTATTTAATATTAATCATTTGTTTGTGCAAAGTTAACAGTTTTAAGTATTGCTATCTAATACGAATAATTCTATTTAATATTAATCATTTGTTTACCCAAAGTTAATAGTTTTAAGTATTGCTATCTAATACAAATAATTCTATTTAATATTAATCATTTGTATGCGCACAGTTAATAGTTTTAAGTATTGTGTCACGTAGGCTACCACTGAGAGGAAAGAAATAAAAAATTTCCCCAACCCCTCCATGTTTGAATTTACAGGCCACCAAAGACGTACCGTGAAAAGAGGAATAAGGAATGTAGGTCAATTCCTCGTGGCCAAAGTAACAAATCCGGGTCAGAATGAAAGCCAACAGATGTTTGCATTCTGTGACCAGATGTATAAAGAAGGGGAAATACTGGATAGAGATAGTAGTCCAAATGAATCGCCTGACAGGGTGAAGGAGGGAGAAAGAGGCCGAATGATTGGCCAGAACCCTAAAGCGGAAGTAGCACCTTTTTTGTCAGCAGAAATAGGAATGAAGCACGGAGTTTTCAGCACAGAGGTTGCCGTGAGAAGACAGGGATCTGATGCCAAAATCCGGGCGAAGAAGCAGAGCCGGGGTTTTCAGGACAGCAGTTGGCGTGATAAGATGTATTGAAACAGTCGCCAAAATTCCAGGGAAAAGCGGAAAGAATCTTGGACAAGAGATGACAGACGCCTTCAAGCCAAGCTATATAAAATCCCATTAGCCTGTAAAAGAGAAAATACTCTCAGAAGGAACCCGTCAAAAAGCTAAGTAAACCTTAAGACTGTTTTCACCCTCCACCCTTCCTAAGTATTGCAATTACATACTCTCTCTCACTCTCAATTTAAAGAAGGAAGAAAGAAAAGAATAAGGAAGAAAGACATTTGTATATTTGATATTGTCTGCTGATAATATAGCCAACACGTTAAATATGTGTGTCCGCATGTATTAAAAACCTTTTTATATTTTATATCTCTCCTCGTGTCGAAATTTATTCATTGTGTTGTTTGCCTATCAAGTTGTCTTTTTGCATGTTCCTTTTCAGCTTCATTCGCCTCAATTTATTCTCACTAAATGTCTTATTCGCCTTTAAAAATATTACACGGGAAATTGGAATTGTCGACTACGATAAATAATAATATTATATCTAAA
The DNA here is from genome assembly GCA_963585895.1 of Sepioteuthis lessoniana. NCBI lineage: Eukaryota > Metazoa > Mollusca > Cephalopoda > Myopsida > Loliginidae > Sepioteuthis > Sepioteuthis lessoniana. Next base: position 112,828,393 of record OY757908.1, on the reverse strand, counting down.
CCTAGAGGCCCATATCTTCCATTATCCTAGGGGTAGGAAGAGGTAGTGGCCTGGTGTGTGTGTGTAACGTGAAATTTGGAAACCCCTTGCCAGCGGCGGTCAGTCTAGCCCAAATTAACCCCCACATTATCTGCCAGTTCCCATATGTCCGAGAAAGGACTCTTAACTAGGACTTATTCTGCGAGGGATCAAGTGCCAGACTGCCCCGATTTCTCAAGGGCGAAAAATAAACTCCCGTCTTGGGATACATATTTTAAGCCACGTCCCAATTGCTATCAAATACGAATAATTCACTTTAATATCAATCATTTGTTTGCACACAGTTAAATGGTTTCAAGTATAGTATATAATTAAACAGTTTTATTTGACCCATAGATGGGACCATAATATGTACTAACACACTCCAGGCCATAGTGGACCGAGAAGCAATAGCAATGAAGTGGTATTCTACATGTCCCAAAGTTCAAGGACTGGAACCTCACAATCAGATAGTTTTGTGTCATATTCAAGATACTCATTGTAGTCGGGGGTGTCTTACTCCTCTGCAGAGATGCAGTCAACCTATTCTATAATCCCAGCTGACTGGGCTATAACAATTTTTACATTTGCATATAAATTTCATTTACTAAATGTAACGGTTATTTTGGGACAGAGGTAGGTTAATTCATTCTCTTTTCTGTCCCAAAATAGCTGCTGCATTTGCATGTAAATTTTATATGCTAAATAGAACAAGTTTTGGGGGACAGAAGTAGATTTACTAATCCTCTTTTCTGTCCCAAAATAGTTGCTGCATTTGCATGTAAATTTTATATGCTAAATAGAACAAGTTTTGGGGGACAGAAGTAGATTTACTAATCCTCTTTTCTGTCCCAAAATAGTTGCTGCGTTTGCATGTAAATTTTATATGCTAAATAGAACAAGTTTTGGGGGACAGAAGTAGATTTACTAATCCTCTTTTCTGTCCCAAAATAGTTGCTGCATTTGCATGTAAATTTTATATGCTAAATAGAACAAGTTTTGAGGGACAGAAGTAGATTTACTAATCCTCTTTTCTGTCCCAAAATAGTTGCTGCGTTTACATGTAAATTTTATATGCTAAATAGAACAAGTTTTGGGGGACAGAAGTAGATTTACTAATCCTCTTTTCTGTCCCAAAATAGTTGCTGCATTTGCATGTAAATTTTACATGCTAAATAGAACAAGTTTTGAGGGACAGAAGTAGATTTACTAATCCTCTTTTCTGTCCCAAAATAGTTGCTGCATTTGCATGTAAATTTTATATGCTAAATAGAACAAGTTTTGGGGGACAGAAGTAGATTTACTAATCCTCTTTTCTGTCCCAAAATAGTTGCTGCATTTGCATGTAAATTTTATATGCTAAATAGAACAAGTTTTGAGGGACAGAAGTAGATTTACTAATCCTCTTTTCTGTCCCAAAATAGTTGCTGCATTTGCATGTAAATTTTATATAAGAAATGTAACAACTATCATAGACTAGAAATTAATAAATCTTAAATGGTTTGGTTTCTTTATCTAATGGTATATCAAACTTCATAGGTTATTCAAAGCCATCCATGCAGAAGAACAGTAGTGATACTATTTAACTCATAGGTGAGGGGGGATAAGGGAATTCAATATCTTTCCTAAGGGTATTAGTCTGGAAGGGAATATTATAATGTGAATTGTGTTCATATTCAATAACAATGATGTCACAATAAAACTCCTTAGCCACTATGACATAGGGGCTCCAAAAGTCACTTTATTACTATATTACTGTCCCATGTATGGGTCAAATAAAAATGGTTAATTATATACTATACTTGAAACCATTTAACTGTGCATAAACAAATGATTAATATAAAATTGAATTATTCATATTAGTTAGCAATACTTAAAACTATTAATATATATATATATATATATATATTCATTGATGATATTCTATTTCTGTTAATAGCATTGTTTTGAATTTGTTCAATGTCATCAGCATCACAGTTTAATCCAATTATATGTTTACACGATTTTTGTTATGATATAAAAAAAACAAAAAACATTTTTAAAAACAATATTTACACTTGCAAACAACCCCTGATGATGGCCTATGAAAGATCTGAAAGCACCCATGACAATTTGGATAAATTGATCAACCAATTCCCACCTAAAACCAAAACCCTTGTCAGGAAACTTGAAAGGATCTGAATAAAAGGACATAGACAAAATATGTTTTTATTATTTAATCAAACATGCTTAAATGAAGGACTGCTGCCCAACTACAAACATATATGGATATATATATATATACATGTGTTTATGTGTGTGTTTGTGTGTGTGTGAGGGTTAGCTAAAATGTTCATAGGCTGATCAAGTTACTCTCACAGAATATGACCAAGTAAAGTTTATTTTTCAACATAGTGCTATTTGTGGTCTATATACTTCTTCCGTCAGTGTTGCAGTGCTTGAATCCCATTGGTAAAAAAAGGTCATCAAAAGAAGATATGAAACCATCGTTAAACTTTTCAACCAACACTTGCATGTTATAAAGAAATAATAAAAATTATTGCCAGTTATTTAAAAAGTAAAAATTGATGAGCAGTCAGAGAAAGGAGTAGCGCCCTTCCCTACACTTTCGTGTAGTAGCTATTGAAAAGGGAGCCTTTGGGTTCCCTTCAACTACAGTTGCCAAAAACAACAATTATACATATTTTTTCAATTAGTTTCTGAGAAATTCCAGTATCTTTTTTAGCTGTTATAATTTCAAACAATCTTTGTATTGTCATTGGCCCAGATTTTTTTTACTGTTATTATATCAACTTCCAGGACATGCAATCTTTTTTTTGAGTTTCTTGTCTCAGTAATAAATCATTATCATATTAATAGCTTGCATTTATTTTGTAACAGTTTTGAATGATTTTGTCTCCAAATAAGTCGTGACTCAAAATATTTTTTCCTCCATTGTCCAAGGGATTGTGATCAAGGATTAATAGTTGTTATAGTATACTATTTTCAAATCTGAAACAAAAAAGAACAAAACATTATAATTAGTAGAGTTATTAGTAGTCACACGGATCCCATTTATACTGAGACACCCTATATTATTATTAGTAGAGTTATTAGTAGTCACATGGGTCCCATGTATTCTGAGACACCCTATATAATGATCAGTTTCATTATAGTACAACAGCATTTAAAGAGAAGTATTTTAGCCAAAATCAGAATTATTGTAAGTTAGCAAAGAAGTGATTAACTTCTATATAAAAACATAGACAACATCATCAGTTGGATCACAAGCATGGCCCAAGGCGAAAAGACGAAAGTGAGTTACCTGCTTTGTTCCTTTTACTGGTATGACCTCCAGAGTTCCAGACAACCAGATACCATCATCTTGGTTTCCCAGCAACACTTGGCGAACTCTACTGTCCAGCTATTTTTAACTGCTCTTTTCAAGGCCAGAAAGTATTTCCCACTAATCCTGCTTAGAGGACCAGCCAGTTCCGGACCAGCCAGCCCAAGGCAGAACCAACCAACCCAGCTACTTGAAACTGCCATTTTAAGGGCAAGAAAGTATTTCTTGCCAATTTAGCAAAGAAGACTAGCCAATTCCAGACAAGTCAGCCTGATGAAGCAACCACCTGATGTAGCAGACCAACCAGCCCAGTGCAACAACACCTGGAGCAACAGATTAACCAGCCCAGTGCAACAACACCTTACAACTCAGGCCATATTCCCTGGTTTACAAACTGCTATCCTTCCATACTGACAAAACAGGTCAGTGAGTGGTGGATACTGCTTTGACAGATGACAGCTAACACTGATCAAAATCTAAATTAACTGCCAATTCAACCACTAGGATGTCGGCTGACTTACCTTAGCAATCTAACTCATTTAACCCTCCTGCAGTCTGCAGACTATATGGCCACATAACTACTCCAGCAATCTGTTCAAGCATTATCCAGATTTATTGTCCTCAGGAACTATAAGACAATCAAGTCTATGCTTTTGACATGGACAGGAATTTCCCTCAAACACTTTTTTATTATTGTTTGTGAAATAAAAATTAGCTTTTTAAACATTACTCACTCGCCTTCATTGTCCTTGCCTTAGCCATTGTCATTCATATTTCAAACATCAGCAGGATCAATATATTCATCAGTCCCACAACGAAATCTCTGTCTTTCCCTCTCCTGCTTCAAAATTCAATCGTATTTTGATTAATTATCGACAGATAAATGATAGGAGTAAAACTGAAATTCTTTACATTGGTGTTGGTGGGTCTTAATGTGACAGGAGAAATATCTTTTATCCAGAAAGAAGTTGGGGACATTGAAAATTCACCTGCCCTTTACAGAAAAGACAGATAAAGAGCCGCTCACTGAGAAACTCTTGCCCAACATTACAGTCTGAAGTGACTATTCATCACACACTCCTCGAACCGCAAGGCACACTGCTATTTGCCTTCATAGTTACAACAGTACAGAAATAATACGGTGTCCAACCAAAATTTGATTAGTCTACTGGATAGAGTGTTCGCCAATGGACCGGGAGACCTGGGTTCAATCCCAGGTCACATCATACCAAAGACATTAAAAATGGCACTTGATACCTCCTTGTTTAACACTCAGCAATATAAGGTATGTATCAAGGATAAAGTGGAGCAATCCAGGGAAAGGAATTGCGCCCTCCCCTACACCTTGGTGTAGTAGCTATTGAAAACGGAGCCTTCGGGTCACCCACTTTACTTATTACTTTACATTATCCAGTCATGGTAATGTGACTAGCGAAAGCATGAACTGCTGTCGATAGGTTATCAGTCAGACTTATCCTATAGAATAAAATGCAATTTTTTCCAAGCAGTGGTTGAGTCAATTCTACTATATGGATGCACCATATGGACGCTGAATAAGGGTTTAGAGAAAAAGCTAGTCAGGAATTGCGCAAGAACACTATGAGCTATATTGAACAAATCCTGGAAGCAAGATCCCACAAAATGGCAGCTGTACGGCCACCAACGTCCCATCTCTAAAACTATCCATATAAGATGGACAAGACATGTAGGATACTGCTGGAGAAGTAAGAACAAACTCATAAGCAACATTCTCCAGTGGACCCCTTCAAACTAACGTGCAAGTGTTGGACGACCAACAAGAACTTATTTACAACAGCTCTATATAGACACAGGATGTCATCTTGAAGACCTGCCAGGGAAGATGGATTGTAGGCATGAATAGTGAGGGGGAGCCAGGGAAATCCTTGCTAGCAGCACATCAGGATGATGATGACACTATACAAATTATTTACCCATCACCAACAAGAACTTATTTACAACAGCTCTATATGGACACAGGATGTCATCTTGAAGACCTGCCAGGGGGGATGGATTGTAGGCATGAATTGTGAGAGGGAGTCAGGGAAATCCTTGCTAGCAGCACATCAGGATGATGATGACATTATACAAATTATTTACCCATGACTCAGAGAATAGTAGAAGAATTTTGTTGATTCATTTAAAAGCAGCAATCCAAAAATATGTTTTTGTCATGTTAGTTGGGAGTAATCATCAGGAGCTTTTGAAAACATTTCATCTGGGAGTGCAAAAAAATAAATAAATAAAACAATGAGATCTCAATAGATTCTATTTTAAACAAATCTGAAAAAAAAGGAAATTATATAGAACAACTTTTATCTGGTATAATAATTTGTCTCTCTTCTCTGACTCCCGGTTTAAAGTATTTAGTGGTTTCATTCATTATTTTAACCGCTTGTGGAGATCATCATCATCATCATGTTGTGCCACTAGCACAGATATCCCTGACCCTCTCTCGCCACTTTTCCCTATCGTTCATCGCCTCTGGCAGGTCTTCAGGGCTACATTCTGTGTCCTGACATAGCTGCTGAATGTATGTTCGTGCTGGTCGTCATGCTTTTTCCCGGCCATATGTGGGGGTCCATAAGAGTACATCACTTATGAGCTCATCCCTGCTTCTCCAACAGTGTCCTGCATGTCTGGTTCGTCTAACTTGGATAGTTTTCGTGATATGAGGCAGGTGGCCGTATAGTTGGTGACTTGTGGGGTGTTGCTGCCAGGACTTGTTCAAGATTGCTCGCAGCATTCTTGTGTAATTGCCATCTAGCTTCTCCAGCTGTTTTGTTAGCGTCCATGTAGTGCAGCCATACAGCAGTATTGATATGACTGCTGCCTGGAGGAAACTGTGTTTCATTTTATCGGTTAGGTCAGGGAGATAAAAGTTTCCATATTTATCATTTGCAAGCTGATCTCTTGTTTTTTTTTTTTTTTCATGTAAATCCTTTGAATCGTTAAATTTTAGGATTTTAGGGCCAGAAGATATTCACATTGTTCACATTTATGCATAATGGCATCTCTAGCAATTTGAAGATGAGTGATGTGCTTTTGCAACAAAACAATACAATGCCTCATAACAGCTTAAAGACCCAACGACCTTGCTGAATACTCTAAACTTTCTTGACCTGGCATTCTCAGACTTTTATATATTTGAGCCCAGGAATGTGACACTGAGAGGACAACAATTGTCTAATGATGAGGAGGTGAAAAAGCCAACTTACTCATGGTAAAGAGGCTTCAACAATTGAGAAGAAAGAAGACTTTGTTGAGGATGAGATTCGGAATCCTGAGCCAGTTGTTCTCCAATGCTCATGAGGTCAAAGAAGGCAACTCACGCATGGCTAAGAAAGCAGCCAACAAGCTTCTATTAGTTGGGTATACATGTCCTTATTCAAAGGTGGAATAACACAATTGAGAAGGAAGAATATGATTTCGAGAATTAGATTTGGAATCCCAAGACTTTTGTGTACATTTTGATATGCTTTGTGTGTTTCTGCTATTAAATCTGCTTAAATAAAATTGACCTTGTGTTGTATCCTGTTCGCAGCATAGAGGCAGTGAATTCTGTTGTGATTGGAGAAAAATAGGCTTTTGACTGACCTTTGAATATGAAGTTTGCTGAAAAATCAGATGGTAGTAAATCCCTGAGGCTAACATGCATGACAGTAATTGAGTTCAAATTCTAGTCATGCAATTATGCTCACTGTCAGAGAAATACTCTTGGGAAAGGCATGAACTCTCTCATCCCTATAGCTATTACTTTAATGGTACAAATACAGTTCTTCTACAATTAAATAACTCATGAAGGTTTAAAAAGACACCAAAACCGAAAATTTAGGGGAATCTAGACATGTTGATTAATTTTATCATTTGTTAAATTACCTAAAATTTCTGCCTAATGTTTTAAAATCTGTTTGGGATAATCTCTCCCTCCCTCCTCTTTCTCTCTCTCTCTCTCTCTCTCTATATATATATATATATTAATTAATCAAATTATTATATATATATATATATATATATATATATATATAAGGTGCATACGATCAGTTTCCAGACTTTTTTGTATGGGCACTTTTATTGATAGTACACACATGAAACTCTAGTCCCCTTCGAAGTAATCTCCTCCAACTGCAATGTACTTGTTGTACCATTCCAACTTTTGGAAGACCCCATGGAAGTTCTTTTGTCTGACCATGTCAATGACCTTCGTCACAGCCTCTTTCATCTCCTCAATTGTCTCATAACGACAGCCTCTAAGCTTAGGAAATAACCAAAAGTCACAGGGAGCAAAGCCAGGACTATAGGGAGGCTGAGTACCTGTCTTGATGCCCATCTTGGTCAAATAGTCTGTCACAAGGATGGAGTTGTGGACTGGTGCAAATGTCACTGACCCGATTTGAAGAGCGCTGGCCTCTTCCTAAGGAATCTCTTGCTGAACTCCTTTAAAACCTCAACATAGTAACCCTAACCCTAACCCTTTGGCCAATCAACTGTGGTGTATTGACTTCCTTACTCCTCCCACACCTCTCATTATCTCTCACAGACTCCCTGGCTTCCTTGAATTTCTTATGTCACTCAAAGCAGTCTGAAGCATTCCATACGTTTCTGTGGCATCATTTTTTCCAAGTTTTAAAACAGAATTTTATTGCATATCGTTCTTCTAAAATGTCAGATTGCATTTTTGGAATTCCCCAGCTGTGACAATCAGGCTTTAGTAGAGTGTATTCCAACTGCTGCTGTAGCTGTTCATTTGAACCTGAAATCATAAAAATTAGTCAGTCATCTCATAAGATGTATAGCAATAAGATTCTGAATTTTCAAGAGTCAAGAGTATATATATATATATATATATATATATATATATATATATATATATACCCTTATATATATATATGTACATATATTTGATATAGTGGCCACCTGTCAACACCAGGAAATCTTTTGACCAAAAAAATAAAGATCAACCATGAGAACTCATGCCATAAGTGTGAGAAGAAGTCACATGAGAGTTGAACATTTTTTTGAAAAAGATTAACCAGTTTGTGAACTACTGGCAGAGCAAAAAGGAATGACTTAAATTTTGATGCTAGTGAAACCTCCCACCTCATTGTTGAACAATAGACCTTTCCTTCATAGACATATGTAGATAGATAGATAGATAGATAGATAGATAGATATGAGCTGGCTTAGATAGACTGATAGATAGATTGCTAGATAGATATGAATGTTCTTAGATCAATGTGAAGAGACTGGCATTGATAGATGCAAAGAGACTGAGATGGATAGATAGATAGATATGAGCAGGCTTTGATAGATTGACAGATAGACTGATAGATAGATATGAACACTCTTAGATCAATGTGAAGAGACTGGCATAGATAGATTGATAGATATGAGTAGGCTTAAATAGAATGACAGATAGATTGATAGATAGATATGAACACTCTTAGATCAATGTGAAGACACTAGCATAGATAGATAGATAGATAGATAGATATGATCAGGCTTAGGTAGATGGACAGATAGACTGATAGATAGATAGATATGAACACTCTTAGATCAATGTGAAGAGACTAGCATAGATAGATAGATAGATAGATTGATAGATATGAGCAGGCTTAGATAGATAGATAGATAGATAGATAGATATGAACACTCTTAGATAAATGTGAAGAGACTAGCATAGATAGATAGATTGATAGATATGAGCAGGCTTAGATAGATGGACAGATAGACTGATAGATAGATAGATATGAACACTCTTAGATCAATGTGGAGAGACTAGCATAGATAGATAGATAGATATCGCTTCACATCTCTATGTTTTTGAAACCAATTTAGAGGAAGGTAGCACAATTAATTATAAAGTGAGAGGTATTTCTTCAGTGATCCAGTATCTGACTTATTCCTTTTTCTGATGTGGAGTCGTCATTATCTCTTCATCTTGACTTTGTCTCTGCCAAGTTTCTTCAAGGCCCTGCTATGCCACGTATAGATATAGACATAGATATATTATTTTGCTTTTATTTCATTTTTCTCTTTTTATTCTATCATATGTATCTTTCAGGATGTTCAGTATGTCATAGAGCTGTTACTATATAGAGGGATTGACGGGTGAATCGTCATCTAAATTAGACAAAAAATGACGTCTCACCTTATCAGATACAGTATAAGAGATATGTCTCTTATATCTGGGTCTCCTATATCAGGGTCTCTTATAACCGGGTATCTTATAACCGAGTTACACTGTATATTCACCAAAATTATATGAAAATATCTTGAAATAATATAGATCAAGTTTATTCAAAGAAATCATCATTATCTTCAACTATGGTTTCCAGACAACTCCAGAATCTCCTGCAAGCCTTTCTAAAGCTCTCCTTATTTAAATTGGTAAATACTGCCATTATCCTTGCCTTCAGTTCATCTTTAGTGTTGCATGGAGTTTTGCTGGTCTCTTGCTCAGCTGCACCCCACACATGATAAGGGGGTGCAATCTGGGGAGTTAAGCAGCTAGATGTTAGGGTTGATGTAGTTACAGAAATTTTCTCAGCCAACACTGGATTATCCTGCTTGCGTGACATGGCACAGATTCCTGTTGCCAGATATAGGGTCTTCCTGCAACCATCTTTTTGATCTAGAGCAGCAGTTGATGCAGGCCTCCATGTTGAGTCTGAAACCACATAGGAAGACAAATGGAGGTATAATGTCGCCATTACTAGTGACCACTCCAAACACCATGATATGGACCAGGTGTTTGGTTTTCATAAATGTGAATATTAATCTGTTCTCAGATTGAAACCCAAACTCTCTGATATGTTCATATTAGAGCCTCTAGCATGAATGCTGAACTGTACAGCTCACCATTTCCAGACTTCTAGAGAACTAAATAGTATCATGGTGCTACTTTCCTCACAAACAGTGCCAATGCTCAACTGACACTAGTTTGGTGCACAGTAGACAAAAACCGAAACAAACAAAGCTCATGTACAAAATTGATAATTTAAAATGGGGACAATTTACACATCGCATCCTGTACAGGATGTTTTAAAAATATTTCTATAGGAGTTCTTTCATGATATAAGGATTTTAAAGTCTCCATTTGTTCACTATCCCTGACAACATATTACTAGAGTATTCCCCCAGATGATATCTGCAACAGCTGTTCTGATTTTCTAATAAAGGTACTCCCATAGAAATGTTAACAGTTATTTAATCACTTTTGGGAGATTCAAAGAACGTAATGCCAGATATAATGAATAATGTGGAGACTGTTTGAAATTATGTCATAAAGATGCTCTCATAATAGAGTTGACATTTTTTTAATCAATCTTTATATTACTTTATGTTATATTACATTTCTTGATCTGGCTTATGTCAATCTGTTTTATGCCATTACAATTTTTAAATAAGCAACTGTTAAGAGCTTTTTGTTTTCAGCTCTCCTTCAAACAAAACTGACTATCATAAGTTGAACTGGTTTACTTTAGTTGGGTTTTATGGTATATCAACCATTGTAGGTTATTTAATGCCAAATCCTCTTTACACATATATATTAAATATATAGGATTTGGTTGGGTTGGGTTTTATAGCATATCAACCTCTGTAGGTTATTTAATGCCAAATTCTCATCATACATATATATTAAATATATATGATTTGGTTGGGTTGGGTTTTATGGCATATCAACCTCTGTAGGTTATTTAATGTCAAATCCTCTTTATACATATATATTGAATATATGATTTGGTTGGGTTGGTTTTTATGGCATATCAACCTCTGTAGGTTATTTAATGCCAAATCCTCTTTATACATATATACTAAATACATAGGATTTGTAAACACACTTTGTAGATTATATTCTTCAATGAGCCTGAGCTTTTTTTGGCACATAGTTAAATGGTTTCAAGTATTGCTATAAAGCAGTCACAATTTAATGTCAGTTATTTGATAGAGATAGAGATTTTCCAAGTTTAAACAGAATTTTTTTGCATATCGTTCTTGATTTCAGACAATGACATTATACCATAATAGTTTGCAGGTAATTTCATTATTAAGACATTTAGAACTAATTTCTTTGCGAACTGGTTTTGCTAGTTTCTACCCATTTAAATGGTTTCAATTATTGCTACCTTGCACAAATAATTCATTTCAATATTAAGTATTTCTTTGAACACAGTTAAATGTATTTCTAAGTATTTCTATGTATCACTAACAATTCAATTAAACATCAGTCATTTGTTTACACACAGTTAAATGATCAAACAGTTCTATTTCTAACAACTTAATTGAGCATATCTGGTGCAACCACTCTGGGTCAAAGTGGACTTGAGAGCAAAAGCATTGAAATACCAGACAGAGAATTTTAATATGATATCATATTACACAACTCAATAGAATAATGGCTTTAGTACATATTGGGTCACCAGCTAGTGGGTAGAGTGTTTGCCAATGATCTAGGAGATCGGGGTTCAATCCCAGGTCAGGTCATACTAAAGACTCAAAAAATGGTACTTGATACCTCCTTGCTTAACACTCAACATTATAAGGTACTTATTGAGGGTAAAGTGAAGCAATCCAGGAGAAGGAGTAGTGCCCTCCCCTATACCTTGGTGTGGTAGCTATTGAAAAGGAAGCCTTTGGGTTGTCCTCGACTACAGTCTCCAACTTTACTTACTTGCATATTGAGCACAATGAAAAACGAAAAAAAAAAAGAAAAGAAAAAAAAGGATTCCCACACTATGCATTCCTTACAGCACTTACTTTTATGAAGTGGTTACTCATCTAAGTTCTGAACAGGTTCATTTCTGCTTAACTTTGATGATTTCATAGGAACTGCTGCTTTCAGCATGACTAGACCATAAGTCACTTTTTGATTCAGTGTTAATATAATTAGAAATTCTTGGGTCATATTTCTTGAATTTTTATGTAAAGATTTTTTTTTCTTGGTGGTATTGCACATCATTTTTCTTCACTTCATTTTCTGAAAAAAAAAAAAAACCCAAAAAAATCACATTGTGGATTGACCTATTGTTGCACTGAAGAAAAAGCCTTCACTTTGATCGTTAGCATCAAGGGATTTTTTTTTTTTAATTTTTTCTGACGCCATTAAATTGATAGGCTAAAAAGATTTCCACTTTTTAATTTTTTTCTTTCTTTCTCTAAATTCAACTAATTTCAGAAAGATGCTCTTTAAAAATTAAACTGGGGCTTTCATGTTCTATTTAATGATGACTTTTTTAGTTTTTTGAATTTTTTCTTAAGAATTTTATTTTTTTACCCTAAATTCCCAACATAGCTATGGTTTTAGAATGACAAGGATACAATTCTAAAACCTAAAAAAAAAAAAATACAAATAATTCATTGCTATATATGAAACATGATTAACTCAGTTATTTAAGAAACTTGCACTCATTTCAACTAAACCAAGTCCTATGGGTGTCCATTTAGAATTTCAGTATGATGACCTTTTAGTTATAGTACCAGTGCACTAAATACGGCTCAATATTTGCATATTACAAGGGTCGTTCAAAAAATTCTCAGCCTTATGCAGAAAAGAACTATGACTGAACATTTTTATTGTTGCCCCACTCAACCGATTCTTATAAAAGTAGAAAAATCTCGTTTTCTCATTTTATAAGAAGTGAAAGTATGTTCTTCCTCCAGCTAAGAACTTTTTGAATGCTCCTCATATACTCATGTATAGAATGGATTTTGTAGATATAATTTTTTGGCAAATAATAAGTGCCTGGCTTTACACAAGTAATAATTTTGGAGGTGGAAGTCCCCCATGCCATGATGGCTAACATGCTGGACTAATACCCTTGGGAAAAATATCAAACCCTTTACCCTACCCAGCAATGGGTTAAATAGTTTCTCTCCGACAAGGATAATTTGGGCATTAAATAACCCATGATGGCAAACTGATTCTATAGAATTAAGGATAAACTTATACAGGTATATAGTTTTAAAAAAATATTTTGGATTTATTTAATAAAGATATCCATATATATGTGCCAATTATCTGGTCATTACACTTGAGTGGATAATGTTCTTCTCATTTTATATAGGATCTGCCATACCAGATTCTTCATCCTTTCTTTTGCTAATGACTTTCTTATGTCCCTCAAATCTAAAGATAAAAGCATGTTTTCTACTGAAATCATTTTCTCCCTATATAGGTTATAGACCAGAGGTGGGGAATATTTTCATTTTTAAAGGGCACATTGAAATTTATTATTGTTATCATTTGTGTACAGGAGACTATTTTTCCTGAATTTTCCAGAATAATTCATCACAAAAGTCAGGGGTGCATATAATACACAAGAATTATATAATTAACTTTTTTCCAGCGACATGCCTCTCCATATTCAGGGCAGAATGATCAAATGTAACACATATCTATAGTGCAAACTAATGCGTTTTATGTTGTTACAGAGAAATATCTACTGGAATGTGTGTTTGTTTATAAGTCAGTTTCTCTTAATGTGAGCTTATTTTTGCTGCAAGCTTGTTTTATTTTAAGGTGAAAATGTCCATGTATTTGCACTAAATACAGTGTCAATTTTGTGTTTTAAGATATGATGTCAACTACATAAATTCTTAATTTTTGTCACAATAATAAGTTGAACAAAGGTTAAAATTAGCTGCAACAAATCCTAAAAAAGTTGTATCAGTCACAGATCTATTTTCTCTCGTGAATCAATGCCCCCGCCAAGTGATTCAGCCACACACTGACCAATCAGTGGGCAGAGCGCATTGATTCCAGCTTCCTCTAAAGAACTATTTTTTCTAGCGCTTTTTGGGAGTCTGCCACAGAACAGAGAGCACACGGCCAGCAGAGAAGAAAGAGCTCTCTCCTGTAGCCTGCCATAGGACACTCCAGCATTGCTACAGCTACACACTAAAGAAGACATCGGTGGCTACCTGTTACACACTAAAGAACTAACGCTGCGACCTGCGACACTGCTGCTACCTGACACCCAAAAAAACTTTTCTCACTCTGGCACAGGTCTACTTTCTGTCATAAAAATAAACCATTGATAGTTGTTCTTCAAAGAAGTTTTGTTATTTTGTTCATCGCCACATAAATAACCACAAATTGACTTATAGTGTATGTGAACCAAACAAATCCAAAAAAAGTCATGGCATATCAAACACAATAAATTTTTTTCTAGAATTTCATTGTTCAAAGTTAGAGGTGTGTATTATACAGCATAACCGGGATATAAGAGCTGTCAGTACTGGAGAAGAAGTCTCTTTTATCCGGTTTTGGTCTATTTTGTTTAGGTAACACAGGCTCTGATTTGCAACCAGAAAAAATCTCTCTTATATCCGGGTCTCTTATATCCGGGTTACACTGAATGCGGGCTATGCACAGATAATTACAGTATTTACGTATAAGGTGGCGTTCATTTTTAATAGAGTATAAAGAAATACGTTCCAAATAATTTTTTATAAAAAGTTGAATTTCTTCTAAATCAAATATACCAGGATTTTATTATTCATAGAGAAACATAATGTAACTAAAAAAGATATTATTAGGTATTAGTGATTACCAAACACTAAAGCATAAAGGTGCAAAATTTCTTTTTATGTTCTCAAAATTTATAAGGATTTTTCAGTTCAGCAAATCTCTCTCTCTCTCTCCCCACCTCTCTCTCACTCTGCTTCTATATCTCTCTCTCTCTCCCTATCTATTTCTCTCTTCTCTTTCTTCAAGTCTATTATATTAAAATTACCAGTGGTAGTCATTTGGAAGATGTCCTGTAAAAAACGCACCAAATAAGCAGTGACACCAGATATTTCCTATCTTGTCCGAGGTATTGTAAGTAAGTAAAGTTGGCAAGCTTAGTCGGGGGTGACCCAGAGGCTCCCTTTTCAATAGCTACTATACTGAGTTGTAGGGGAGGGCACTACTCCTTTCCCTGGATTTCTCCACTTTACCCTTGATCCCTAGCTTACATTGCTGAGTGTTAAGAAAGGAGGCATCAAGTACCATTTTTTGAGCCATTGGTATGACTTGACTTGGGATTGAACCCAGGTCTCCCGGGCCATTAGTGAACACTCTAACCATCATGCCTATGTCAAGGTATTGTGATCGAGGATTACTAGTTGATATAGTATACTATTTTCAAATCTGAAACAAAAAAAGAACACAACATTATTATTAGTAGAGTTATTAGCAGTCACATGGGTCCCATGTATATTGAGACACCCTGTATTTATGACATTAGATAATATTGAAAAAATATAATTGTTAAATGTCCTTTCAGTTATACTTATTTCATGAGTCTTGATTCATCTATGGCTCCCCACATTAAAATGACCTTGTGTCAAATCCTACCTGGTGGAAGGGTAAATAAATATCTTTAAATATCTTTTAAAGTAACAATTTATTACTTTTGCAAGCATTTGATTAGTTTCTTTGTTTGTAATAGCATATCAACCTTTGTGGGTTATTTAATGCCAAAGCCATCCACGTAAAAAACCCAGCAACAACACTATTTTACCAATCGGTAAAGATGCTGCACACAGTCTTAAGGCTGAAGTTTCCTCACCGTTTATCGTCAATACAATGATAGAATTAACTCAAGCTTTTCTTAGCATTAGAACTTTGCACTCTGATGACATTTTAATAGAATTAATGACGAGACTGTGTAGAATGGTTTTTGGTTACAATGGTGGCTGCTGGGTAATATTCTTTGTTCTGTTTTAATTTCTCTGCTTCAAATAGAAAAAGAAAAAAGCACATCTGCAGCAAAGAGGAAGAAAATGAGACATGCAGGTTTATTTAGGATGAGTAGTTTTAGTAGTTCAGGGCAAAATTCTCTTTTTTAGATTTGGTCAAAGATCAAACTGTAGTTTCTGTTTTTGTCAAGTTATTTTCATTGTCAATTTTGAGTTTCTTTAGTGTATTAACAACCCATTACTACTTCCAACTTCCTTATATATATATATATATATATATATATATATATATATAAATATGTGTGTGTGTGTGTGTGTGTGCACTAAATTTTATGCACTTGAATAATATATATATATATATATATATACTGAGGATTCAGTAATGCTGGAGCTTTGGGGAATGTAGAATACCCCTTCATTGGCATCACTCTTAGGTCTTAGGTGCTAGTTTTTGTATTTCCTAGGTGATGGTAGGTGAGATGTTTATGTCCTTTAGGTGCTAGATGTGTGTTCATAAAGAAGTGTTTGTGGAATATTTTCTGTTGGAGAAGAAAAGATTGTGGTTATATATACTTTGTTTTATAGTGCCCTTCATTGCACCTATGTATTGCTTGACTGAGTTGTTGGTTTTTACAGTGGCTCTGTACACTATGTTTTTTTTTTTATGGCAGTTTCCTAGTAGGGGGCATGTTTCTTTATCCCTACAGTTGCATCTATTTTCTTCATAATGCAAAGATGATGATAATTCTTTTTTTAGTTAAAATCATCACCACACACACACACACACACAAATACATAAAAATCTTATTCAGTCAAATCCAGTCTATTGAGAAACTTTGTTACACTTCACTACAAACATATCTAGGAGACAACCTCAATCCCGTCAAGAGGCACACGCATCATCATACACACACACTAACAATCTCTAATACAA
This sequence comes from Sepioteuthis lessoniana, assembly GCA_963585895.1. Lineage (NCBI taxonomy): Eukaryota > Metazoa > Mollusca > Cephalopoda > Myopsida > Loliginidae > Sepioteuthis > Sepioteuthis lessoniana. The sequence continues at coordinate 112,811,411 of OY757908.1, read as the reverse complement.
ATTTAACGCACACATACACACATACACACAAAAAAGAGTCATACAAATCTCAGCAGAAACATTCGCCTTAATGTATTTTTCTATTTTTTTGATTTCTCAAATATCTTTCTTTCTCTGCCTGATGATTGTCGTAAAAAGGTGGCATGAAACCTTAGGTCACTGATAAACATCCATGCGATTAAATATATGTAATAACCAATGTACATTTATTTATTATTTTATAACAGCTCTATCAAAGATATGGAGCCCTTTCCAAATTATACCACATTTGGTCTGCCACAAACCCTCCAAGTAAGATAGTAACAACCATATACTGTTGTAATATATATATATATATATATACACACATATACACGCATACACATAGATACATACATGCATATTCATTTACACACACACACACACACATATATATATTCATATTTATACACACAAACACTGGTATAATTTCTGTTTCTACCCTATTTCTCCCTGTGTATAAGTAAGTTTTAAACAATATATATATATATATATATATATATATATATATATACAATATACTTAGATAGATATGTATATATTAAAATAGTATAAAAGTAATATAGCCCTATAAGACAATGGTCTTTATTGAAATTTTAGTCAAATCATACTATATATCTGTGTATATACATATATATATATATATATAAATATATATATACATATATATATATATGCACATACATACATATATATATATACATACATATGTATAATTATATTATTAGGGTTATATATATTCATTATCTCTTTATTACTACTTATCTAGTTTTTTCCTCTCTCTAATTCTTTCTATGCATAGTAGCATTTAAACACACACACACACACATAACACACATACACACACATACACACACACATAGCATTTAAACACACACACACACATAACACATACACACATAACACACACACACATAACACACATACTCACATACACACACACATAGCATTTAAACACACATAACACACACACACACACATAGCACACATACACACACACATAGCATTTAAACACACACACACATAACACATATACACATACACACATAACACACACACACACATAACACACATATTCACATACACACACATAGCATTTAAACACACATAACACACACACACACATAGCACACATACACACACATAGCATTTAAACACACACACACACACACACACACACACATAACACACACACTCATGCACACACGCATAACACACATACACACACTCACATAACACACACACACACTCACATACACGCATAGCATTTAAACACACACACACACACACACACATAACACACACACACACACATAACACACATACACACACAAAGCATTTAAACACACACACACACACACACACACACACACACACACACACATTACGGTTATTAGCATAGAAAATGGAATTAGTGACCAGAGTTCAAATCCTAAACCAATCTGTTTGCATTTCTCATTGTCCTTATGCTCCAGGAAAAAGTAAGAATCCAACAATTCTCCTTTAAGCCAAGATTAAATGGTAGGGTAGGCTGGTTCATTACCTTGTTATTGTTGTATATTGACCTTTGACCCGGCCAAACATGCCATTCCAAAGTGATGCACTGGAAGGAAGTGACACATTCCAATGGCAGTTATGAGAAGAAATCGCGTAGGCAGCCTTGGCTGACAATATGGGACAAGGTAAAATCCCATGGTACACTCATAGACTGATGCACCGGAAGAGAGTGACCTGTGAACTGCATGACAGTTATTTCTGCTTGATGACGATGACAGGAGGTGCCTGTGGTGTAGTCGTTATCGTCGTATGAAATGGACACGGCGACACGAGTTCAAATCCTGGACGAGACCGATTGCATTTCACATAGCACTTATACCCTTGGGAAAGGTATGAATCCAATCATTCTCCCTCCAGCTATGGGTAAATAGTAGGACAGACAAGGTTCTTCAGCCTTGGTTAGGCAACTAGTCTAGGAGAAGGAAAACTCTGAATTGAAACCTGTTAAACTCCGCTTAAAAATTGACCTTGTTTCATATCCTGCCCGAGCGGAGGGGTTGGTAAATAGTATCAAACATGCCATTCCAAAGATCAAGTAGGCGATTGAGTGGGTGATTGAACTATTATATAACTTGGTGAAGACAGGAAGTCAGAGTTGGAGATCAAATGAGTTAGAGACAAGTGTGGTAGAGAAAGCCAGCACTCAGCAGAAAGCTGAGCCCCCCGGGCCTCCGGTTGAGCAGCACTGGTGAAAGACACAACGCTGATGGCCATAAGAGTGGGGGTCAATATATTGCAGTTTTTGTTCGGTCTCCAACTCCCTCTCACACACACAACCCTTTCAAATAAAGTGAGAGGTATATTTTTTTAAAGAAATCTTCGCTCGTCTTTATTCATTGTGTCAATATATATTCTGCATGTATATGGGTATAGTTGCAGCATATGACTATACAACATTATAGCTAGCAACTTAGTCACACTATAAGGCTTCTTGTACTTGAACAATCCAAACGTTGCTGTCTAAAAAGTGTTGTAATTTGTTTTTTAAATTGACATTGGCCTATCTAGACTTCATATAGACATCCAGACATCATCAATTCATGACATAAATTGCACTGCTGGGCATATTTCTTCATTCAACCAAAAAAAAAAATTACCAGGTGGAAAGATGGATGAATATCTCAGTATGTACATTTCATGAGTCTAGATTCATCTATGGCTCCCCACACGAAAATGGCATAGTGTAAAATTGTTGTATACTTTTTCATAAAGCCAACCAAGAACATAATCAGATAATGAACGAACTTCAATTAACGAAATGAAACACACTTCTTTATAAAAATCTCTCTCTCTCTCTCTCTCTCTCTCATTTTATTCTCAAAAGGGGTACACAGTTTGAGAGATAGATGGAGAGACATATACTCAGAGAGGAGACTTCTTCTTACCCCATATCTTCTTCCTGGAGCCAGGGGGTGCCAACGCTTGCACCCCCTTGCAAGCAGTATCGTCAGAGACCACCTGACACCTCTGATCAGCAGCGTATCCCTGGCTCGACTCTCGATTCTGACTGGCCTGTCTAAATCTGACCGCGTGGTTCTCATATCATGTGGTCTCCTTCTAGTCACACACCTGCTCGACGCACTGCCATCTCCCTGTTTACTATTCACAATATGAAAGTTTTTCAAAGTACACAGGATCACCAGTAAGGAACCCAAAATCCATGTCAACAGTCATTATATTACAGAATCCTATCAATTAGGAGGCTTGGTGAATATCTCAGTTATGTTCATTTCATTAGTCTATGGCTCCCCACATGCCAAAATGACCTTATGTAAAATCTTATCAAGTAGGAGGCCGGATTAATATCTCAGTTATGTACATTTCATGAATTTTGATTTAACTATGGCTCCCCACACGAAAATGACCTTGTGTAAAATCCCATCCAGTGGGTCGGATGAATACGAGGTGCATACGATAAGTTTCCAGACTTTTTTCATATGGGCACTTTTCTTGATAGTCCACACATGAAACTCTAGTCCCCTTCGAAGTAATCTCCTCCGGATGCAATGTACTTGTACCGTTCCAACAACTTCTGGAAGGCCCCATGGAAGTCCTCTTGTGTCAGCGTGTCAATGATCTTCGTCACAGCCTCTTTCATCTCCTCAATTGTCTCATAACGACAGCCTCTGAGCTTAGGGAATAACCAAAAGTCACAGGGAGCAAGGTCTGGACGATAGGGAGGGCGAGGAAGTGTCTTGATGCCCATCTTGGTCAAATAGTCTGTAACAAGGATGGAGTTGTGGACTGGTACATTGTCCTGGTGGAAATGTCACAGACCCGATTTGAAGAGTACTGGCCTCTTCCGACGGAATCTCTTCCTGAACTCCTTTAAAACCTCAACATAGTAACCCTAACCCTAACCCTTTGGCTAATCAACTGTGGTGTATTGACTTCCTTACTCCTCCCACACCTCTGATCGTCTCTCACAGACTCCCTGCCTTCCTTGAATCTCTTATGCCACTCAAAAACTGATGCTCGATTCACACAAGATGCTCCAAAAGCAGCCTGAAGCATTCCATACGTTTCCGTGGCATTTTTTCCAAGTTTAAAACAGAATTTTATTGCATATCGTTCTTCTAAAATGTCAGATTGCATTTTTGAAATTCACCAGCTGTGACAATCAGGCTTTAGTAGGGTGTATTCCAATTGCAGCTGTAGCTGTTCATTTGAAGCTGAAATCATAAAAATTGGTCAGTCATCTCATAAGATGTATAGCAATAAGATACTGAATTTTCAAGAGTCTATGACAATTTTAAATACCCATACGAAAAAAGTCTGGAAACTTATTGAATGCACCTCGTATCTCAGTTATGTATATTTCATGAGTCCCGATCTATCTATGGATCTTCTACATGAAAATAACATTGTGTAAAATCCTATAAAGTAGGAGGCTGGGTGAATATCTCAGTTGTGTACATTTCGCGAGTCTCGTAAATAAATTTCAAACTTTGATTATGTCACATAGTTTTAAAAGAGACTGCTACTAAAAGAAAAAATATGTAAAGAGCATGACCCTCTACTGCATCTGATGGTGAGGCAACAGTCTTGTAACTTTGGGGAATATGGAGTACTCCTTTATTTCTTTTCCAGTCGGTTGGAGCTGTAGAATACACCGACTGTTTCTTCGCAGAGGATGACCGCCCCCCCCCCTAACGAGTGTCCTGTCTATAAAAACAAGATTTGGCATTCAATAACCAACAAGTGGTTGATATGCCATAAAACCAAGCCAAACCATATTGTGTGCAAAAAAATGATTATTATTAAATAGAACAATCAATGTTAGGAAAACTTGAAACCATTAAACTTCATACAAATTACTTGTATTAAAAATAGTTACAAGAAATATAATTGTTTATTAAAGCTTATTATTATTGGTTGGTTGTTTGGTTGGTTGGTTGGTTGTGTTTTACGACATATCAACACTTGTCAGTTATTTAATGCTGAATCCTGATTATATATTCATATCTATATTAAATATATTTAATTTGTAAATGAGTAGGGTCAGTCTACTCGGATTAAAAAGCAAAAATTATATCTGAGTCACCTGTCCTCAAATATAACACAAATTTATAAAAGAACAACTCGCAGAAACATTAAGAGAAAAAGCCAGATTGAAATTGCTGAAAATTTAAAAACATTAAAATTTGTTGTGAAAAGTACACGGACTGCACCTCTGCAGAGGAGTAAGCTCCCCCCGATTAGTGTTCTGGATATGGCACTAAACAATCTGGTGGTGAGGTTCCAGTAAGGCTGGAGCTTTGGGGAATGCAGAGTATCCTTTCATTGCCATCGCTCCCAAGTCCACTCAGGCCCAGAGTGGCAGCACCTGATGGCGTCCCTGCTATGGACGAAATAAAACTAAACTGTGTTGGTTAAGGTGGGACTGTTTTGACATTTCATCTACGTACTTATGCAAAACTGAATAGTTTGGAATAGAACTGTTTTTACATCTATCTCAGTGTATTACTAACCAACTAACCAACCAGTAAAAAGTAAAGTAAAGTTGGCGACCGTAGTCGAGGATGACCAGAAGACTCCCTTTTCAATAGCTACTACACCGAGGTGTAGGGGAGGGCGCCACTCATTTCCCCGGAATCGCTCCACTTTACCCTTGATCCTTACCTTATATTGCTGAGTGTTAAGCAAGGAGGCATCAAGTACCATTTTTTTGAGTATTTGGTATGACTCGGCCTGCGATTGAACGCCGGTCTCCCGGACCGTTGGCGAACACTCTACCTACAAGACCAATGGGTATTTCAGCAGTAATATCAATTTAAAAAAACTTGTTGGTTATAAAACCAGATGTTACATAAACTTTATTTTTGATGTCTATCAGGTCCATTTCCAAACAAATTTTCTGCATTTATTAATTCAAGAAAATTTAGCATAAAAAAAGTGAGTTTTGCAGTCAAATAGTTTTTTTAAGCCTTGAATTCAACTCAACTAAAGAGAAATTACAGAAACTCATTCTTGACCTCTTTTAGCCTTTATTCTTTGTACTGGAGAGATGTGTTTCAGACCTTGTCAGGAAACAATATAAAAATGTGACTATTATATTTTACCTCATCAAGAAAACATTTTTTCCATTTGTGTACCCCTTTTACATACTGCTGTTCATGGAACAATATGGAGATATTTCTTCTAGCTGCTGGGATATGTTACAGTGTCCTTTCTTCTCAATACCATTGGTATGTATATTATGTCTATGAAAAGCTTAATGATCTTTTATATACAAAGTGTTAGTATTTCGCGGAAATACTACTTCTTATATTAGCCCTTGAGAGGGGATTTGACTAAATGTTTTACCAACATAAATATATTTTAGTTGTTGTGGCAACACACTACCATCTTTGTAAAACGAGAAAAATCTTAATTAGTTTTTCTAGCTTTAATAAAAGTGGAAGAGAATAGCAATAACAAAAATGTTCAGCGATGGTTCTTCTTTCTGGCGGAGGCTTAACACTTTTTGAACGACCCACGTATTACATTTGGCACCCATCCACTTTGCGGATTGTCTAGTACTTCCTTTTCCTTCAGAGATTCAAAACTTGTATGTTATTTCCAAAAATTGTTTTCTTTAAAGATCAGGTAAATAAAATAACAATGAAAAAGAAAACAAAAGAAAACAAAAAAGCAGCGAAAATAAATTTTTGGAAAACCAAGTCACAAAGAAAAATGTTACGAAAACCTATTTGTTTTTTAATAAGAAATAAATGGATAAGCAAAATATGTGAGCAGACTTTCACTCACCAACAATAAACACTAAGAAAGAAAGAAAGAGAAAGAGAATAGCCATTAAACAAAGCTAAGAACATATATATAAAAAGGAGAAAATTGTACGAGGTGGGGAGTTGAAAAAGAATTTAATGTCTTGCCAAAGGGTTTATTAGCTCCAAACTATGCGACGTTTTTATTTGTTTGTTCGCTTGTTTGGTTGATTTTTTTGTTTTTTTGTTTTTGTTTTTTTTTTTAAAACTTTTTTGTCATCATCTTAGCTAGCTAGCACTTTCTCGTTCTTCTCAGGTTTTGAAGTCATGTCTCTGATAAAACCTTTGCATTTTCATCCCCAACACCTACCTCCATTAACGTACTCGCTTCGTGTGTAACTTTTCCAGAAGCTGCAAAATCGCTAATTATCTTCTTGGTTTAAAAAAAATCAATACGCTGTATTGAAACTGTACAGATATTTTTCTTTTTTAACTTTCATTCTTGCTTTTGCTTTTATTTATTTATTTAAATTCTACTTTATATCTTTTTGGCTCGTTTTAAAAAAAATTTTTTTTTTTATTTGTGTTATTATCAGTACTTCTTTCTTTTTGCCTCGTTTTGAGAAATCTGAAGAAAACGAAATTGACCAATGGGCACTTCTCCTGATTGCAGCTTCAATTCCTTCTGCTCGACTCTTTTGTTTCTTGTGAATTTCTTATTTAATGCTTTGAAGAAGTTCACAAGGGAACAGGTTTTGCTGTCCTTTTTCTTTCTTTTTCTTTAATCGAGAAAAAGTGGGAAAAATTTATTTTGTTTTCTTCTATACTTCCTCTCCAATGTCTTTTTCTTCTTTTAAAACTAATTTTGTATATCTTTGTCCTTTTCTTTTTCTTTTCTTCTTGAAAAATAAGAAACCCGGGGATTGCAAATGCAAATTGAATTTGAAAATAACCTTCAAAATAACCAAAGGGTCTCTCCACACACACACACACTACTTCTCTCTCCCTCTTTCTTTCTTTCTTTCTCTCTCTTTCTCTCTCTCTCTCTGTCTCTCTCTCTCACACACACACATATACACTACTTCTCTCTCTCTCTTTCTCTCTCTCCCTCTTTCTTTCTCTCTCTCTCTCTCTTTCTCTCTCACACACACACACTACTTCTCTCTCTCTCTCTCTCTCTCTTTCTCTCTCTCCCTCTTTCTTTCTTTCTTTCTTTCTCACACACACACACATATACAAACACACATACTCCTATCTTTCTTTTCCTTCACTTTTTTTATCAAATTTTTCATTCTTTCATTTCGTTCCTTCATTTTTTCTTCTCCCTCTTGACCGACCGATTTTCAACCACTCATTGTCCAAAAAGATAAGCACCTGGAACTACATTTAGTCAAATGCCTTTCTGAAAGTGCTGCCAAAGGCTCTAGGATCGATTCTTCTGAGTCGGCATCAAACTCTACGTGCCTGTCAATTTGGCACATAAAAATATACGTGCAGAAATGACATTTTGAGGGGGTGACGTTCTGAAATAATTCAAAACCTGGATCCATAGACAAGTGGACAGTCAGTTAGAAATAGATGCGATGCAGCGAAACATTCAATAGACCTTAATTAACTATCTCCATTTGCTCCTCATGTTACAGTGGAAGAAATCTTGATAGTTGATATCTATCACTAATGGAACAATTTGCGCATGACTATGAATTAATAATAATAATAATAATAATAATATATATATATATATATATATATATATATATATATATATATATGAAAGAAACTTTTATTTCATCTGTTCATAAGGACTTCATGACTTAAAGTTTCATGAATTAGAAATACAATCACAGAATAGATTCAATAATATTCTGGGAGTACCTGGGACTGGTCACTGCTCCCATCAAAGTTGTTTGAGAATTGTAACCGATGTCACTCCAAACCATAATTCCTAGAGTTATTGTTTGAATTAATGAATTTTTTCCAAAACTTATATATATATATATATATATATATATATAGTAAAGTTGGCGACTATAGTCGAGGGTGACCCAAAGGTTCCCTTTTCGATAGCTACTACACCAAGGTGTAGGGAAGGGCGCTACTTCTTTCCATGGATTGCTCCACTTTACCCTTGATCCGTACCTTATAATGCTGAGTGTTAAGTAAGGAGGCATCAAATACCATTTTTTGAGTCTTTGGTATGACTCGACCAGGGAATGAAGCCAGGTCTCCCGGGCCATTGGCGAACACTCTAACCGCTAGGCCAATGTCCGGTTCTTAATGAATTTATAAGAATATGTAAATTTATAAAAGGTTTAAAAAACAAATAGTAAAATAATAAAATAAAATAAAAGTATCCCACAATTCCACTGCTAACAAAAGTTTAACTTTCGGCTCCATAAAAAAAGAGACAACTCGGTATCTTAGGGTGTCTTGTAGTAGTCTCCGAGGCATAGTGGCTATCCTGCTGGACAGCGATCTCATAGTAAGCGAGTTCGAACACCAGTTACTCTATTACGTTCATTTCCGGATAAATACCCTAGGGAAAGTTAAGAACCCCCCATATCCCCCAAACTATGGGTTTAATTGTTCCACTACTGTTCTTCTTCCGCGATTGCTTTGGCATTAAATAATCTACGAAGGTTGATGTGTCATTAAACAAATAAACCAAAATCTTTTGGCGCTTTGCAATCTTACCGGACATACGTGCGTTTGCAGACTTTCTGAAACGAGCAGTCTATGCCATATAACTTTTATGACGTTATTTAATGGGTTAAATGAATAGACACATTCCAAGCCCTGTGTGTCGTGGGTGAATACACTTTTGGAAAAAAGATCGACATCATACATGCGAACGTTGTGTAATGTTTATCGTCGTCGGAAATGGACACGGCGAAACGAGTTCAAATCGTCAACGAGACTGTTTGCCTTTCACATAGTGCTAATACCCTTGGGAAAGGTATAAATCCAATTATTCCCTCTCCAGCTATGGGTAAATAGTAGGTAAGACTGGGTTCTTTTACGTTAGTACGGCAACCAGTCTAGGAGAAGGAAAACTCTGAATACAAACATGTTTAACACCACTTGAAATTTTACCGCGTGTCACATCCTGCTCTCTGTATATCTACTTTTTAAAAAATGTTTTATATTGAAATACCGTCAGATTTCACCAAATTTAAAGATATTATACTTACGTGTCACTTGTTTTACTAGATCTGAAAAAAGAAAAAGACGCATATGTCTAGGGAATAAATTAATAAATTAATTAATTCAAATTAAATTTTAAAAAAAAGAAAATTATTAGAATAAGCAGAAACTCCAATAGACCTCTGACAGGAAAAAGGGGCGACGCATGCGTAAAGAAAAAGGGACCTCCCGACAGAAGGAGGAAGCTCATTCTCTCTCAGCCAGTGACCAGCGGATTGAAAACACCTTGCTAACTAGTGGGGACGCCACGCGTTTGTCTTTGGACGACGCGTTGGCTAGTCCTTTCACTTGTAGCACTCGTCTCGGTTTACAGTATGCTAAAATATAAAAGCTACGAAATGGACCTATCGAACTACGAACTAAAACGCTGGAGTTGGACAAACTCCCCAAAGCGACTAACACGTTGTTAAACCTTTAAAACACAAAATGAGGATACAAATATGCCAAGAAACGATTAACGTATTTTCAAACACCTTGACTGGGGGATTCAACCATTTCAATTGTATTCCGGGAAAATCCCCTCACCCATTGAATTGTTGTTGAACCCAAGAAATAAAGGAAAGAAATTTAAAAAAAAAAACGCCTTCGTCTTCTATCTGTTGCTACCTTCTTTCGTATAATTCTTTTTTGGGCATTCTTGTTCGAGGAGTTACATCAACAAGTCAACGTTGGGTAAAAATAGAATAACCTCAGAGTAGAGTCAGATAAAAACAGTAACACAGATTGCTCTGACCTCTGCCTGACCCCATAATGTTTAGAAATAACTTTCCTTATTTTTTCCCGCCAAGAGCTTGTGGGGCAGAACACTAGCCTTTTCTCAACAAGTTAGTTGCATTTATAATATGGGCTTTACTTTACGATCTCATTAGTGCTCTTCTCTTCACTTCGCTTTGTTCTTCAGTCATCTGGTGTCACCATTTTGGGCCTTGTTCGTTGTCTTTTATTGTTATAACCCGTGATTCTAAATTCTTCCCAGTGTATGTGAGGAATAACAACATGACCACATATTCATATGCACATACTACTTTTATTTCTTAGCAACTTTTTAACCCTAACCCGCTGCAGCCTAAAAGGGTAATCAGTAAGCAAGGTAGAATATTCAAGCGCTCGGATCCAGGGTTTCTCACTAATAAAGTGACTAATTCCAGACTTCTTGAACCTTTTTGGTCACCTGACTGAAACCATCCAATGAGAGCTTTGGTCTCAGAATAACCTCGATTTTAATAACTGTCATTCATACTGATTGAACCTACTGTGTTTTCCCACGTGTTTAACGACTCAGGACTTTATTTGAATGCTCCATTTAATGTCAATGTTTATATTGTCTTATTTATTCTTTGGTAGTTATTAACTAGTTTTGACGTTAGGTCATCGTCAGGAGAAAAGTTTTTGTGAGGAAAAGTTTTTAGAAAAGTTTTTGAAAGATTTCAAAATGGCTTTCAAAAAAAGTTGATACGTTATCAGAGAAGCGAAGAAATATGAACGGGTGACGTAACCTATGTGTTCGTTGAATGAAAATTAGTTTCTGCTATCCAAGAGTTTTCAACTGACCTTTCTATGATCTCTGTTATAAAAAAAAAACAGGCATTGAACTCTCCATCTCGGAGATATATATTATGCATGGGTGAGATGTTTTTCAAATTAACATATAAAAATACTATTGTTTATAATATTTTTTCGACTATTTATGACGGTGAATTTACTAATAAATGACAATGGATGGTTTCTTTAGGTTAGTTACAGTCGAATCAATAGTTTTGGGAAATTAAGAACGAATGAGCATCAGTCGACTGATGTCCTTTCAAATCGTGCGAGTAGATAGAAGAATAAAAGTATAGAAAAAAAAAAGAAAAGAAAATAAGAAAAATAGAAAAGAGAGAAAGAAAATAAGAAAAAAAGAAAAAAGAGAAGGAAAATAAGAAAAAAGAAAAGAGAGAAGGAAAATAAGAAAAAAAGAAAAGAGAGAAAGAAAATAAGAAAAAAAGAAAAGAGAGAAGAAAAATAAGAAAAAAAGAAAAGAGAGAAGGAAAATAAGAAAAAAAGAAAAGAGAGAAGGAAAATAAGAAAAAAAGAAAAGAGAGAAGGAAAATAAGAAAAAAAGAAAAGAGAGAAAGAAAATCAGAAAAATAGACAAGAGGGAAAGAAAATAAGAAAAAAAAAGAAACGAGAGAAGGAAAATAAGAAAAAAGAAAAGAGAGAAAGAAAATAAGAAAAAAAAAAAGAAACGAGAGAAGGAAAATAAGAAAAATAGAAATCGAAAAAGAGAAAAACAATACGAAATATCGCGGAGAAGATAAGTATGAATTTATCCAATCTCTCCGCTGCGAGCAGGATGTGACACAAGACCAATGTTATCTTAACGGACACAAACTAGTTTTGAATTCAAAGCTTTCCTTTTCCTAGATCGGTTTTCATATCAAGGTTAAAGTGCCTAATCTGCCCAACCACTCGAGAAAATACAGGGCGGAACGATAAAATTGTCGCCCTAGAAAAGACGACATGATTCAATTTCCGTTTAATGAAAACCGGTTTTCTTTTTTCGTTGCAGACCATCTACTAGTTGGCCAGTTGTGTATAAATTCCAAGAGCGATAGGAGCCTTCTATCATGTCTGAAAGTGACACAATGTTAAACGAACGAGATCGGAGATGCACCGCTGTACAACTCATGCTCTCTACTGATCCAAGTTTTGACAACAGGACCATTGCCAGCACCCTCAAAATGCAAATAACAGGGATGTGCCCAGAGTGATGAAAGCTGGATGTGCTGAAGAGTGTGGTGATCCCCAAGTGCAATCAGACCCTGGCTGTGGCAGCAGAACTCGGCGCCGGCCCACAAGTCCAAAGTGACCCAGGCTTGGCTTCAGAAGGAGTGCTACGACTTTGTATCCTTCTCTCACTGACCCCCTTCCTTCCCCGACCTGAACCCACTGGACTACTTCGTTTGATTATACGTCGAGAACATCACCAACATGACCTCCCACAGCACCAAAGCCAGTCTGATCGCCGCCATCCGCCGAGTATTCGCCGAGCTCCCACCGGCACTCGTGGAAAAGGCATGCTCCCAGTTCTGGATCCGTATCGAGGCGGTGATTGAGGCTGAAGGCGGCTACATTGAATAGATGTCAGCTCTACTACATAATCAAGTTACCTGAGTTGATTTTTTCAATAAAAGTTTTAAAATAAAGCTGTAGTGTTGTTTTCTTTAGAAAGACCATTTTATCGTTTCACTCTGTAGATTCATACCTTTCCAAAGAGTATCCTCATGCTGTGAAATGCAAACAACCTCGTCCAGGGTTCGAATTCGGATCTCATTTTCTTATTTTAAACTCGTGACAAAGAGTTTCATTTATTTTTCAGTAGCATTGAAAATACAACTCACAGATGGAAATTCATAAAAGCTTTATAATAATATTTCATCAAATAATGATATTTTCTATTTCATAGAAGATACATGAAATTATAAATTCTGAGACTATAAAGGTGAGATCCTAATTTCTTTAAAGCGAGGATTATAACGAGGGAAGTTCTGCTAATGATTATACTAAGTGAGGATGAGCTTATAGTGACCCGTTTCTTTTTCCAACCATTGGTAGTTTACAACGACAGTATCTTTCCAAGTTTTTCCTGTTACTGAAGATATCTTCATTAAGAACATTATGTATAAGAACTGTCCAGTGTGTTACGTAATCGATGACAAATGTGTCCGGCCACTGTATGATGACCTACTGATGACCTCATTGTCCTCGAGTGCAGAATAAAAGGCAATAAGATTTACACCGAAATGTTGTATAGTAGGATGTTGAGTGTAATTGGTGGGACGCAGCTCATGTGATAGATGGAGTGTCCTATGATAGAGGCAGCAAAGACTGACAAGTTTCGCTAATCTTTTGACTCTCTCTCCTCTCTCTCTCTCTCTCTCTCTCTCTTGTATCTAGTGTCTGTTAAATCATGTGTCTATGTATAGGAGTCCACAAGAGAATGTTACTTATGAGTTTGTTCTTACTTATCCAGTAGTGTTCAGTTTGTCCGTGGTGAAATGATTATCGTCATAGGAAATGGACACGGTGATACGAGTTCAAATCCTGGACGAGACCGATTGCATTTCATATCGCACTAATACCCTTGGGAAAGATATGAATCCAATTATTCTCCCTCCAGCTATGGGTAGATAGTAGGACTGACTGGGTTCTTCAGTCTTGGTGAGGCAACTAGTCTAGGAGAAGGAAAACTCTGAATTCAAACCTGTTAAACTCCGCTTGAAAATTGACCGTGTGTCATATCCTGCCCGAGCGGAGGGGGTTGGTAAATATGAGTAGTGTTCAGTTTGTCTTGTTCATCTTACTTGGATGGTTTGTGAGATGGAAGGTAAGTGGCAGTAAAACTGCTTTTTTTATGACTAGCTGCTTCCAGAATTGATGCTGCCATACAATAGTACTGATACGGCTACGGCTTGAAAGAATTTCCGTTTTATTTTAGGAAGGAGTTAAAATTTCCATAGGGTCATTAACCTGTCAAAATCAGTCCATACTTTACCGACATGTATGTTGACATCGCTTTCAGTCGATGAGATGTTGTCACGACGTATGTAAACTTCAAAACCCCAAATGAAGTGTATGCATAATACCCTTCACTTTTATTGCCATCTAAAAATGACTATGTGTCACGGAGGTTCACGACATTCAGCAAACAAACGTCTCCGCTCAACCCAACCATCTTCTATGTGTTCTGGAAAGGTCTGATTTGATTGGTTTGGTTTTACGGCATATCAACCATTGTAGGTTATTTAATGCCAAATCCGGTTTATACATACATATTAGATATATATGATTTGTAAACATAAGTCAACAAAGTTAAACAGTTCCAAGTATTCCTATGTATCACAAACAATTCAATTAAACATCAGTCATTTATTTACACACAGTTAGATGATCAACTAGTTGTATTTCAAACAATTCAATCCAACCCTATTTACCCAACCCCTCCGCTCGGGCAGGATATGACACAAGGTCAGTTTTTAAGCGGAGTTTAACAGGTTTGAATTCAGAGTTTTCCTTCTCCTAGACTAATTGCCTCACCAAGGCTGAAGAACCCAGTCTGCCCTACTATTTACCCATAGCTGGAGAGAGAATAATTGGATTCATAGCGCTCCCAAGGGTGAAATGCAATCAGCCTCGTCCAGGTTTGAACTCGTATCGCCGTGTCAATTTCCTAGCACGATAACCATTACACCACGGGCTCCTCAAAACAATTCAATTTAACCTAAGTCATTTGTTTGCACTTAGTTTAAATGTCAAACAGTTCTATGTGACCTTTCATGTGCTACCACTCCAGGCTTTAATGGACCTGGTAGCAATGGCGATGAAAGATTACTCGTGGTGTAATGGTTAAAGCGATGGACTGCGGAATCGTAGTAAGCGAGTTTGTATTCCAGTCGCGCTATTAGGTTCACTTTCGGGCAAATACCCTTGGGAAAGGTATGAACCCCCTTATCCCTTGGAGGTACCCGTGGTGTAATGGTTATCGTCGTAGGAAATGGACACGGCGACACGAGTTCAAATCCCGGACGAGACTGATTGTATTTCACATAGCACTAATACCCTTGGGAACGGTATGAATCCAATTATTCTCCCTTCAGCTATGGGTAAATAGTAGGACAGACTGATTCTTCAGCCTTGGTGAGGCAACTAGTCTAGGAGAAGGAAAACTCTGAATTCAAACCTGTTAAACTTCACTTAAAAATTGACCTTGTGTCATATCCTGCCCAAGCGGAGGGGGTTGGGTAAATAGGATGAAAGAGTACTCTGCGTTCCCCAAAGCTCCAGCATTACTGGAGCATCACTATCTGATTGTTTAGTGTCATATCTAGGAGTCTTACCCCTCTGCAGAGATGCAGTTGGTGCATTCTACAGCCCCAGCCGACTGAGCTGGTACAAATTTGAGTTCTTTTGACAAACATTGGTCATTGTCAAGAGTAAGTAAGAATTAATCATGGCATTTATTGTATTTTTGAAATCTATTTCTATATGTTATATCGTAATGGGTAGTTCTTCGAATGATTTTGATTGATTAATTGATTTTAATGGCATGTCACCCTGTCTAGGGTTATTTTTATGCCAAGAGGTTAGGGAATCGCTTTCATTCTATGTTTATGCGTAAATGTTTTTGTGTAGATGATTTTAAAGAGATTTTTGCACCTAGCTTATATAATATCAAGTATTTCTATCAAATACAAATAATTTTCACACAGTCGCAGAACACTGCTGGAGAAGCAGGGACGAGCTCATAAGTGATGTACTCTCATGGACCGCCACATATGGCCGAGCAAAACCAGGGCGGCCAGCTCGAACATACATACAGCAGCTCTCTGAGGATACAGGATGTAGCCCTGAAGACCAGCCAGAGGCGATGAACGATAGGGAGAAGTGACGAGGGAGTGTCAGGGATATCTGTGCTGGCGACACGACAGGATGATGATGATAATGATGTATGGTTTCAAATATTCCTATTAAGTATTGATGATGATATGGTTTAAATTAATTATTTCTTTTTTTTATTATCGTCATTTGTTACTTGATTTCAATGTTTGGTCCGGTTTGCTTTCCTTGTTAAATGGCATATGGATTATTGTGGATTATTTTATGCCAAAGCCTTCTTTATTGAAGACACGTTTGTGGAATCTTTAGTGGACTTCTTGTAAGCATACAATGTGTACAAAAATGAGCTTATGTTTGTCTTTACTTCTGTTGAGTTTTGTGTTAGTATATCACGGATATACTGATGCTAATATTGGTCCTTGGTGAGTGGGGATGCAACTAAATATCTTTCCTATTTCAAGAAGACCATTAGAAATTAATTGGGTCTCTTCCTGGTGGTCGTCAGAAATATTATCCTACAAGCAAGTAAGCAGACGGAATCCCACAATATTACATGTTGGTAATGTCATTTCTGTTTCTAGGTGTTAAAGGCATCTTAAAATACCTGCTCCTAGATCATTAGAGATATGTCTATATTTATTTGAAACTAGAAAGCTAATTACAAAGAGAGGTTTGGTCTGGCAGTATGTTAAACATAGGTCAGTATAAAAGGTTATGAGGTGAGAGAGAAAGAGAGACTGACAGAGAGAGAAAGAGTGAGAGTGAAAGACAAAGAGAGAGAGAGAGAGAGAGAGAGAGAATATCCAGCATTAAATGAGGTTTTCAAGTTCTGATGTCCACTGTCCTAATTTTTGTTGAGATCTTCCTTCATTTTTATTACTGGTCAAGAACAACCACAGCTGGTGTTGGTGGTGTTGGTGTTGGTGGTGATGCTGGTTTTGGGTGTGGTGGTGGTGATGCTGGTTTTTTTTGGGGGGTGATGCTGGTTTTGGGGGTGGTGTTGGTGGTGATGCTGGTTTTGGGGGTGGTGGTGGTGGTGGTGTTAGTGGTGGTGGTGGTGGTGGTGACAAAGAATGAAAGAATGCATCTTCCTCACTATCTTAGACTTCTTTATCACAACCAACTGTACAAATTGCTAAAGTTATAATGGTCTACATTTGGATTTGTGTCAACAGTTGCCAAATAATAGATATTGTTCAATTTCTTGACTAGCAGATTTTATTAGCATTTCGTTACTTATTGTAATCTTGACTCATTTATGCGTACAAATATATATGTATATATGTGTGTGTATGTGACTATGTGGGAATATATGTAAATGTGTGTACGTATAAAGCCCATCAAACATATATACAGTCACATATATCATCCTCCATTTTAACATAGTTGGCACATCATTCTTGAAATCTGACAAAAGAAATTCAATAAAGAAAAAAGGGAGGGGCACCCTTTTCTCCTTAGTTGGGCCAAGAATACCTTAGCTCTCTGGAGCACAGTATATAAATTTTTTTCCAGTAGGGTGTTAAGTTATTTAATGTAATGTCATCCCAGCTCTTGTTGGCAATTTAATACTAAATCCTATTTATACATATATCCTATATTATACAATAAATATAAATACATTCAATAAGTTTCCAGACATTTTTGTACAGGCATTTAAAATTGGTATAGACTCTTGAAAATTCAGTATGTTATTGCTATACATCTAATGAGATGACAGACCAATTTTTATGATTTCAGCTTCAAATGAACAGCTACAGCAGCAATTGGAATACACTCTACTAAAGCTTGATTGTCACAGCTGGTGAATTTCAAAAATGCAATCTGGATGTGAGGACTCTTTAGAAGAACGATATTCAATAAAATTCTATTTCCAACTTGGAAAAAAATGCCTCAGAATCGTATGGAATGCTTCAGACTGCTTTTCGACCATTTTGCACGAATTGACCATCAGTTTTTGAGTGGCATCCTTGTAATACGTAAGTGTGTGCACGTATAAAGCCCATCAAACATATATGCAGTCACATATATCATCCTCCATTTTAACATAGCACATCATTCTTGAAATCTGTCAAAAGAAATTCAATAAAAAAGGGAGGGGTACTGTCTTCTTGGTCAGTCCAAGAACACTTCAGCTCCCCGGAGCACAATATATAAATTTTTGCTTCTTGTGTTTGCGAAAGTTAAGTCATTCAATGTAATGTCGTATCACCCCTTGTAATGCCAAATCTTGTTTATACAGATATCATATGATTTTAGCGTGAATAGTTTGTAGACAAAGGCTGCTGCTGCTGTTTCTAAAAGTAAAAATACCTTAAAATTCCCTTAGCCAACGTGGTCCGCTTGGTGGATGAGTGGTCTGAATCACAGTCTAACGTAAAGTTGGACGGGTTTCGATCCCGGCTCCGAGCGTCCTGCGTGTCTAGCCACACTGAAGAGTTCTGATAGAACGAAACAGTCTGTCTGTGGATGACAATATATGCTCCCCCATGGGGGTTGAGCTCTCTGGCGAAGGAATTGCCGGCCGCCACTAGCGTAATGCCAAGCTCTTCGAAAGAATTGAGCACTCTGGTAGCCGATAGGGTATATAAAAAAAAAAAATGTAAACAAAGGCTGCTGCTGCTGTTTCTAAAAATAAAAACACCTTAAAATTCCTTTAGCCAACGTGGTCCGCTTGGTGGATGAGTGATCTGAAGCACAGTCTAACGTAAAGTTGGACGGGTTTCGATCCCGACTCCGAGCGTCCTGCGTGTCTAGCCACACTGAAGAGGTCTGATAGAATGGATGACTATATATATATATATATATATATAAACCCCTGCAGTCAATTTGTTTAGTAGAGATTAACAAGTTTGAATTCTAAATTTTCCTTCTCTTAAACTGGTTGCAATAACAAGGTTAAAGAGCCTTCCCTACTATTTGCCTATAACTGGTGGGAGAACATTTATATTCATACCTTTCTCAAGGGTATCAGTAGTATATCAAATGTAAACAGTCTCATCCAGAATTTGAACAAAGGTTGCCATGTCCATTTTCTACCATGATTTTTTTCTACATTATTTTTTTTAATAAGCCAGATCTCTCTTGTTTGTACACAGTTAAATTATTTCAAGTATTGCTAATACTAATAGTTTTTTATTGGACAGAGTTAAATGGTTTTGAGTGGAGTAAATGATTAAACAGTTCTATTTGATCCATAGATGGGACCCTAACCAGTACTAAATTCTAGGTCTGAGTGGACTTGGGAGTAATGGCAATGAAAGGCTATTACATTCCTCAAAGATACAGGACTGGATCTTCATTATCAGATTATTTAGTGTCATATCTAGGACATTCATTGAGGGGATCTTATCCCTTGGCGAAGATGCTATCAACATATTCTACAGCCTCAGCTGACTGGGCTGCTGTGGGTTGTGTGAGTGTATATATATATATATATATATATATATATATATATATATATATACATATATTCAACTTGCATCATCTTTTATTTATTAGGCTCAACACAATGAAAATTTAATTCTTCTAGATTTTGAATACAAAATATTTATGACAACTTAGGAAGCTTTCAAAGCTAATACTCAGTACTAAGAAAATAAGCCTGCCCTACTATTTACCCATAACTGGAGGAAGAACATTTAGATTCATTCTTTTCCCATGAATGTCCGCACTTTGTGAAATGTACACAGTCTCGTCCAGAATTTGAACTCGAGTCACCATGTCCATTTTCTACAATGATAGCCATTACACTATGAACGCCTCCTTCATAATAATGATATATACAGTAAATATTTATATTTCAGTTCTGGCCATCGTTGACTTATATGATGGCAAAACTGATAAAAAGATATTTATTGAATTATAGAAAGAAAAGCAATAATAATTCTATGTTATTTTCTTCAGACTAAAGATTCATATTTTGGTTGCATTGAGCAGAGACCCTGAAAATGTTCTCTGAAATAGTTGACTATTGTCTAATTCTATACTGCAGAGCGTAACGATGAAATTGTCGTCCTAAAGAAAACAACACTATTGCTTGATTTTAAATCTTTTATTGAAAAAGTCAATTAAGGTAACTTGATTATGCAATAGAGCTGACATCTATTCAATGTAGCCGCCTTCAGCCTCAATCACCGCCTCGATACGGATCCAGAACTGGGAGCATGCCTTTTCCACTAGTGTCGGCGGGAGCTCGGCGAATACTCGGTGGATAGCGGCGATCAGACTGGCTTTGGTGCTGTGGGGGGTCATGTTGGTGATGTTCTCGACGTATAATCAAACGAAGTAGTCCAGCGGGTTCAGGTCGGGGAAGGAAGGGGGTCAGTGAGAGAAGAGTACAAAGTCGTAGCACTCCTACTGAAGCCAAGCCTGGGTATCTTTGGACTTGTGGGCCGGCGCCGAGTCCTACTGCCACAGCCAGGGTCTGATTGCACTTGGGGATCACCACACTCTTCAGCACATCCAGCTTTCATCACCCTGGGCACATTCCTGTTATTTGCGGCAATCCAGATTTGCATTTTGAGGGTGCTGGCAATGGTCTTGTTGTCAAAACTTGGATCAGTAGAGACTATGAGTTGTACAGCGGTGCATCTCCGATCTCGCTCGTTGAACATTGTGTCACTTTCAGACATGATAGAAGGCTCCTATCGCTCTTGGAATTTATACACAACTGGCCAACTAGTAGATGGTCTGCAACAAAAAAAGAAAACCGGTTTTCATTAAACGGAATCATGTCGTCTTTTCTAGGGCGACAATTTTATCGTTCCACCCTGTAATTGCAACACTGGAACTGGATACCTACATATCTTTCCCTGCATAGTCTCTTTAACTAACCATATATATATATATATATGTGTGTGTGTGTGTGTGTGTGTGTGTGTGTGTGTGTAGTGAGGCTGTAGTCTTTCATTTAAGCATATTTGATTAAATAATAAAGACACATTTTGTCTATATGATTTAATTAAGATCCTTTCAACTTTCATGATAAATGTCTTGGTTTCAGGTTGGAATTGGTGGATAAATTTACCAAAATTGTCCCAAGTGCTTTCGGACCTTTCATAGGCCATCATCAGGGGTTGCTTGCATGTGTAAAGAATGTTTTTAAAGAGTTTTGAAAGTTTTTTTTTCTTTTTATAACATAACAAAACTACGTAAACGCAGAGTTGGATAATACTGAGTTGCTGATGAATTTAAAAAACAGAATGCTATCAACAAAATAAGAATATTATCACGAAATATGGAATATTACAAAAAATATAAAGGCATTTCAAAACATTGTCGCTATTTTGAAAATTAATTCTATTGATTTTAGTTTTTTTTTTGTTTTTATATGTAGGGCTTCTAGGATTTGTGGTCGTAGCTTATTCATTTCGTGTGCTATTATAGTGGTGTTTTTAACTAGAATTTTCCGAAATTTTTATTAGGAAATAGAATCGGTTTTAAGTTGTAAGGCCATGAAGTTAAAATCCTTAACGGGCATTGTAAGCTGTCTTGAAAGATTTGTTGAAGTAAGACCAACATACGCATTATTTTCTCTGGAGACCCAGTCTCCCAAGGGATATTTGAACACATATACGACGTTTGTCCTATCAAAAAGTTCGGTGGAGAGGGAAGTGTTATTAGAAATAATTAGGTTGGAGGTTTTAAATTTGTTGTAGTAAATGATAAGTCTTACTTTTTTAGTAGGATTGGTAGGGAGAACATTTTTTTTGGATAAGGTTTTTTAATATATGTTCATCTATCTTATAATTGCTATAAAGTTAGTTTTTGCAGAATAGGTTTATTGATTGTTCATGGTTGTCTATGTTAGGTTGTTCAGGTTTATTAATGAATTGTTTAATTTCGGTATCAACAATGTAGTTGGGAAACCTATTATTGATAAGGGTTTGTTTTATATTTTTAAGTTCGTTAAGAAAGAGAGTTCAAAAGGAGGATAGTAGTTTAGATTTGGAAATAAGTGTTTTTATGATTATTCTTAACGGAAGGGGCATTCACTATGGAAATTGAGGGTGTAGGGATTAACGTTAGTAGGTTTTTATATGTGGAGGTGATAAAACGGTCAATATTGCTAGTGTGTATTAGTACACCAAGAAATGGGATTTTATTGTTGATATTGATTTCTTGGGTGAAATTGAAAACAGAATTGTTTTGAAAGGTCTCTGTATTGTGTTAATTCCATCAGTGCTATTGGTGAGGAGTATGTCGCCTGCATACCTTAAATAAATGTTAGGTTTATTGATGGTATTAAAAACCTTATTTTCAAGGGTTGACATGTAAAAATAACTGAAAATGGGTTCCAAAACTGACCCCATTGCTATCCTATCTTTCTGGAGGAATATATTTTCATGGGGATTATAAAATGGTACATCAGTAGTGCAGAATAAAAGTATTTTTCGTGAAATATTGAAGTTGATTCTGAGTGGAGGGAGCGTTGGATGATGATAAATATTATTTATAATTATATAGCTTGCTTCGAGAACTGGAACATTTTGTTGCATTGCCATGAACAACTATACATACACATATACATATGCATGCAGAATCATAACGACGACACAATAAAGACGAGCGGACACACTTCATTAGAAAAATATACCTCTCACTTTATTTGAAAAGGTTTCGAAAGGGTTACGAAAGGTTTTACTGTGTGAGAGGTGAGTTGGAGACTGAACAGAACTGCAACATATTGACCCCCACTCTTATGGCCATAACAGCGTTTCTTTCCCGTTCTCCTGGGCTGCTCAACCGGGGGCCTGGGGGCCCAGCCTCTCTGGGACATGGTCCTCATCCCAGCACCTTCTCTCCAACCTACTCGAACTTCCTGTGCACCGAGTTATATTACTGTTTTACGCCCACTCAATTCAACCTGTCGACAGTCAAGGTTATCCCCTTGATACCTTTGACCGGATGCACCTGTTATTTACAAAGGTGTATTTCCTATTTTGACAGCTCGGCCAGGGTCAATATGCAATAATTTGTGAATAAATTTTTCACGTCTGGAGAGGATATTATTCCTTTATTTGGTTTGTGGGTTTCAATAAGTTCTTTTGTAGATTTAATTGTATAAATATAGGAAAGATAAGGGGTAATTAGATCGCCAATTTCAATCAAACATCCTAGATGCATCAAGATAGGTCTTCAGTGATGCACTGTCTTCATCGCCGATTTCGGGTTTTTTTGCATCATATCGGCTCCGACAGCAACCCCGGCATGACTCTGGAAGAGCCAAGCCGCCTCTTTGATCACGACGTGCTACGCTCGTGCCTCTACCAAAGCAAAAACAATAAGGCCGGACTTCGGCCGCTCTTATAGACATCTGTCCTTCAGTAACAGCCAATGAAAAACAGGGCATTTCACACTCCCCTACTATATAATACCATCTTTACCTCAACCGGTTTCGGCTGACTACTTCCGGATTTGGTACCGAGGTAATAGTTTTTGTAAGTTGGTATGAAGGTGTTGTTACCTGTGAAATTATTGGTCGGAGTTGATAGGCAGGTTTATGTATCTTAAGAGTTCCATAGATGTATCCAGGTTTGTAATCACCAATTATTTTTAGGTTTGGTTTGGTTTCTTTGTTTAATGGCATATCAACTCTTTTTAGGTTATCTAATGCCAAAGCCATTCTCATAGAAGAACAATAGTGTTACTATTTAACCCATAGCTGGGAGGATAAGGGGGTTCATACCTTTCCCAAGGGTATTTGCCCGAAAGTGAACGTAATAGCGCGACTGGAGTACGAACTCGCGTACTACGATTCCGCAGTCCATCGCTTTAACCATTGCACCACGAGGACTAGACTAAGTTTCAGACCTCTCGGCCACCAAGCGGACAACGTTGGCTAAGGGAATTTAAAGGTATTTTATTTTAGCAACAGCAGCAGCAGCCTTTGACTACATTTTTATACCCTATCGGCTACCAGAGTGCTCAATTCTTTCGAAGAGCTTTGCATTACGCTAGCCGCGGCCAATAAAGCATAAGATATGAATGACAGTATTCAAAGTTAATACTCAATACCAAAGAAATATGGCAGATTAGTGAATTGTAGGTAGTTGAAGATATTATTTTAAAATCTAACTGTCCAGTAAAGAAAAAAAAAGAAAAAGCACATGACTGAAACTTACTTTTATCTTAATGCTGAATCCAAATATTAAATTTCCATATAATTTCTTTGTACATTAAGGGAAGTTTTCATTGTTAGGCTATTCTGTACCAGCCGTAACAAATTTAATGAACACAAAGCAAGGGTTCAGTTTTGCATTACATTTACAATGTAAAAAATCTTTAAAAAGGTTTTAAATTTCCAAAGATTAACATGCTAAAAACATGTGCAGTAGTTTTGTTAGTTAGCATAGAAAATCCACTGGCCTTAACTCTAGCCGTTCTAGAGTTATGTCAGATAGAGTCAGACCAAAATGGCATTTGACAAATTTTCAGAAGTTGAAAGATAGAGAAAAAAATTATTTCATATGTTGTTTAGCTCTGATAAAAGAGCTTTATTTTGGACTGAACCCCTCTTAATTTCCTCTGTAAGGGTTGTTGTCTAAATTTATCCCAAATGCCATGCTGAAACTGAATATATATATATCATCTTGACTTTATGTTCATGGATTGGCCATCAAAAATGAAAAACTCTTTCTTAAACCAGTGTTGGGCATTGATCCAAAAAGCTGCTATTCAGTTGAAAGAAAAATCAATCAAACGTATCTGATTTCTACATATTTTCATTAAGATTCATTTCTTCTTGAACTACAATGAAAATATAATAGTATTTCTTTTCTTTCATGATAAACTTTGTCAATAGTTTTTCTTTCATATCTTGTCTTATAATGCTTATTCATGAAAATAAGAATGTTTTAGTTTTTTTCTAAAAATCTTATGAATTTTCTTTAAAGCAAAGCTGTACAGTTAATCTGTTTTCTAAATGAAATGAAATATTTTAGGGATTTTAATAAAAAAAAATTGTCTTCCTTAATGAATTGGCCTGTCATATAGAGGCTTTGCTGTGTGTCACATAACAGTTCAGAAGTGTTGTATAACAGTTCAGAAGTGTTTTATAAGAGTTCGGAAGTGTTGTATACCACGCGTATACAAATATACACGGGAACATAATCAACCGATAATGACGACTTCAACAAACGAACAAATACACTTGTTTATATAAATATGAATCTCACACACTTTATTTTCGAAAACAGTAATGTTTGTTGTGTGTGAGAAATGAGTGGAGAACAAGGATGGACTGCTATATTGACCCAAGTTTTTCCTCGACCATAGCAGCACTTCTTTCGCACCTTGGCTTGGGTTGCTCAATCGGGGGTCACTAAGGGCCCAAAGCTCTCTGCCTGGAGCTGGTTCTCACTTCGGCATCCTGTCTCCAACAGACTCGAACCGTCTGGGCATCTGGTTATATTATTGTCTCATGTCCACCTGCTTCCGCTGTTCTTCCGCTTATTTACACAGGTGCATCTCTTGATTGACGGCTCGGTCGAGGGTCAATATATAACAAGAAGCCCTTAATTAACATCTTTTGAGTCGGCTCTTTGAACTGAAAAGACGTTGTCTCTGACCCTACCAGGGAATGTTAAGGCCATCTCGCTATATTACCCATTCGTCAAGTAAGCTTTTTCCATTTTTGTACTCCTTTTACAAACCTCTTGTTTATGCCACAATATGTGTCGAGCTTTAGATATTTGAACATGCTTGGGCATGCTTTCCTTTAATAACACTGTAATATATTTTGTATTTACAAAATCTTTTTGTATGCGAAATAAGTTTATTTTGTCTTTCCTTCCGTTTTGTTCAGTATTAGTGTATTGCTATTTAATCAAGTTCCTACTCTCTTGGGACCAGTTAATACTGGTCCACAGAGAGTAGGAACTTGATTAAATATCTTCCTTACCTTCATGCATGTCAATATGATAAATGTTATTCTATTTTTTAAAATGACAAACGTACCTGAAATATTGCTGGTCAGATTAATTAAACAAGTG
The DNA here is from genome assembly GCA_963585895.1 of Sepioteuthis lessoniana. NCBI lineage: Eukaryota > Metazoa > Mollusca > Cephalopoda > Myopsida > Loliginidae > Sepioteuthis > Sepioteuthis lessoniana. The sequence goes on along the minus strand of OY757908.1, from coordinate 112,785,055 downwards.
CACCAAGATTTTCATTTCTTTGATAGATAAATATTAATAAGTTGGCCGAAGGCAATCCGAAATCTCCCTTTTCAATAGCTACGATACCACGGTGTAGGAGAGGGTGCGACTCCTTTCGTAAACAGCTCCACGTTACCCTTGATCCATATCTTATAATGCTGAATGTTAAGCAAGGAGGCATCAAGTACCATTTTTTGAGTATTTGGTATGGCTTGAACCCGGGATTGAACTCCAATCTCCAGGACCAGTGGCGAACACTCTAATCATTATGTGATATAATGGAAAAGATCAATCAAGCAAATACATCAAAGTTTTCACTCCCTTTGAAGAATATATTGATAGTGGTATAAAAAGTACATAAAGCATTTATCATATTTACCACCACCCTCCCGCTCGGGCAGGATATGACACAAGGTCAATTTTTAAGCGGAGTTTAACAGGTTTCAATTCAGAGTTTTCCTTCTCCTCGACTAGTTGCCTCCCCAAGGCTGAAGAACCAAGTCTGCCCTACTATTTACTCATAGCTGGAGGGAGAATATTTGGATTCATACCTTTCCCAAGGATATTAGTGTTAAGTGAAATGCAATCAGTCAGGTCCAGGATTTGAACTCGTGTCGCCATGTCCATATCCTGCGACGATAACCATTATACCACGGGCACCTCTATACATAAAGCATTTATAGAAATTTATCAGAAATGATTTTACAATAGAAAAGGTTATGTGTAGGATCTAATATACAAATACATTAGAACTGACATTCGCTCTATTGACGATATATATTGTAACACAGAAAATCATCATCATCATCATCATCAAAGGATGCTGACAGCACAGATTCCCTTGGATCTCTCTTGCCATCAGTCCCAACCAGTCATTACTGTTGGTAGGTCATCTAGACTGCATCTAGTGTCTACAGAGAGCTGATGTATGTAAGTCTTTGTTGGTCAGCCAACACTGGTGTGTCACTCTGTAGAAGTTCATAGGAAAACATCTTTTATGAGTTCGTCCTTACTTCTGCAGCAGTGTCCCAGCATGTCTTGCTCATCTTACAAGGATGGTTTGTATGATGGGAGGTAAGTGGCCATACATTAAAAGTATATACAGTGCTACTTTGCCTTTTCTCATTCCTGATTATTATTGAGCTATATTTCTGGTTTGAAGGTGGGGAATTAATTTGACTTTTGAAAAGTTACTGGACATTCATCACCTGGTGGCAAGAAAATCAGTTTGCGTCATCACGTTGTTGTATCAAATTGTGTTTAGGAATTTTTATACCATGTTATTTATCGGGAAAATGTCAGAAATTTATTCATTTGATTCCTTTCTTATCTTTTCTATAATAACAGCAATTATTCTATAACAGATTATTTTAAAGATAAAATCAATCAACTTTAGATGGATTTTTTTTCTTTTCAAAAAGATGAAAACATGATGTAGTTACTTCAGAACAAAAATATCTGATGTAATGTTGAAAGATGTTTCACCTCCGAATTGCCAAAAAAACTATGTCCTATACCACTAGCCAATTTATTATAGACTGTATACTACACAGAGGAGTGTCTGGTGGTGTAATGGTTAGCAAGCTCGGCTAGCAAACCTACACGAGTGAGTTCAAGTCTCATTGGGTGCCCCTTTCATATGGCCTTGTGCCACATCTAAGCAAAAAGCTTAGTAAAGTTCCAGAGGAGTGTCTCCGTTGTTTAGTAGCTAAAGTAAGGTACTGCAACATCATAGTAAGTGAGTTTGAACTCCAGTCACAATATTATATTTATTTTTGGACTAATAATAAGGAATGAACCTTCTTATTCCCTTCAGCTATGGGTTAAGGACACTAACTAAACAGCTGAAGAAGAAGCTAGACGGCAATTACACAAGAATGTTGAGAGCACTTTTGAACAAGTCCTGGCGACAACACCCCACAAGACACCATCTGTACGGCCACTTGCCTCCCATCACGAAAACTATTCAAGTTAGATGAGCCAGACACGCAGGACACTGCTGGAGAAGCAAGGACGAACTCATCAGTGATGTACTCCTATGGACCCCCGCATATGGCCAAGCAAAAACAGGACGACCAGCTCGAACATACATACAGCAGCTATGTGAGGATACGGGATGTAGCTCTGAAGACCTGCCAAAAGCGATGAATGATAGGGAGAAGTGGCGAGAGAGGGTCAGGGATATCCGTGCTAGCGGCACGACATGATGATGATGATGATGATGAGTCAAATTGTTTCCCTGATGTTCTTCTACAAGGATGGCTTTGGCATTAAATAACCCATAAAGGTTAATATGCCATTAAACAAAGAAACCAAACCTATTTGGTACACTTTTTTATTTTACCTCTGTTTGTCAATTTTAGCAAAATAGTTGGGCAAATTAAGCTTTCTAGCCTTGATAGGATAATCAGTCTAGGAGAGGGAAAAAGAACTGGAGTCCCAAAATTAGTTTCAATTTTTATTCAACCTCATTATAACAATTCCTGCATCATTATTGAAGCCAAATTATGAAGCAACTTCCTACTACATCAGGTGAGAACATTGGTGTCATGAATAAGGGAGACCTGCTATATGGGCAACAGTCTACCAGGATTTAATTATTCCGTTTTGGTTTCTTTGTTACTTTTGTGATACAATAAAAATCAGAAAAGAATGGATTATCAGTTGCCGTCCATTAAAGCCATCGAGAATAATTTGACTACTGCTATAATATTAGGAGGTGGCTGGGTGTAATGATTATCGTCATTGGAAATGGACACGGCAACACGAGTTCAAATCCTGGACGAGTTGAAGTGTCTTTCAAAATTTATTTATACCCTTGAGAAAGGTATGAATACTCTTATTCTCCCAAAAGCTATAGGTAAATCGTAGGGCAGGCTGAGTTCTTCAGCCTTGTTTAGGCGACCAGTCTAGGAAAAAGAAAACTCTGAATCCAAACCTGTTAAACTCCGCTTAATAATTGACCCTGTGTAACTTCCTGCCTATACAGAGGGGTTACTAAATACATACTACGATATTTGTTTGCAGTTTGGGTTGGGTTTTATGGTATATCAACCATTGTAGGTTATTTAATGCCAAATCCTTTTTATACATATGTATTAAATATGTATGATTTGCTTTGGTTAGGTTTTATGGCATATCCACCCTTGTAGGTTATTCAATGCTAAATCCTCTTTATACATCTATATTAAATATATAGGATTTGGCTTGGTTGGGTTCTATGGCATATCAACCATTATAGGTTATTTAATGACCAAATCCTGTTTTTACATATATACTAAATATATATGATTTGTAAACTCATTTAGGAGATACATTTTTAAACAAGCCTGAGCTCATTCTTTTTGTACACAGTTAAATGGTTTCAAGTATTTCAATCAAACATGAATATTTCTATTTACGATTAATCATTTGTTTACTCGCCATGGAGAGGTTACAAGTATAGATATTTACCACTAATAATTCTATTCAACATTACTCATTTGTTTGCACACAGGGAAATGGTTCTACGTATAGCTATGTATCACAAACAATTCAATTAAACATAAGTCATTTATTTACACACAAGAATCCTTGAAGGTGTACGGGCAAAGAACCTACAAGCGACATTAATATTTGTCGACTTTACCAAGGCTTTCGACTCCATTCACAGAGGAAAGATGGAACAAATCCTACTAGCGTACGGCATACCTAAAGAAACCGTAGAGGCAATAACGATTCTCTATAGAAATACTAAAGTAAAAGTACGATCACCGGATGGAGACACAGAATACTTTGACATTGTAGCAGGAGTACTACAAGGGGACACGCTGGCCCCGTACCTCTTTATCATTTGTCTAGACTACGTACTTAGAACATCGATTGACAAAATCAAAGAGAATGGCTTCGAACTGACGAAGAAAAGAAGCAGAAGATACCCCGCAACAACAATTACCGATGCCGACTACGCCGATGACATAGCGATACTGGCAAATACACCTGACCAAGCCGAAACACTTCTGCATAGTTTGGAACGAGCAGCAGCAAGCATAGGCCTCCATGTTAATGCACACAAAACGGAATATATGTGCTATAACCAAACGGGGGACATCTCCACTCTAGAAGGAACCCCACTTACACTAGTAGACAAATTCACGTACCTAGGAAGCAGCGTCGAATCAACCGAAAAGGACATCGAAACGAGGTTAACGAAAGCATGGACAGCTATTAATAGGCTATCGATTATATGGAAATCAGACCTAACCGATAAAATGAAACGCAGTTTCTTCCAGGCAGCGGTCACATCGATACTGCTATATGGATGCACTACATGGACGCTAACAAAACGGCTGGAGAAGAAGCTAGATGGCAATTACACAAGAATGCTGCGTGCAATCCTGAACAAGTCCTGGCAGCAACACCCCACAAGACACCAACTGTACGGCCACCTGCCCCCTATCACGAAAACTATTCAAGTTAGACGAACCAGACATGCAGGACACTGCTGGAGAAGCAGAGATGAACTCATAAGAGATGTACTCTTATGGATCCCCACACATGGCCGCGCAAAAGCAGGACGACCAGCTCGAACGTACATTCAGCAGCTATGTGAGGATACAGGATGTTGTCCTGAAGACCTACCTAGGGCGATGAACGATAGGGAGGAGTGGCGAGAGAAGGTCAGGGATATCCGTGCTATCAGCGCGATATGATGATGATGAAATGATCAAACCGTTTTATTTCAAACAATTCAATTTAGCATGTCATTTGTTTACACTCAGTTTAAATGTCAAACAGTTCTATTTGACCCATAGATAGGACTTTATCAGGTGCTACCACTCCCAACCAGAGTGTACCTGGGAGCAAAGGCATTGAAGGGGTACTCTGCATTCCCCAAAGCTCCTGCATTACCAGAGCCTCACCATCAGATTGTTTAGTATCATATCAAAGACATTCATTAATGAGGGGGGTCTTGCCCCTCTGCAGAGATGCGGTATCGTACAGGCCAAGCCATCTAGGCTGTATTTGTTTTCCTTAGGCTATAAATAGTAAAGCAGATCATTATGAACTTTTGTGTGGGGTTAAGTATCCAACCTCCTCCTTACATTAGCTTTCAATGCATAATACCCATTAAAAATAACTCTCCTATTTACACCGATAAAACCTGTTTTCCTTATCAGTAAAAGCAGTTTTCAAAATGGCATGGAACCTTTCAATTTAAGTTGTCGATATTTTCCTAAAACCAATATTGCCAGATTGGAGAAGACGAGTCCATTCATCAACGACTGCTTATTTGAGCACAAATGCTTCCCCCACCTGCGACACCACACCCTTCTTTTTTTTTCAGTCTCAACTACCATATAAAAGGCAGTGCTTGCTTTACATTTAGTGTTCACTAATGGAAATGTAGTTTTTATTGACTGTTCACAGGAATTGAAAGTTTAGCTGAAAAGCTAGAAGCTTTGGAAATTGACAACTTAATCTACTTACTGGTTAAAATTCTTTGTCTAAGCAGCCTTTAGTTTTCTATTCCATAGAGAAAGAAGAACTTAGATCGAAGTAAAGGGTTCCTATCTACAGGTGGAGGAGGAGGAGTAGAATAGGAGGAAGAGTGGAATAGGAGGAAGACCTCTCAAATTTTCTTGACTAACAAGAAAAGAATCCCTTTGGCTTGAATTTCTTCTCCTTGACTGGTTGTCATAGCAAGGTTAAAGTCTGCCTAACTATTTACTCATAGCTAGAGAGAGAATAGTTAGATTTATACATTTCCCAATGGTATGCAAAATGCAAACAGCCTTGTACAGGATTTGAACTCAATTTGCTGAATCTAATGCCTATGATGATGACAATCACACCACAAGTGCCTCGGGGTCTGAAAAAATTGTACTCAATTGCTTGATGTGAAAAGAATATGTGATGCAGATGAGTCTGGATATAAATACTTAGTCATCCTTAAAATTGATGATATTTCTTATGGAGAATTGCTCAGTCAGCTGGAGCTGTAGAATACCCCCCCCAACGAGTGTCCTGGATATGACACTAAACTATCTGATGGTGAGGTTCCAGCAGTGTTGGAGCTTTGGGGAATGCGGAGTACCCCTTCATTGCCATTGCTCCCAGGTCCACTCTGGCCCGGAGTGGTAGCACCTGATAGGGCCCTATCTATGGGTTAAATAGAACTAACGGCATACTTATGCTAAAATGAATTGTTTGAGTAAACTGAATAGTTTGAAATAGAAATGTCTTTGACAATTAAACCGTACTTACATTTAAACTGTGTGCTTATGCTTAACTGAATTATTTGAAATAGAGCTGTTTTTCGACATTAAAACTGTATTTACACTTAACTGAATTGTTACATATAACTGCTTGAATAGTTTGAAATGGAAATGTTTTGACCATTAAACTGTATACTGAATACTAAACTGAATTGTTTTAAATAGAACAGATTATTTACATAAAAATGGATTTGGCGTTAAATAACCTCCAAAGGTTGATATGCCATAAAACCCAACTAACCAAACCAAACCTTATGGAGAAAATGAAAAAGGTTTTACTTACAAAGTGTATTTCAATGAATGATTGAAGTCATGAAGCCTCAACATTTAGGCAATGCTGATCATACATTCTGTTCATGTCATTTTGCAAGAACTCGCACGAACATGCTCCAATTTTTTTCAAGATGGTCTCCAAAGACATTTACTTTTATCCCCACAATGCCGGCTTGGCTTAGAATACTCTGTATCCCCCAGAGAGGATTATTATCCTCTTGAAAATAAGGGGGTGTCCTGGATATGGCACTAAACTGCATCTGGTAGTGAGGCTCCAATTCTGAAGCTCTAAAGAGTATCGAGTACCCATTCATTGTCATTACTCTGAGATTCTCTCTGATCCAGATTGGTTGTACCTGTTAGGGTCTGATCAATGAGTCAAATAGATCTCTTCAAAAATTATTAGATAGGAAATCTTGATACGATATAAAGTAATTAAAGTTGGTGACTGTAGTCGTGGGCGACCAGAAGGCTCACTTGTCATTAACTACTACACCAACATGTAGGGGAGGGCACTACTCCTTTCCTTGGATTGCTCAACTTTACCCTCGATACTTATCTTGTGTTGCTGAGTGTTAAGGTAGGAGTTATCAAGTACCATTTTTAAAGTCTTTGGTATGAGGCGACCTGGGATTGAACCCAGGTCTCCCAGCCAAAGAATACTTACTTGAAACTGGACTTGTTTACAAAGGATTATTATCAGTTGCTTGAAACTATACACTACTGTGTGCAAAAGATGATCATTCTTAAGTAAAAATTGTTACTTTAAGTAATTTTTAATTGTGTATAAATTATTATTACGTAAAAATTCTTGATACCATATAACTGTCCAAATTATTTGTATTAGAAATACAAGCTATAATTGTTTATTAAGGATTATTATTATTAGTTACTTGAAACCATGCAACTGTGAGCAAATTATTTGTATTAGATAGGAATACTTGATTTCATACAACAGTGTACCAAAAAACACTTAAAAAACAGCTACTCAACAAATGTGAATATGAATGCAATTTCCTAATCTCCAGGCAGAAAATAAACCCAGACAGGTTGACTTGTAAACAATAAAAGAAGACAGCCCAGACAACTAGGGCTGTAGAATACTTCAACTGCATCTCTATTGAGGGGTAAGATCACCTGACCCAACGAGTGCTCTGGATATGACATTAAATAATCTGATGGTGAGGTGCCATTAATGCTGGAGCTTTGAAGAATGTGGCATATCCCTTCATTACCATTACTCCCAGGTCTACTCAGGCTGAGAATGGTAGCACTTGAAAAGTCTCTATCTATTGATTGAACCCCAGTCTCCCAGGCTATTGGTGAGCACTCTAACGATTATACCAATGGGCTGGTTATTGAGGTGAATAAGTCAACTTTTAAAGCCTGATTAAATCTCTGTATAACTAGCAGTTGGCTTATACACCATGGCAGACTTGAGACTGAAAGGCCCCCAGGTTTAGCCGGGCCACCTTTGAGTGGGCAAGCTGCATCATTGACACCTTTGTCACCCTTGTATAGCACTGGACCCTGTGGTCCAGTTTAAGTTATAATCAGGCATATGTGCCTGGACCCAGATTTGGGTCCATGTCCAGCTAGGCTCATCAGGCCCACATTGCACTAAGTGGGCCGATGACCAGCAAAATCCACCGGGGTTCGAGCCTCGGCTCAATCCTGACCTTCCCTTCCCCTAAATCCCCACTAAAATCGACCTTCAGGTCATTGACCTTGTGTCAAGTCCTGTCTGGTGGTAGGCAGAAACAAATATTGGCTAAAATCCAAGCTTTTTTATAGACAGTGATTAACCAGTTAAATAGTACTCCTAACAACTGATATACACCACTAACCATAATTGAAGCAGACTGCCACAAATATTTCCAACTTAAATTTGAAGTTGGTGAATATATTTTGCAAATTCACACCAAGATGAATATAAAATAATAAAAAATGTAACACAAATTGAATATTATATTAACACTATATCACACACAATTTCCAAAAGCTGATGCACAGACTGTGAACACTAACTGGAATGTATAGCACCCAGCTGACCTGTCAGACATCTATGACATGTTATTTATCTGCTCAAGTTCATGATAGTGTGCAAGATTTTAAATTCATTCGAATATCAGCTCAAATGTGTAAGATTTGCATGTTTCATAAATGGATGATATAATTCTGATTTCAGAGAAAATTTATGTACATCATACTCTACTGATGTAATGACAGTTTAATAAGACATAATGGTATTTTATGGAATAATTGGTATTATTACTGTAGTTATATGGTACAACATTTTAAATAAAGGTTACTTGAAGGTTATCAGATGGTGAGGTGCTTTGAAGAATGTGGCATATCCCTTAAAGCCTGATTAAATCTCTGTATAACTAGCAGTTGGCTTATACACCATGGCAGACTTGAGACTGAAAGGCCCCCAGGTTTAGCCGGGCCACCTTTGGGTGGGCAAGCTGCATCATTGACACCTTTGTCACCCTTGTATAGCACTGGACCCTGTGGTCCAGTTTAAGTTATAATCAGGCATATGGTCCCGTTTAAGTTATAACCAGTTAAATAGTACTCCTAACAACTGATATACACCACTAACCACAACTGAAGCAGACTGCCACAAATATTTCCAACTTAAATTTGAAGTTGGTGAATATATTTTGCAAATTCACACCAAGATGAATATAAAATAATAAAAAATGTAACACAAATTAAATATCATATTAACACTATATATTATATTAACACTATATTTTTATTGCAGACTTTTTGTCCTCATCTTGGTAGTTTTTAGTGTTGTTTCTTCTTTCACTACGTTTCGGCCAAATTTCACCTCTGGCCTTCTTCAGGTGATTTACCGTGACCTCGGATAGAAATGCTGAGTCTTGTAACCATATCCCCAGTAATTACTGCCTTCCATAGTTGTTGTCTATCACACCACGTTTTTGACCAAGTAAACCTCTGGCCGGCTTGGGTAGGATTTGAAACCGCTATCTTCTGACAATGCTCACCTGGAACTGTAGAGACTCAACGCCTCTATCCGCTGCATCACGGGTCCCGAAGGGCGATCAAGGACTGATTTTTTGGTCTTATAAATCCTTATCTGGTCTTCCAGAGTCGGGTCTGTACCGAATTTTTGTACTTGTCTTTAATTGGAATCATTTTGAGATGAGGCTTCTTAATCTGAGAATTAATTTTTATTTATTGCGGACTTTTTGTCCTCATCTTAGTAGTTTTTAGTGTTGTTTCTTCTTTTACTACGTTTCGGCCAAATTTCACCTCTGGCCTTCTTCAGGTGATTTACCGTGACCTCGGATAGGAATGCTGAGTCTTGTAACCGTATCCCCAGTAATTACTGCCTTTCATAGTTGATGTCTATTGCACCACGTTTTTGACCAAGTAAACCTCTGGCCGGCTTGGGTAGGATTTTAAACCGTTATCTTCCGCAATAAATAAAAATTAATTCCTACAAACTTCTTATCTGCTTTTTGCTACAGGCTATCATAATCTATCCTCATTTAGGCCTACTGTGTAAGTTTTAGTGATCCAGCTGTCCACTGTATGTTTGGGGGTTGACCTTTACAGCAAGTAGAGCTCTAACCCAGAACTTTGAACTAAAAATCTTGAAGTCAACTTATATGCTTGATGGACTTGTATGCCACAATTTATAGTATTCTTAAAAATTTGCACAGTTATATGGATTCAAGAATTCTCCTCTAATGCAAATATATTGCAAGCAGCTATGTGGGTTTAAGTATTCCTGTCTAATACCAATAATACCAAGTTCACAATCATTTTAAACAGACAAACATTTCATATTTACTTGCAAAAACTAGTAAAATCATTTATGATGCATTTGTGTTGTAAATATTTATATACAGTATCGACCTCATTATTTTTTATAAAAAGTTAATTTTCTTCTAAACAAAAGATACCAAGACTTAATTCTAATGGAACATTATATAATCAAAATGGAAATTATTAGATATTATTTATTACCAAAATCTACAGAATTGAAAGAGGGAAATCAAAAATCAAATTATATCTCTGCATCCAAAATTTAAAAAGCTCTGTTGTCTGGGGCTGTAGAAGACACTGACAGCAACTCTGCAGAGGAGTAAGACCTCACCCCCACCAATGAGTATCTTGTATATGACACTAAAATATCTGATGGTGAGGCTCGTCATAGTCCAGTGTGGTTGCACCTGATAGAGTCTTATAATGCATCAAATAGAACTGTTTGACATTTAAACTGAGTATAAATGATTTATGATAAATTGAATTGTTTGAAGTAGAACTGTTTGATCCTTGTGTGTGAACAAATGACTGATGTTTAATTGAATTGTTAAGGATACATAGCAATACTTGGAACCACTTACCTGTGGGCAAACGAATGTGTAGTATTGAATAGAATTATTAGTGTTGAATAGCAATACTTGAAACTCTTTAACTGTGTATCTAAATTGATGGTTTGGTTTGGTTTGGTTTCTTTGTTTAATGGCATATCAACCTTTGTAGGTTATTTAACGCCAAAACTATTCTCCTAGAAGAACAGTAGTGGTACTATTTGCCCGAAAGTGAATGTAATAGCGCGACTGGAGTACAAACTCGCATACTACAATTCCGCAGTCCATCGCTTTAACCATTACACCATGAGGACACCCCCATCTAAATTGAATTATTGAATTATTGGTATAAGGTAACAATACTTGGAACCATTTTAGTGTGTGTAAATAAATGAATCGTATTGGATATAATAATTAGTGTTAAAAAGCAAAAATTGTAGCCACTTCACTGTGTGCAAAAAATGATTAATATATAATGGAATTATTTGGCATTAGATAACCTACAACGGTTGATATGCCATAAAACTCAACCAAACAGTCAAAAATTAAATTACCTGAATGTATATTAGGTGTGTGCTTATTTTTGGATCTTACATATCTTAGGTTACAAAATGATAATGATGTAGAGTTTGGTGATTGATAATATCTAATAACATCTGTTTTATTATTTCTTTAACATTATACAATTAAGAAATATATCATTAGGTGTTATTTATTACTAAACACTATGTTATAAAAACTCTGTAACAAAAAATAAAATCACATAAGTATCTTTACTCATTTTCTTCCATTCTATCTATCTATCAATCTATGTCTTGCTCTTTCTTTCTTTCTTTCTTTGAACTGCCATTTACCGTTCATATTATTGGCTGTAGAACTTCAATGTTCTAGAGTTTGGTAATAAATAGTACCCAATGATATCCATTTTGATTGGATAATATTTCAGTACTGTACATAGCATGATAATATAAGATATAAAAGAAAAACTATTGACAAAGTTTATCATGAAAGAAAAGAAATACTATTATATTTTCATTGTAGTTCAAGAAGAAATGAATCTTAATGAAAATATGTAGAAATCAGATACGTTTGATTGATTTTTCTTTCAACTGAATAGCAGCTTCTTGGATCAATGCCCAACACTGGTTTAAGAAAGAGTTTTTCATTTTTGATGGCCAATCCATGAATATAAAGTCAAGATGATATATATATTCAGTTTCAGCATGGCATTTGGGATAAATTTAGACAACAACCCTTACAGAGGAAATTAAGAGGGGTTCAGTCCAAAATAAAGCTCTTTTATCAGAGCTAAACAACATATGAAATAATTTTTTTCTCTATCTTTCAACTTCTGAAAATTTGTCAAATGCCATTTTGGTCTGACTCTATCTGACATAACTCAAGAACGGCTATAGTTAAGGCCAGTGAATTTTCTATGCTAACTAACAAAACTACTGCACATGTTTTTAGCATGTTAATCTTTGGAAATTTAAAACCTTTTTAAAGATTTTTTACATTGTAAATGTAATGCAAAACTGAACCCTTGCTTTGTGTTTATTAAATTTGTTACGGCTGGTACAGATTAGCCTAACAATGAAAACTTCCCTTAATGTACAAAGAAATTATATGGAAATTTAATATTTGCATTTAGCACCAAGAGTAAGTTACTGTCATTTGCTTTTTCTTTTTTTTTTACTGGACAGTTTGATTTGAAAATAATGTCTTCAACTACCTACAATTCATCAGTCAGCCATATTTCTTTGGTATTGCCAATTAACTCTGAATACTATCATTTATATTTTGTATTTTATTAATATTAATTACACACACACACACACACACACACACATATATATATACATATATATATATGTATTTATATATTAGGAATATCCTGTCAGCATCCGAAGACAGTGGGTGTGGATTATTCTTGTATAGAATATATGAGGAATATCGTATAAATCTATGTTAGTGCTCAATGTAAGGCTATTGTTACATCACTTATTAAGTCATCTGATAAGACGGAGAGTATAATGATATTCTCCGGCGAAATAGATTTATAATGACAACTTAACCAGGTTTGAGTTTCCTTCTAATTGCACTATATATATATATATATATATATATATATATATATATATATATATATGCTTAGTTAAAGAAACCAGGCAGGGAAAGATATGTAGATATCCAGTTCCATTTAGTTTTTTTTTTAAATATACCATATTTCTTGATAATATTCTTTTTTTGTTGATAGCATTCTGTTTTTTAAATTCATCAGCAACTCAGTGTTATTCAACTCTGTGTTTACGTAGATTTGTTATGCTATAAAAAGCAAAAAAATTTTAAAACTCTTTAAAAACATTCTTTACACATGCAAGCAACCCCTGATGATGGCCTATGAAAGGTCCGAAAGCACTTGGGATAATTTTGGTAAATTTATCCACCAATTCCAACCTGAAACCAAGACATTTATCATGAAAGTTGAAAGGATCTTAATTAAATCATATAGCCCAAATGTGTCTTTATTATTTTATCGAATATGCTTAAATGAAAGACTACTGCCAAACTGCATACTCACACACACACACACACACACACACACACATATATATATATATATATATATATATATGTATATATATATATATATATATGGTTAGTTAAAGAGACTAGGCAGAGAAAGATATGTAGATATCCAGTTCCAGTGTTGCAATCAGTATAGGGTTAGACAATATTCAACTATTTCAGAGAGCATTTTCAGGGTTTCAGCTCAATACAACCAAAATATGAATGTTTAGTCTGAAGTAAATAACATAAAATTATTATTGCTTTTCTTTCTATAATTCAGTAAATATCTTTTTATCAGTTTTTGCCATCATATAAGTCAACGATGGCTAGAACTGAAATATAAATATTTACTGTAAATATCATTATTATGAAGGAGGCGTTCATAATGTAATGGCTATCATTGTAGAAAATGGACATGGTGACTCGAGTTCAAATTCTGAACGAGACTGTGTACATTTCACTCATCGGAAAAGAATGAATTTAAATGTTCTTCCTCCAGTTATGGGTAAATAGTAGGACAGGCTTATTTTCTTAGTACTGAGTATTAGCTTTGAAAGCTTCCTAAGTTGTCATAAATATTTTGTATTCAAAATCTAGAAGAATTAAATTTTCATTGTGTTGAGCCTAATAAATAAAAGATGATGCAAGTTGAATATATGTATACATATATATATATATATATATATATATATATACACTCACACAACCCACAGCAGCCCAGTCAGCTGAGGCTGTAGAATATGTTGATAGCATCTTGCCAAGAGATAAGATCCCCCCCAATGAATGTCCTAGATATGACACTAAATAATCTGATAATGAAGATCCAGTCCTGTATCTTTGAGGAATGTAATAGCCTTTCATTGCCATTGCTCCCAAGTCCACTCAGACCTAGAATTTAGTACTGGTTAGGGTCCCATCTATGGATCAAATAGAACTGTTTAATCATTTACTCCACTCAAAACCATTTAACTCTGTCCAATAAAAAACTATTAGTATTAGCAATACTTGAAATAATTTAACTGTGTACAAACAAGAGAGATCTGGCTTATTAAAAAAATGATGTAGAAAAAAATCATGGTAGAAAATGGACATGGCAACCTTTGTTCAAATTCTGGATGAGACTGTTTACATTTGATATACTACTGATACCCTTGAGAAAGTTATGAATATAAATGTTCTCCCACCAGTTATAGGCAAATAGTAGGGAAGACTGGGCTCTTTAACCTTGTTATTGCAACCAGTTTAAGAGAAGGAAAATTTAGAAGTCAAACTTGTTAATCTCCACTAAACAAATTGACTGCAGGGGTTTATATATATATATATATATATAGTCATCCACAGACAGACTGTTTCGTTCTATCAGAACTCTTCAGTGTGGCTAGACACGCAGGACGCTCGGAGCCGGTTTCGAAACCCGTCCAACTTTACGTTAGACTGTGATTCAGACCACTCATCCACCAAACAGACCACATTGGCTAAGGGAATTTTAAGGTATTTTTATTTTTAGAAACAGCAGCAGCCTTTGTTTACATTTTTTTTTCAAATTTTTTTTTTTTATACCCTATCGGCTACCAGACTGCTCAATTCTTTCGAAGAGCTTTGCATTACGCTAGTGGCGGCCGGCAATTCCTTCGCCAGAGAGCTCAACCCCATGGGGGAGCATATATTGTCATCCACAGACAGACTGTTTCGTTCTATCAGAACTCTTCAGTGTGGCTAGACACGCAGGACGCTCGGAGCTGGGATCGAAACCCGTCCAACTTTACGTTAGACTGTGATTCAGACCACTCATCCACCAAGCGGACCATGTTGGCTAAGGGAATTTTAAGGTATTTTTATTTTTTTTGTGTGTGCATGTTTGGGCTGAATTTTCTTGTTAAGTCTTATTTAATTTTTTTTTGTTTCAATTCTTTAAAGTTGCATTATGGATGTTATATGCCTTGCATAATTAATTGGTTGCCAAGTACTTTCAAACCTATTTTGAGCCATCATCAGATTGTATTGTTTTTGTAATATACACAACCCCTAATGATGGCCCAAGATGGGTTCAAAAGTGCTTGGGAACCAATTAATTATAGAAGGTTTATTAGCTAATTCTGCTCCGATATCACAACATCCACACGATAAATTGAAAGGATCAAAACAAAAATATGTAGACAAAAGATGTCTATACTATTTGATCAAATATATATATATATACATACATACATATATATATATATATATACATATATACATCATTATCATCAAGTCATGCTCATATAATAGATTCTTTTGAGTATCTCTCCCCATTCGTCCCTATCAGACATTGCATTTGGCTGGTCCTCTAAACTGATGCAGAGCTGATAAATGTAGATATTTGCTGATTAGCCAAAACTAGTATGTCCACGGGTTGGAGTCCACTGGGGAATATCACTTGGGAGTTGGTCTCTATTTCTCCAGCAGTCACTAGTATGTCTTGTTCATTTCATCCAAATCTATCCGTATCTGTCAATTCATTTGAGGCAGGAAAACTTAGCTTGTTTCTTTTTCTATCTATCCATCTATCTATCTATTTGAGTTTGTTCATCCCTATTTATCTATGGGTACTTCATGTGGATTAATGGTTCGTGAGCTAGATTTGCAAACCATTGTAAATTAATTTGATTCTGAGTATTGAATTCAAACATGAGTGAGTTCAAGTTTCATTGAGTACCCCATACACAAGGCCTTGTGCCATATATATCCTCTGGAGAAAGGAATAAGCTGGAAACATACACGTATGAAAGAACAGAATGAATAAAGAAATCTTAAAAAATACAAATCTCTCCATGGACCAATTTATTTTAGATTATTTCTTTCTCTCTTTGAACTGACAGCGAAAATATTTTTTACATATATATATATATATATATATATATATATATATATATATATAT
Source organism: Sepioteuthis lessoniana (assembly GCA_963585895.1). Classification (NCBI taxonomy): domain Eukaryota; kingdom Metazoa; phylum Mollusca; class Cephalopoda; order Myopsida; family Loliginidae; genus Sepioteuthis; species Sepioteuthis lessoniana. The sequence continues at coordinate 112,768,684 of OY757908.1, read as the reverse complement.
ATGAGGGTAACTAAATAAGTTTCCAGACATTTTTTGTATGAGAACTTTTATTGATAGTGCACACGTGAAACTCTAGTCCCCTTCAAAGTAATCTCCTCCAGCTGCAATGCATTTATTCTACCGTTCCAACAACTTCTGGAAGACCCCCCTTCGTCACAGCCTCTTTCATCTCCTCAATTGTCTCATAACGACAGCCTCTGGGCTTAGGGAATAACCAAAAGTCACAGGGAGCAAGGTCTGGACTATAGGGACGGTGAGAAACTGTCTTGATGCCCATCTTGGTCAAATAGTTTGTGACAAGGATGGAGTTGTGGACTGGTACATTGTCCTGATGGAAATGCCACTGACCTGATTTGAAGAGTGCTGGCTTCTTCCGACAGAATCTCTTGCTGAACTCCCTTAAAACCTCAACATAGTAACCCTAACCCTTTGGCCAATCAACTGTGATGTATTGACTTCCTTACTCCTCCCACACCTCTCATCATCTCTCACAGACTCTCTGCCTTCCTTGAATCTCTTATGCCACTCAAAAACTGATGGTCGATTTATGAAAGATGGTCAAAAAGCAGTCAGAAGCATTCCATAGATGTCTGTGGCATTTTTTCCAAGTTTAAAACAGAATTTTATTGAATATTGTTCTTCTAAATTGTCCTCACATCCAGATTGCATTTTTGAAATTCACCAGCTGTGACAATCAGGCTTTAGTAGAGTGTATTCCAATTGCTGCTGTAGCTGTTCATTTGAAGCTGAAATCATAAAAATTGGTCAGTCATCTCATAAGATGTATAGCAATAAAATACCGAATTTTCAAGAGTCTATACCAATTTTAAATGCCTGTACAAAAAAGTGTGGAAACTTATTGAATGTATTTATATTTATTGTATAATATAGGATATATGTATAAATAGGATTTAGTATTAAATTGCCAACAAGAGCTGGGATGACATTACATTAAATAACTTAACACCCTACTGGAAAAAAATTTATATACTGTGCTCCAGAGAGCTAAGGTATTCTTGGCCCAACTAAGGAGAAAAGGGTGCCCCTCCCTTTTTTCTTTATTGAATTTCTTTTGTCAGATTTCAAGAATGATGTGCCAACTATGTTAAAATGGAGGATGATATATGTGACTGTATATATGTTTGATGGGCTTTATACGTACACACACTTACATATATTCCCACACAGTCACATACACACACATATATACATATATATTTGTACGCATAAATGAGTCAAGATTACAATAAGTAACGAAATGCTAAGAAAATCTGCTAGTCAAGAAATTGAACAATATCTATTATTTGGCAACTGTTGACACAAATCCAAATGTAGACCATTATAACTTTAGCAATTTGTACAGTTGGTTGTGATAAAGAAGTCTAAGATAGTGAGGAAGATGCATTCTTTCATTCTTTGTCACCACCACCACCACTAACACCCCCCTAAAACCAGCATCACCACCAACACCACCACCAACACCACCCCCAAAACCAGCATCACCCCCCCCAAAACCAGCATCACCACCACCACCACCACACCCAAAACCAGCATCACCACCACCACCAACACCAGCTGTGGTTATTCTTGACCAGTAATAAAAATGAAGGAAGATCTCAACAAAAATTAGGACAGTGGACATCAGAACTTGAAAACCTCATTTAATGCTGGATATTCGCTCTCTCTCTCTCTCTCTTCTCTCTCTCTCTTTGTCTTTCACTCTCACTCTTTCTCTCTCTGTCAGTCTCTCTTTCTCTCTCACCTCATAACCTTTTATACTGACCTATGTTTAACACACTGCCAGACCAAACCTCTCTTTGTAATTAGCTTTCTAGTTTCAAATAAATATAGACATATCTCTAATGATCTAGGAGCAGGTATTTTAAGATGCCTTTAACACCTAGAAACAGAAATGACATTACCAACATGTAATATTGTGGGATTCCGTCTGCTTACTTGCTTGCAGGATAATATTTCTGACGACCACCAGGAAGAGACCTAATTAGTTGCTAATGGTCTTCTTGAAATAGCAAAGATATTTAGTGGCATCCCTACTCACCAAGGACCAATATTAGAATCAGTATATCTGTGATATACTAACACTAAACTCAACAGAAGTAAAGAAGATAAGCTCATTTATACATACAAGAACATCTAAATTTTTTTATACATGATATATATATATATATATATATATATATATATATATATATATATAAGTAGTCTAATAAAGAGTACACAAATGTTTTCCAACAGATAAAGTATGTATATATTATCCCAACCGACCCATCGCACTAGTGGGTTCACCAATGGCCCGGGAGACCGAGGTCCAATTCCAGGTCGAGTAATACCAAAAACTCAAAAAATGGTACTTGATACTTCCTTGCTTAACACTCAGAATTATAAGGTATAGATCAAGGCTAGAGTTGATCAATCCAGGGATAGGAGTAGCACTCTCCCCTACACTTCGGTGTAGTAGCTATTGAAAAGAGAGCCTTCGGGTCACCCTTGACTATGATGAAATGGACATAGCCATAACTGGGAAGAAGACAACATCTCAACTTGTAATATAATGGCCCAGGGATTTCGTTTTATATATCTTGCCATTGGGTTTAGTTAGGCTGAGAACCTTTTGGCTGAGCACATGGGTTAGTTAGGTGCAAACTTGAGCGCAGGTGTTAACGCGCTTGCGGGGAGGATGAGGATATATTCCGTTTTGTGTGCATTGACATGGAGGCCAATGCCTGTGGCAGTTCGTTCCAAACTATACTGTAGTGTTTCGGCTTGGTTGGGTGTATTTGTCAGTATAGCTATGTCATCAGCATAGTCGGCGTCGGTAATTGCTTTTGCGGAGTATCTTCTGCTTCTTTTCTTTGTCAGCTCAACGCCGTTTTCTTTGAAAACCCCCTTATCCTCCCAGTTAGGGTTAAATAGTACCACTACAGTTCTTCAAGGAGAATAGCTTTGGCATTAAATAACCTACAAAATTTGATATGCCATTAAACAAAGAAACTAAACCAAATCACACCAACATAATTGTTAATCTCAATCAATAGAGAAATCTTAAAAGAAAGAAAATTCACCTTAACCGAGGTTTTCTTTTATTTGTTAATCAAATCAAATTGTAGAGTAGTTCAGGTTAAAAGTAACCTTGGCCAAACTTTTTTAGACCTTATTTTTCTGATGCAAGAATCATTGAGGAACAAGAAAAATTTAGGTAAACGGGCCAGGCTTTGGCCTATTAGAAAATCTGTGGCTTATTTTAACTGAATTTATTAAAACCTTTTATTTGTAAAATTGAAACCTAATAAAAGTTCAAATTCACGACATATGAGGGTTGGCTGAAAATGTTCTTAGGCTGACCAAGATAATCTTATGGAATGTGATCAAATTTTCATCATAGTCCATCCTGCAGTTTATACAAAACCTGTTGCAACCTAAAAACAGATGTGAAACTATGTTTATTTCCATTGCAAACACATACGCATATGCATATATAAGTGCCCATTCATGTATACATGCTTTATACACACACACACACACACACACACACACACACACACACACACACACAGATAAATAGATAGATAGAGAGAAAGAGAGAAGAGGTACAAAGAAAGAACAAACCAGGACACAAAATCAACCTAATACCCTTGAAAATATATGTGCATATGAGTACGTGGTGCTTTCAATAAGTTTCCAGACGTTTTTTTTACAAGCATCTAAAATTGTCGTAGATTCTTGAAAATTCACTATATTATTGCTATACATCTTATGAGATGACTGACCAATTTTTATTATTTCAGCTTCAAATGAACAGCTACAGCAGCAATTGGAATACACCCTACTAAAGCTTGATTGTCACAGCTGGTGAATTTCAAAAATGTAATCTGGACATGAGGACAATTTCATCATCATCATCATGTCGCGCCGTCTGCGCGGATATCCCTGACCGTCTCTCGCCATTTCTCCCTATCACTCATCGCCTCCGGCAGGTCTTCAGGATTACAACCCGTGTCCTCACATAGCTGCTGTATGTAAGTTCGTGCTGGTCGTCCCACACTTGCACATCCATGAGTGGGGGTCCACAGGAGTACATCGCTTATGAGCTCGTCCTTGCTTCTCCAGCAGTGTCCCGCGTGTCTGGTTCGTCGAACTTGTATAGTTTTTGTGATGGGGGGCAAGTGTCCGTATAGTTGGAGTCTCGTGGGGTGTTGTCGCCAGGACTTGTTTAATACTGCTCTCAACATTCTTGTGTAATTTCCGTCCAGCCTCCTCTCCAGCCGCTTCGTAAGCGTCCATGTGGTGCATCCATATAGCAGTATCGACACAACCGCTGCCTGGAAGAAACCGCGTTTCATTTTATCTGTTAGGTCCGACTTCCATATGATCGAGAGCCTATCGATAGCTGTCCATGCCTTCGTCAGTCGTGTGTCGATGTCCTTCTCGGTTGATGAGACACTGCTTCCTAGGTAGGTGAATTTGTCGACTAGTTTCAGAGAGGCTCCGTCTAGTGTGGCAATGTTGCCTGTTTGGTTGTAACACATATATTCGGTTTTGTTTGCATTGACATGTAGGCCAATGCCAGCTGCAGCTCGTTCCAGACTATGTAGTAGTGTCTCTGCTTGATTAGGCGTATTCGCTAGTAACGCCAAGTCATCAGCGTAGTCGGCGTCCGTGATTGTTTTTGCGGGGTACCTTTTGCTTCTTCTCTTAGTCAGCTCAAAGCCATTTTCTCTGATTTTGTCGATCGAAGTCCTAAGCACATAGTCTAGACAGATGATAAAGAGGTACGGGGCTAGTGTGTCTCCTTGTAGTACTCCTGCAACAATGTCGAAGTATTCCGTGTCTCCATCTGGTGAACGTACTTTTACTTTGGTGTTTCTGTAGAGAATCATTATCGCTGCTACGGTTTCTTTTGGTAGGCCGTAAGCTAGTAGGATTTGCTCCATCTTCCCTCTGTGTATGGAATCGAAGGCCTTGGTAAAGTCGACAAATAGTAATGTCGCCTGTAAGTTTTTTGCCCGAACGCCTTCCAGGATTCTACGGATGGTCAGTATTTGTGAGGTTGTGGATCTATTTCTCCGGAAGCCATTTTGGTTTTTCCTAAGGATGTTTTCCATTTTGGGTTCTATGCGGTTTCGTAGTAGGGCATTGTAGATTTTGGCTGCTATGGATGTAAGTGTTATCCCTCGGTAGTTCTTGGCTAGTCCGAGGTCGCCTTTTTTAGGGAATGGAAGGATGCATCCCTTCGTCCATCGTTCTATCCTATTTTGACTATAGACTGCGTTGCATTGGCGGAGCAGTATATCGTCGAATTGTCTCGTCTTCCACACTTCTGGGGGGATCTCGTCTAGCCCCGCCGCTTTCCTATTTTTAATTCTTCTGAGAACCGTGTCGAGTTCTTCTTTGGTGAAAGGACCTAGTTTTACGTCTAATTGCTTACTAATAATTCTGGTGATCGGTTCATCCGTTATTTCCGGTGGGTTTCCTAGTAGATTTTTGAAATGCTGTTCCCACAGTTTTATTCTTTCTTGTTGGCTTGCAGCTTTCAATTTTGCTTTGGCTGTGCTCTTTCTTCCACTTACTTCGTTTATTGTTTGCCAGGCTATCCTGGATTGCCTATCTTCCGCCGAGTCTCTAATCTTATCTATCTGATTTTGTACGTATTCTGCCTGTTCTTTTAGGTATATTCCTGTTAATTGATGTTGCGCCTTTTCTAGTTCTCGTGCATTTGTATTTGTTGGGTTCTGTTGATAGTTTTTGGAGGCAGTCTTCACAAGTGCACGTTTTTCTCTAGCCGCTAGCGTTTCCCAAGGGACTCTATATTTAGTTCTAGGTTTTGTTGGAATACACTTTTCTGCCGCCTCCAGGTGCGCTTCTACAAAATTTTCATATTCGTCATTTGGGGTGCCAATTTCTACCTTCTCTTGTAGTGCTTCGAATCTGTTTCTTAATGAGGACAATTTAGAAGAACAATATTCAATAAAATTCTATTTTAAACTTGGAAAAAATGCCACAGAAATCTATGGAATGCTTCTGACTGCTTTTTGACCATCTTTCATAAATCGACCATCAGTTTTTGAGTGGCATAAGAGATTCAAGGAAGGCAGGGAGTCTGTGAGAGACGATCAGAGGTTCGGGAGGAGTAAGGAAGTCAATACACCACAGTTGATTGGCCAATGGGTTAGGGTTAGGGTTACTATGTTGATGTTTTAAGGGAGTTCAGCAAGAGATTCTGTCGGAAGAAGCCAGCACTCTTCAAATTGGGTCAGTGGCATTTCCACCAGGACAATGCACCAGTCCACAACTCCATCCTTGTCACAAACTATTTGACCAAGATGGGCATCAAGACAGTTCCTCCCTGTCCCTATAGTCCAGACCTTGCTCCCTGTGACTTTTGGTTATTCCCTAAGCCCAGAGGCTGTCGTTATGAGACAATTGAGGAGATGAAAGAGGCTGTGACGTAGGTCATTGACACACTCACACAAGAGGACTTCGAGGGGGCCTTCCAGTAGTTGTTTGAACAGTACAAGTGCATTGCAGCTGGAGGAGATTACTTTGAAGGGGACTAGAGTTTCATGTGCGTACTGTCAATGAAAGTGCCCATACAAAAAAAGTCTGGAAACTTATTTAATGACCCTCGTATATGTATATGTATATGAGGGTACATACATGTATACATGCAAGTGCACACTCCTACGCACGTGCATGCAAAAAAAAAAAAAAAAAAAAAAACCAGAGGTCTTCACAGACAATTAACTGGGGTTGTAGAATACACCAAGTGCTTCCCTGTAGAGGAATAAAACCTCACAGCAAATGTCCTGTACATGAGACTAAACAATCTGATGGTGAGGATCCAGTAATGCTGGAGCTTTGGGGAATGCAGAGTACCCCTTCATTGCCATCGCTCCCAGTTCCACTCTGGTCCAGAGTGGTAGCACCTGATATGGTCCTATCTATGGGTCAAATAGAACTAAACTTTGTACTTATGCTCAACTGAATTGTTTGAAATAAGACTGTTTTGATATTTGAATTGCATACTTATGCTAAACTGAATTGCCTGAATTAGAACTGTTTTAAAACAGGATTTTGTCAAAGCTGTAGCAGTATTAGTACTACTGTATGAATGCATCTCCTGGACCTTAATGAAAACCATGGAGAAAAGCTAGATGGGAACTATACACAAATGCTGCATGGTGTTTTGACCACATCCTTGAAGCAGCACCCCCACCCCACAATGTTGCAGTTTTATGGCAAATTAACTCCCAACTCTTAAACCATCAAAGGTTGATGAGCAAGACATGCTGAGCACATTTGCAGAAAATAAGGATAAATAAGTAACGTTCTCTAATGAACTCCAACACATGGACACACTTTGATTTTTTGAAAGACTTTATGGCACTCTCCTTGATCAAAAAGATCCTCTACATTTATTGAATGACTCTCGTAGGACTCCCCTTGGTCAAAAAATTCCCCACATTTATTGAATGACTCTCATGAGACTTTCCTTGATCAAAAAAGACCCTCATTTTTTATGACTTCATGGGACTCCCCTTGGTCAAAAAATTCCCCACATTTTTTGAATGACTCTCATGGGACTCTCCTTAATTCAAAAAAATCCTTTCATTCATTGAATGAGGCTCATATAACCGGTGTATAAAAGTTGCTATAATAATAATGATGATAATAATATCAACTGACATCAATTGTTATTAAAGCCCTCAGAATAATAACAAAAATGCTGGAAAAGAGATTTGAAGAACTTGAAATCAGAAGAAGAATTGAGACCCTCGAGACCACAGCACTCCCGAGATTAACTAAAATACATTGAAGAAACTTGAAGAGCAAAGGAAGTTTTGCTGTCACTTGGTCTTCACTGAAAAAACTACCAATTAAAACTGGGGTGAAAAACTCACAACGAGTAAAATGAAAAATAATTATTAAATTCATTATTGTGGAGGTGCCCGTGGTGTAATGGTTATCATCATAGGAAATGGACACGGCGACACGAGTTTAAATCCTGGACGAGGCTGACTGCATTTCACATAGCACTAATACCCTTGCGAAAGGTATGAATCCGATTATTCTCCCTCCGGCTATGGGTAAATAGTAGGACAGACTAGGTTCTTCAGCCTTGGTGAGGCAACTAGTCTAGGAGCTGGATGAGACTGATTGCATTTCACATAGCACTAATACTCTTGAGAAAGGTATGAATCCGAGTATTCTCCCTCCGGCTATGGGTAAATAGTAGGGCAGACTGGGTTCTTCAGCCTTGGTGAGGCAACTAGTCTAGGAGAAGTAAAACTCTGAATTCAAACCTGTTAAACTCCGCTTAAAAATTGACCTTGTGTCATATCCTGCCTGAGCGGAGGGGTTGGGTAAATAGGATCATCATTGTTATTATAATTAACAATAAATCATAGTGAATGTTTTTCATTTAATGGTTCATTAACATTGGTGTTGTGGAGAGGAGAAATCTGTTGCATGGGCAAATTTCCATCTTCCACGCATCCTGATCCAGGTCTGTGCCGAGATTCTGAGACTGACAGACGTTAATAAATAAATTTAATTGGTATGAAATGATGATGTTACTCAATCTTTCGAGAAATGGTGGTTAGATATTGCATGCCCAAACCTTAGAACAGTTTGTGTTACAATGAGAAAAACTAATTTTCCATTATTTATTACCATTGTTTGTTATTAGGCCTATCTTTCTATGATAGAAAATTACCTGTTTTTAGATTCTATTGCAATGTCACATATAAATAATGTACACTCCTAACAATTTTTTAGAAAAAGTTAATTTTCTTCTCAACCAAAGGTACCAGATTCTTTATATTTCAAATGGAACTTTATGCAATTAAAAGGAATATTATCAAGTATTACAGTATCATCCATAAATATGTACACCCCTAGATATATTATAGAAGCCCAGTTTGCTGAGGCAGTAGAATACACCGACCGCATCTCTGCAGAGAGGCAAGCCCCCTAGATATGACACTAAACTATCTGATGGTGATGCTTCAATCCTGGAGATCTGGGGAATGTGTAGTACCCCTTCATTGCCATTACTCCCATACCCACTCTGACACAGAGTGGTAGTTCTTGTTGGTATCCCATCTATGGATCAAATAGAACTATTCAACCATTTGACTGTGAGCAAATAAGTGACTGATATCAAATTGGATTGTTATTGTAAGACAGCAATACTTGAAACAATCTAACAGTGCAAAATAATAATTAATATTAAATAGAATTATTAGTGCTGAATTGCAATACTTAAAACCATTAAACTGTATACAAATTAATATTAAATAGAATTATTAGTGTTGAATTGCAATACTTGAAACTATTTAACTGTATACAAATTAATATTAAATAGAATTATTAGTGTTATATAGCAATATTTGATTGGTTTGGTTTGTTGGGTTTTATAGCATATCAACCTTTGTTGATATTTAACGCCAAATCCATTTTTATGTAAATAATCCGTTTTATTTAAAACAATTCAGTTTAGCATCAGTACACATTTTAATTGTCAAAAATATTTCTATTTCAAAATATTCAAGCAGTTATATGTAACAATTCAGTTAAGTGTAAATACAGTTTCAATGTTGAAAAGCAGTTCTATTTCAAATAATTCAGTTAAGCATAAGCACGCAGTTTAAATGTAAGTATGGTTTAATTGTGAAAAACATTTCTATTTCAAGCTATTCAGTTTACTCAAACAATTCAGTTTAGGATAAGTATGCCATTAGTTCTATTAAACCCATAGATAGGGCCCTATCAGGTGCTACCACACCTGCCCAGAGTGGACCTGGGAGCGATGGCAATGAAGGGGTACTCCGCATTCCCCAAATTTCTAGCACTGCCGGAACCTCACCATCAGATTGTTTAGTGTCATATCCAGGACACTCGTTGGGGGTGGGGTATTACCCCTCGGCAGAGAAGCAGTTGGTGTATTCTACAGCCGCAGCTGACTAGGCAAAGCAATATTTGAAACCATTTAATTGTGTGCTAACTAATTAGTTTTAACACATTTGAAAATAAAATTATAACCATTTTACTGTGTGCTAACAAATGACTCATGTTAAATTGAATTGCTAGTGTTACATCGCAATACTTGAAACCATTTAACTGTGTACAAATAAGTGAGATCTTATCAGCATGGATATCCCCGACCCTCTCCCGCCACCCTTCCCTAACATCCATTGCTCCCGGCAGATCTTCAGGGCTACATTCCATATTGGCATAGAGCTGTTGTATGAAGGTTCGGACTGGTCATCCTGCTTTTGTACATGCATGTGAAGGGGTCCACAGGAGTACATCACTTGAGTTCATTCCCACTTCTCCAGCAGTGTCCTGCATGTCTGGTTCATCTAACTTGGATAGGTTTCATGATGGCCAGTAGGTAGCCATACAGCTGCTGCTTTGTTGGGTGCTACCTCCAAATCTGGCTTGTTTAAAATGTTACAAAAAACTATTCATTTACAAATCATATTTATGTGATATATACAAGGATCATTAAATAAGTTTCCAGACTTTTTTTGTATGGGCACTTTTATTGATAGTACACACATGAAACTCTAGTCCCCTTCGAAGTAATCTCCTCCAGCTGCAATGCACTTGTTGTACCATTCCAACAACTTCTGGAAGGCCCCATGGAAGTCCTCTTATGTGAGTGTGTCAATGACCTACGTCACAGCCTCTTTCATCTCCTCAATTGTCTCATAACGACAGCCTCTGAGCTTAGGGAATAACCAAAAGTCACAGGGAGCAAGGTCTGGACTATAGGGACGGGGAGGAACTGTCTTAATGCCCATCTTGGTCAAATAGTTTGTGACAAGGATGGAGTTGTGGACTGGTGCATTGTCCTGGTGGAAATGCCACTGACCCAATTTGAAGAGTGCCGGCCTCTTCCGACAGAATCTCTTGCTGAACTCCCTTAAAACCTCAACATAGTAACCCTAACCCTAACCCTTTGGCCAATCAACTGTGGTGTATTGACTTCCTTACTCCTTCCACTCCTCAGATCATCCCTCACAGACTCCCTGCTTTCCTTGAATCTCTTATGCCACTCAAAAACTGATGCTCAATTCATGCAAGATGGTAAAAAATCAGTGAAAAGCATTCCATACATTTCTGTGGTATCCTTTTTTCCAAGTTTAAAACAGAATTTTATTTAATATCATTCTTCTAAAGTGTCATCATGTCCAGATTGCATTTTTGAAATTCACTAGCTGTGACATTCAGGATTTAGTAGGGTGTATTCCAATTGCTGCTGTAGCTGTTCATCTGAAATCATAAAAAATCATAAGATGTATGGCTATAACATTCTGAATTTTCAAGAGTCTACAACAATTTTAAATGCCTGTACAAAAAAAAGTCAGGAAACTTATTGAAGGCACCACATATGTATAAACAGGATTTAGCATTTCATAACCAACAAGGCTTGATATGCCATAAAACCCAACTAATCAAACAATATTATAGTAAAGGTTTAAATTTCTTCAAAACTGAAGAAACCAACATTTAATTGTTTCTTCACACAACAGAAATCCTGTAACCAAAAATATGAATAACTAACAGTCAAAAAATAAGTACATCCCTGGTATATACTTAAGTAATATCAGTTTTGGTTAGAACAGTGTTACAATTTTATTTTTAGTTAAAAAGTTGTTGCAACTTTATTTTTGGTTAAAAAGTTGTTGCAATTCTATTTTTGGTTAAAAAGTTGTTGCAATTTTATTTTTAGTTAAAAAGTTGTTGCAATTTTATTTTTGGTTGAAAAGTTGTCGCATACCAGTTTTTGTTTATTGTGCAGTGAAATGTAAACAGTCTCATCCAGGATTTGAACTTGGTTTGCCAAGTCTACAATGGCAACCTTAGTACCACCTGTACCTATATGTAGTCTATCATATATTATCATAATTGGCATACAATCTGCACTCTGGCCTAAAATTTGACCTGCTGATATTTCCAAGTCGTATTGTCTAACATTTACCACTTTTTCAAACTTTCCTCTGAATTTGGAACAAAGAAATGAAAAGATCAGATTCATCTCCGATATTTCTAGCTGGGTGCATCCAAGAGGAAAAGCAATCTGGTTTCTCAGCAATCTCCACTTGGTGATAATGAAGAAGAAAGGATCAGAAGAGAGCTAAGATGGCTGATACTCATCTCAAAATTCTGTATTGCCATCTCATTAGAACACACAATGGTGTTGACCAAAAAGTGGATTTCATGACATTTGTTTCATAATACGAAAAAGAATTAAGATTTTCTTGTTTTTTTTATATGAATCACTTTTTCAAAAGAAGTCAGTGTTTTTCTCATTCAATATATTCATTTCTATCTTAATTATTTAGATGAGGAATTATTAAATTCTTAATCTAAAAAATTCTTAATCTATTTTTGCAATTACCCTCATCTTAGTTGCTATTTTTACATTAACTCTGAAAGCTTTAAGACAAAAATATTAGCATTTTTTGGTGAATTTCTGTGATGAGGAATTATCATTATTAGACTCTTTTGTACTCTGTAGAATCTGTTTTTTACCATTTCTAACTTATCTATATATTTTTATTTGGGGGCAAGGGTGAAATGATTCTGAAATAATTTTATGCAAACAATATGTTAGTGTGTTTGAGACCCTCACCAATAATTCTATTATGGCAGAGGAATGTGATGTTAAATCAATAGTTTGAAAGTCAATTGCTTTTGGGCCCAATCAGATGACATTCCAACTACTTGTGAACATTTCAGGATCCACTGACTTCAGAATATGAAATCCCAAACAGTATCCTAATATTTGTACAATCCATAATCTTGAATGAAAGCTTCCAATGAATGTAGGTTGACATGCCATTAAAATCAATCAACCGGTCAATTATTTGCTTCTAAACTGCTGTTTTCAAATATATTAAATTCTTTTTTTCTTTTTAAAATCTTGTGCAGAGTTTGAATTTTTCCTCTGAATTTTTCTGGTCACCAGAGAATCATGACTTAAAAAATGATTTGTTGACATTTTCAGTACAAGCAAAGACCATGAGACATTAACTTTATTTGATGGAAATCTACTGCTTGGCTTATCAACTGCTATTTTCAAATATTATGCAGCCAAAATGAGTCAGTCATTAAATTCTTTTTTTTTCTTTCACAACTTTACCCAAAGTGTGAATTTAAAGTTTTTATTATTCTATTGAAACTGGAAGCATCAATAGTGAATTGTTAATTCGTAAGAAAAATGGATTCAGTGAATGCAGTTGAAATTATGGAATTTATGAAGAGAGAAGAGCTGTGCCATGAAAAACATTGGCATAATGGTTAGCATGTTTGCCAATGATCTGGGAGGCTGAGGTTCTATCCCAGATGATCACATCAAAAATGGTACTAAGTGCCTCCTTGCTTAACACTCAGCATTATAAGGTACGGATCAAGGGTAAATGGATCAATGCAGGAATGGGAGTTGTGCCTTCCCCTACACCTTGGTGTTGTAGCTATTGAAAAGGGAACCTTCAGATTGCCCTCAACTATGGTCAGCCAACTTAATTTTTTTTTTTCCAATAAATATTTTTTCCCCTTGACAGTGATTCATTGTATATTTTCATATTCAAATCACTTGCCTTTTTTTTTTCTTACCATAAGGGCTATTATTTTATATATATATATATGTATATATATATATAAATGTATGATCAAAATAAGTGGGAAAGTGGCTTAATCAAAACTTAAAATGGGTTAAGTGATAATATTTTGTTCTTTATTAACAGACGAACTAATGGAGAAAGTAAAAAAGTATAAAGGGAGGGAAAGGGTTTAAAGACAAGAGGGAAGAACAAAGAGGGAAATAGATATAAGTTTGAATGATTGTGGTATTTCCGCAACTGTTAAGATGTAGAAAAACACAAAAAAAATGTTTAGTCTGATTGTTTATTATATAATGGCATATCAACCTTCCCAGGTTATTTAATGCCTAACCCATTTTTTTACAAGGACAGTAGTGGACTATTTAACCTATAGCTGGGAGGATAAGGGGTTCATACCATTCCCAAGGACATTTGTCTGAAAGTGAATGTAATTGCACAACTGGAGTTTGAACTCATATACTATGATTCTCCAGGGCAGTGGTTTAAACATTACACCACAGGGACACTCCCTCTTTTAGTCTGATGAAGTTCTTCTGTTAATAAAGAACAAAATATTACCACTAAACCGATTGTAAGTGTTTGATATATATATATATATATATATATGTGAGTAATTGGGGGGTGTCCTCGTGGCATAATGGTTAAAGCGATAGACTACGTAATCGTAGTAAGCAAGTTCGTACTCCAGTCGCGCTATTATGTTCACTTTCAGGCAAATACCCTTGGGAAAGGTATGAACCCCCTTATCCTCCCAGCTATGGGTTAAATAGTACCACCACTGTTCTCGGAGAATGGCTTTGGCATTAAATAACCTACAAAGGTTGATATGCCATTAAAAACCAAACCAAACCAAACCAAATATATGTAATTATCATCACAGTCCTTCAAGCTATTAAAAAAGAAGTTTCACAGGTGCTTCAACCAATGGAAAACTCCCAAGAAAAAGCATGTTGTATGCCAAGAAAATTGAAGAAAATTAACATTTCATTCATTTTTGATTTCTGTTTTGGTAAATATAGCTTTGATCAAGATAGTTTAAGAAAATACCTTGCATATATATATATATATATTTATAATTTGGCTAACCATTGTTGAGGGTGACCTGAAGACTCCTTTTTCAAGGTGTAAGGGAGGGCACTACTCCTTTCTCTGCATTGCTCCACTTACCCTTGATCTGTACCTCTTTATGCTTTGTTAAGCAAGAGGTCATCAAGTACCAATTTTTGCGTCTTTGGTATGACTCGACTTGAGATTGAACCTCAGTCTCCCAGACCATTGGCAAACACTCTAATTATTATGCCAATCCCAAACCCTCAAGGTGTTTCAACAAATGAAAAATTCATTGGAATAAGTGTCTTGAATTCCAAAGGGATTCTTTTGAAGGAAGTAAACATTTCATTCATTTTTCATTTCTGTTTTAGTAAATACAGCTTTGATCAAGATACTTTAGAATATACTTTGCACACACTCCACAAATTATATAGAAAATAACCAGGCACTCATCTATCACAAATAGCTTCAACAGTAGATGTAACTTATGCTTAGATGAGAAAATTAGCATTATCAATTTCAAAAATTGAAAACTACTGTTGAACGAAAGAAACAAGCTCTTCTTTAAGTGTAGACATAGGGAAAAATTCAAATTATCCTAATTGAGAGCCACTGAAACACCAGTCCCTATGTAATCGCAAAGGCAATGATAAAGATGTATTAGAAATTAATAACGATCAGCTCGATAGTGGATATCACTGAGACAAGGAAAGATAAGGTAGATGAGGGCCAGATGAATGTAGAATATTAATCCAAAACCTAGGGCCTGTGATTCTTGAGTAGTTAATTCCCCTTGACCATTTTAAGGGTCAATTAAAAATACTTGACACCTATATAAAATGTCTTTACCTCATCTTATTTAACTATCTTGGTCCTAATTAAAGCAAAAGGAATATCTAGGATGACAACAGCTGAGTTAATTAACAGATATATTAGGAATTAATGTAAATCATGTATGAGATAAGCCATTAGTTATATGATCTTAGTCTGTTTGGAAAATCACACCTGCTATGAAAAAAAACCCTACAAGAGTGCAAAATTGGGAGGAGTTGATTGGTAGATTAATTCCACTCCTGTTTCTTAATCGTTCTAAAACCTAACATTTTGACCCCTTCTGCCCACGCCTATGAATGGAATAATTTGTAATTTGATTTCCATTTTTAGTCTTATTTTTATACTTATTTTCATTTTTATTTTATCTTTATTTTTTTAATAGAAAAAATTTTTTTTTTTTTAATTCTTTTATTTTATCTTCTGAATATGAACTGCTACTCTGTGGCTTCGAGAGAAGCATGTAAATAGTCATCTGACGAGACAGAGATTATAGTAATATTCTCTGCTGAAATAAATTTATTATGATGACTTATCCGAGTTAGAGTCTCCATTAAATTGTACTATATATATATATATTGCTATCCACAGACAGACTGATCCGTTGTATCACAACTCTTCAGTGTGGCTAGACATAGGACACTTCAAGCTGCGATCAAAACCCCCCCAACTTTTTTTGAGACTTAGTATCATACCGGTCAGCCAGCAGATGACATACGTCTGCTCAGGAATAATTATAATTAAATATGAAAAGTTCCTTTAAACCTCATAACTGTGTATGATTTATTAGTATTAGATAAGAATACTTGAAACCATATTATGATAAGCAAACTATCTATATTAAGAAAAGTTACTTGAAGCCAATATTGTTTACTAAAGATTATTAGTTACTTGAAACAATATAATTGTTTGGAAATTGTTGGTGTTAGATAGGAATACTTGTAACCATATATATGTTTTTATGGAGGTGCCCGTGGTGTAATGGTTATCGTCGTAGGAAATGGATGCGGAGACACAAGTTCAAATCCTGGATGAGATTGATTGCATTTCACATAGCACTAATACCCTTGGGAAAGGTATGAATCCAATTATTCTCCCTCCAGCTATGGGTAAATAGTAGGGCAGTTGGGTTCTTCAGCCCTGGTGAGACAACTAGTCAAGGAGAAGGGAAACTCTGAATTCAAACCTGTTAAACTCCGCTTAAAAATTGACCTTAGGTCATATCCTGCCCAAGCGGAGGGGTTGGTAAATATGATATATGTGTTTACTCAACCCTTCCAGTTAAATTCAATTGTCATGGATACATTTTGACTGGATAGTGATCCGCACTTACTGACAGGCGAGTAACAGGAATATTGAACACTTGTACCCCGTTATGGTTAATAGAATCCGAGAAGGCAACCCCTGCGGATTAAATAAAGGATGTGGTTCAAAGTTTCGTGTAGGTTCCCAAGTTTGACAAGAAACTCTTGAAGAAGGCTGGAGGACACTTTGGCCGAAACATTGTGAATATAACAATACAGATGAAGATGATTGTCAGAAAACTCCGCATGATAAAAATATGTTGTTTGAATAGAGATTTTTCCTTCTCCTGAATTGGTTGCCTAACCAGAGTTAAATAGCAGTCTGCCTCTAAAATTAAACATAGAACATATGGACACTTTTTCACTTTCAAGATACATTGTATCATTCATAAATTGAAGTATGTTGTTTGAATAGAGATTTTTCCTTCTCCTGAATCCTGTTGCCTACCCAGAGCTAAACAGCACAGTCTGTCACTAAAAAAAACAAAGTTTTATTTAGTCCGACACATGAAGAGCCATGCTTAGTATAATTATCATTGTAGGAAATATAATTAGCAACCAAAGTTCAAATCTTGGAAGTGGCTGTTAGCATTTCACTTCATGCCCTTGGGGAAAGGCATGAATCCATCTGCCCCCCACCGCAGGTATAGGTAAATAGTGCTATAGACTTAGTTCTTTAGCCTTGGTTAGGTAACTAGTTTAGAAGGAAAACTCTGAATTCAAACAGGCTTTACTCCCCTTAAAAACTGACTTAGTGTCACATCCTCCCCATGGCATGTTTCATCAGTAACTGAGGCTTAAGGTTGCTAACAGGACCTGTTGTTCCAAAATGGTCACCCAGGGTCATTGCTAATTAACTCTGGTGATCTAAGAAAAACCAGTGGTTGCAACATGACAAACAGAAGCATAGACATACATGGTTGGTTATTTGGGTTTTATGGCATATCAACCTTTATAGGTTATTTGATGCTAAATCCATCTTTATACAAACAAACATTTCTATTTCAAGCAATTCAGTTGAGCATAATTACATAGTTTAATTGTTAAAAACGTTTCTATTTCAAGTTTTTCAGTTTAGTCAAACAGTTCTAATTCAAACAATTCAGTTTAGTATAAGTATAGATTTTGTTTACACACAGTCAAATGCTGAAACAGTTCTATTTAAAGCAGTTCAGTTTAGCATAAGTACGCCATTTGAATATCAA
The DNA here is from genome assembly GCA_963585895.1 of Sepioteuthis lessoniana. Lineage (NCBI taxonomy): Eukaryota > Metazoa > Mollusca > Cephalopoda > Myopsida > Loliginidae > Sepioteuthis > Sepioteuthis lessoniana. The sequence goes on along the minus strand of OY757908.1, from coordinate 112,750,642 downwards.
AACAGTTCTATTTCAAGCAATTCAGTTTAGCATAAGTACACAGTTTAGTTCTATTTGACCGATAGATAGGACCCTGTCAGGTGCTACCACTCTGAGCCAAGTGGACCTGGGAGTGATGGCAATGAACAGGATAGTTCTCATTCTCCAAAGCTCCAGCATTACTGGAACCTCAACACCAGATTGTTTAGTGTCATATCAGGACACTCATTGGGGAGGGGTCTTACTCCTCTGCCAAGATGCAGTCAGTGTATTCTACAGTCCCAGCTGACTGGGCAAGACGTAAATGAGCAGGAATATTTAAAATATGTACACTTCTAATACATATATGCCTAAAACACACACACACACACACACACACACACACACACACACACATATATATATATATATATATATATATATATATATATATATAGCTTGTTATCATTATCAGCTTCTGAGCATAAACTTACTGATGCTTACACCACTATATGACATGTCTATGCACGCATCTCAACAGAATCAACCACATGTAAACATACCCACACCTCACAACGTGCGGCCTGCCTGTTTGTTCCAAACGAGCTTCCCCTGTTGTGACCAGTGTGCTCCCCCTATCATCCTTCCCACCACTGGCAAGTTTTCAGGGCTGCCCAGAGTGTCAGCATTTAATTAATATCTGGCCATGATTGCACATCCGGTCGGAGCTGCAGACGTTGGAAATAGCAGGACAGAGGCTTTCCAATAATCCCAGCCTGGTATTGATAAGCATTACTTGGCACAAGTGACATGAGTATTTGCAGTGGGAAATGCCGGCGTCGAAACGAGAAGACGGTGAGGAGAAAAACAACGAAGACATTTCTCACCTCGCACCATTCATGGTTTCTTCTCTTTTTCTCCTCTTGCAGTTTCCATCAATTCTTCTTCCACTTTTCCTCCTCCGCATCTTTGAGACTTTGCAATTGTCAGTATGGGCCGTCTTAGATTTTATTAGCAGTTTGGGCTTTACAAGTTGTTATTGTAATTTGTTGTCGTGGTTGTTGAGGCTGAAAAACTGAAAGCCCTTCACCGGGAGAACCAACAGTATAAAGAGTAGTCAATCAAATGTGTAGAAATAATCCTCAAATTTCACCAACTGAAAAAAAAAGAATTACCTTCAAACTCAAGGGTCGTTTTTCATTCTGTATAATGCAAAATATAAAAATAACCCCAGTGGAGCTTAAAATATGTTGACAGTATCCCCTAATCATGACTTGGGCTTCAGTTCTGGATATCTGGGGAGTGCACCTTTATTGCTATTACTCCCAGGTTCACTTTGTATCAGAGAAATATTACCTGTTTGGATCCCATCTGTGGGTTAAATAGATCTGTTCAAAAATTATTTGTATTTGATAGGAATAATTAACGCAATACAATTGTAGATTATTGATATTAAGAATAGTTACTTTAAACTATTGACCTAATAAGTAAACTGTTTGCCAATGGTCCAGGAGACTGGGGTTCAATCCCAGGTCAAGTCATACCAAAGACTCAAAAAATGGTACTTGATGCTGCCTTGCTTAACACTCAGCATTATAAGCTAAGGATCAAGTTAAAGTGGAGCAATCCAGGGAATGGAGTAGTGTCCTCCTCTACACCTCAGTGTAGTAGTTATTGAAAAGGAAGCCTTTGGGTCAACTTTGACAAAGGTCATCAGCTTTACTTACTTAAAGTTTGGTTTTTTGGTGGTATATCAACCTTCATGGGTTATTTAATGCCAAATCCATCCATGTAAAAGAATAGGTCTGTTTTGGGTTTTTGGTGTTTGATGGCATATTAATTTTCATGGTTTATTTAAAGCCAAACCCATCCATGTGGAAAAACAGGTCTGGTTTGGTTTTTTAGTGTTTGATGGCATATCAACTTTCATGGTCACCTTTGGGGCCTGTGGCGCAGCAGATAGAGGCATTGAGTCTCTACGGTTCCAGGTGAGCATTGTCAGAAGATAACGGTTTCAAATCCTACCCAAGCCGGCCAGAGGTTTACTTGGTCAAAAACGTGGTGCAATAGACATCAACTATGAAAGGCAGTAATTACTGGGGATACGGTTACAAGACTCAGCATTCCTATCCAAGGTTGCGGTTAAATCATCTGAAGAAGGCCAGAGGTGAAATTTGGCCGAAACGTAGTGAAAGAAAAAAAACAACAACACAAAAAACTACCAAGATGAGGACAAAAAGTCCACAATAAATAAAAATTAATTCTCAGAGAAATAAATTCTTTTTTAAAATAGTTACATTATTCGATTTTGTCCAAAACTTTTTATTGAATGGGAGACCTTATTTACCAATCAACACCAAATAATGAATATGTTGAAAAATAAACATCTAATTTTAAAGAAAAATAAATTCTTTTTTTCATTATTCAATCTTGTCCAAAACTGTTTTTTTCATAATTCGATCTCATCCAAAACTTTTTTTTTTCATAATTCGATCTCGTCCAAAACTTTTTTTTTTATTATTTGATTTGTCCAAAACTTTTATTTTCATTATTTGATTTTGTCCAAAACATTTTTTTTTCATTATTCGATCTTGTCCAAAACTTTTTTTTTTCATAATTTGATCTTGCCCAAAACTGTTTTTTTTTCATTATTCCATCTTGTCCAAAAATTTTTTTTATAGAATTGGAAATTTTATTTACCAATCAACACCAAATAGTGAATATATCGAAAAACAAAAATATAATTTTGAAGAGAATCAAATTCTTTTTTAAACTAGTTTTATTATTCCATCTTGTCCAAAACTTTTTTATCAAACTGGAGACCTGATTTACCACTCAACACCAAATGGTGAATATGTTGTAAAATAAACATCTAATTTTGAAGAGAATTGAATTCTTTTTTAAACTAGTTTCATTATTCCATCTTGTCCAAAACTTCTTTTAATAGAATTGGAGACCTTATATGCCAATCAACACCAAATATTGAATATGTTGAAAAAAAGACTTTTGAATAGAAATGAATTCATGTCATTTTGATATCAGCTTCATTATTTTCTTGGTTTGCTTCCTTGTATCAACTTTCCTAGGTTATCTAATGCCAAAGCCACCCTAGTATAAGGGCAGTAGTACTATTTAACTCATAACTGGAAGGATAAGGGGCTTCATACCTTACCTAAGGTTATTTGTCTGAAAGTAAAGATCACAGTGCGACTGGAGTTTGAACTCGCTTACAATGATTCCACAGTCCATTGCTTTAACCATAACAGCACGAGGACACCGCCTCCTTATTGTATTACAACTAAGCAATGAGTTTGATCCACAATAAACGCCTTGTTCTTGCATCCCAGTTCCAAATCTAATCTATGCTTCATGTTTAAAATGATACAGTGTTTCAGTGTAAGGGTTAACAAGCTAGTCTCTTGGATAAATTACGACTGAATAGGGATTTTGATCCACACTATGTGCCAACTTCCTTAGTCTTGTGCCAAGTCTAAACTTTTTAGATTACCTTGTATGGTATCATCAGCATAAAGTCAAGCTCATAGTATAGATTCCCATGACTCTCTCTTACCATTCATCCTTATTACTCTTTGCTCTTGGCAGGTCTTCTAGATAGCATTCAGTGTCTGCACAGAGCTGATGTATGTAAGTCTTTGCTAACTGGTTAATACTGGTGTGTCCATGTGTAGGAGGCTATAAAAGGCCAGAAGAGAATCAAATTCTTTTTTAAACTAGTTTTATTATTCCATCTTGTCCAAAACCTTTTTATACAACTGGAGACCTGATTTACCACTCAACACCAAATGGTGAATATGTTGTAAAATAACCATCTAATTTTGAAGAGAATGTTGGGTGCTGCTTTGAGGATTTGTTCAAAATTGTATGCAATATTTTTGTGCAATTCCCATCTAGCTTTTTCTCCATGTACTTTTTAAAAGTCCATGTGGTGCAGCCATACAGTAGTACTGATATGGCTACTGCTTGGAAGAATTCTTGTTTTATTTTATCGGAGAAATCAAGTTTCCATAGGGCCATTAAAAGGAATTCATGCCTTTCCTAGGCCTATGTTGACATTACTTTTAGTAGATGAGACATTGCTCGGTTAGTTAGGCTTGGCTAGTCGACAGTTACAAGTGAGTTCAGTTCTCAATGGATGGCTCGGCTCATACTGCTGGTTTTGAGCCACAACTAATTCATGCTTAGTTAGTGACAAGAAAAATTTAAAAAAATAGAAAAATGCAAACATAATATGTATATATCTATAAAGATTCGGTATAGCTCAGTCGGCTGGAGCTGCAGAATACACCGATGGCATCTCAGCAGAGGGGTAAGACCCCCCCACCCCACAACGAGTGTCCTGAATATGACACTAAACAAGCTGATGGTGAGGCTCCAGTAATGCTGGAGTTTTAGGGAATGCAGAGTACCTCGTCATTGCCATCGCGCCCAGATTCACTCAGGCCTGGAGTTGTAGCACCTAATAGGGTCTTTTCTATGGGTCAAATAGAACTGTGTGACATTTAAACTGCATACTTATGTTAAACTGAATTGTTTGAAATAAAATTGTTTTGATATTTAAACCATATACTTATGATAAACTGAATTGTTTGAAATAGAACTGTTTTTATATTTAACAGTGTAAACATAAATCTATACTTATGCTAAACTGAATTGTTTGAAATAGAACTGTTTTCATATTTAACGGTGTAAAGAAAAATCTATACTTATGCTAAACTGAATTGTTTGAAATAGAACTGTTTATATGTATAAAAATGGATTTGGCATTGAATAATGGTTGATATGCCATAAAACCAAACCAAACCAAACCAAACCAAACCAAGCCAAACCAAAGAAGCATTAAAGCCTTGGTTTTTTGGTGGTATATAATTATGTTGATATATAAACTTGTAATTTTGAAGAGAAAAATCTGTCCTTATTAATATTAATTTCATTATTCCTTTTGGTCTAAAACTTACTTTATAGAATTAGATATCTCATTTATCTATCCAGGCTTGATAACGACAATAACGAGGTTCATATCTTTCCCTAGGGCATTCTTGCATGTACTACCATGCCAGGTCTGAGTGGACCTGGAGGTAATGGTAACAAAGAAATAGTCCACACTCACTCAGATCTCCAGAGCAGGAGCCTCACCACCACAAGCAGCTTAATGTTATACATTGGACGCCCTTTTTTTGGGGGGGGGTTCACTCTTCTGAAGCATATTCAAAGCCAAAATGACCAGAAAAAAAAGGTTTATATGATCTTGCATTTCCAAGTTTGGAGCCCTGAAAACTTGCTCTATCCAACAGTGTTATTCAACTTCCTTTATCTAGTATTATTATAGAGGAAATAAACAGGAGGCATTACTTTTGGAGCATCTTACAGCTGTTTACCTAATACGGGTATGACTGTGTGTAAACATTGTGTTTAGTAGCTGAAAACTTGCTCTATCCAACAGTGTTATTCTACTTCCTTTATCTAGTATTGTTACAGAGGAAATAAACAGGAGGCATTACTTTTGGAGCATCTTACAGCTGTTTACCTAATTATGGAAAAATAGTGGTAATTTACAATGCTTTTTGCTTAGATGAGGCACAAGGCCATATAAAAGGAGCACCCAATGAGACTCGAACTCACTCTTTTAGGTTTGCTAGTCAAGTATGTTATTAGTTACGTTTCTCCTTTGTCCATGGATTTTTTTTCAAATCCGGTGTGTCGAACTGAATTATAGCTGTTAAGTGATCCTTAAGAATTTCGTGCTGAGACCCACAATTAAAAAAAAAAAAACAAAAGCGAAAATAAATAAAAGCCAAGTGTTGTACGAAAGGAAATTTAATAATTACCAGCACTTTTCTCATATTTTCGATGGACCAGACTCAGTTTTGTTTTAATATTCTGACAAAAGTGCAGAAAATAGTCAACTCAGCCTTAATTGTCCCAAAACCTATTCTCCCTGCAAAGTAATGAGAAACTCTGTTGTCAGACTGACAGAGGCAAATTAGTAATTCAAATACATTTGCCTTTTTTTTTAATGTAATAACAAGGTAGACTACACTACTTAAATCCCTTTCTCTCTCTCTCTCCCTCTCTCTCTCTCTCTCTCTCTCTCTCTCTCTCATCCTTTTTGACCATTTTTCCAAAGGTAATAACAGGGTAAACTACAGTACTTTACCTCCCCTCTCTCTCTCTTGTTTTTTTTAATCTTCTTTCACAGGTAATAAGAAGATAAACTACACTACTTTATCCCATCCTTCTCTTCCTCTCTCTCTCTCTCCCTCTCTCTCTCTCTCCCTCTCTCTCTTCCTTTTTGATATTTTTTACAGGTAAACTACACTACTTTATCCTATCTTTCTCTCTCTTGTTCTTTTTTACCTTCTTTCAAAGGCAATAAAAACTACACTATTTTATCATCCCATCTCTCTCTCTCTCTCTCTCTCTCTCTCTCTCTCTCTCTGATCGTTTCTGAAATTTTTCTCAGTTAATAACAAAATAAACTACACTGCACTATTTTGTCCTATCTCTCTCCCTCCCACCACTCTCTCTCTCTCTTAGCTTTTTTTGACATTCTTTACAGGTAATAACAAGGTAAACTACACTACTTTATCCCATTTTTCCCTCACTTGTTCTTTTTGACCTTTTTCACAGGTAATAACAAGGTAAACTACACAATATCATCCTCTCTCTCTCTCTCTCTCTCTCTCTCTCTCTCTGAGCCTTTTTGACACTTTTCACAGATAATAACCCGGTAAACTACACTACTTTATCCCCTTTACTCCGCGCTCTCTCACATCCTTTTTGACATTTTCCACCAGTAATAACACTACTACACTATTTCATCCTCCCTCTCTCTCTCTCTCTCTCTCTCTCTCTCTCTCTCTCTCTCTCTCCCTCTTCTTTTTTTAGGCATGTTTTCACTGGCAAATTACACTGATTCGTCTCTAGTTCTCTTTGACATTTTTCACCCGTAATAACCCCCTTCTCTCTTTCTCCCTTGTTCTTTTTCGTCTTTTATTCACAGGTAATAATAAGGTAATCTACACTACTTAATCCCCACCCCACTCTCTCTCTCTTTCTTTCCGTTTTTCTTTTTATCTCTTATTATGACCATCTATAGTTTAGTTGCATAGTCATTTTTAACAAAAAAAATAAGTAGATGGTGGGGAGGGGATGGAATGTGGGTCTTCATAGTTGTGTTTCTCCTTTGTCTCTTAGGCGGATCCAGTTTGAACAAATAATTTGCAGCCTGTCAGCTGTTAAGTGATCCACAATATTGGTTAGGAATGAGGTTTCCAGGAATTTCATGCTGAGAACAAAAAAAAAAAAAACAAGACCCCCCCCCCAAAAAAAAAACTTCTGATTGGACTACAGGAAATCAATAATTACCAGCATTTTTATCATACTGTGCTCCATTCTTGAACATTGTTTTAATATTATGCCGAAAGTGCAGAAAATACTTGACTCACCCTTAATTGTCATGAAACCTATTCTCCCTGCAGAGGAATGAGAAATTCTGTTGTTATTAATAACAGAGGCATTTTAGCAATGCAAATATATTTTGATCCTGACAGCAGTTGTGTATATTGCCCAGTTGGCTGGGACTGTAGAAAACAATGACTGCACCTCTGCGTAGGTGTAAGACTCCCCACTCCTTCATTGCCATTGTTCCCAGGTCCACTCTGTTCTGGAATGGTAGCACCTGATAGGGTCCTCTTTATGGATCAAACAGAAATAAACTGCATACATATGCTTAACTGAACAGCTTGAAATAGAACTGTTTTGAGACTTAAGTGTGTGTAACAAAAAATGTAGTTATACTAAATTGATTTGTTTGAAATAGAACTGTTTGACAAAACTGAATAGCTTGAAATAGAAATATTTTTTACTATTAAACTGTGTACTTAGGCTAAACTGAATTGTTTGAAATAGAACTGATTATTCATATAAAAATGGATTTGGTATTTAATTACCTACAAAGGTTGACATGCCATAAAACCCAAACAAACAAGCAAACAGTTCTTCATAAATATATATTAAAAGAAAAAATTTGAATTAAATAACCTACAAGTAATGATATGTCATTAAACAGTAAACAGCCAACCAACCCTATTGGCAAGGTTTATAATCAATAAGACTCCCTCCATAAAAAAGGGATTTACTGAGTATGACTGTATCTGATGGTGAGGCTTCAGTTCCAGAGATATGGGGAGTGTGCAGTACACCTTTAAGGCCAGTACTCCCAGGTCTACTCTGACCCAAAGAGGTAGTTTCTGTTAGCATCCCATCTATGTGTTGAATCAATTTGTTAAAAATTTTTTTGTATTCGAGGGGACCATGTGCAAAAAACTCTTAAGAAACAACTGCACAAAAAATCTAAATATGAATGTGCTATGAATGCAATTCTCTAACCTCTCAGCATAAAATAACCCAGGTTAACATGCTGTTAAAATCAAACGGTCAATCAATCTGTCAAATATGAACTATTTTTTTCACATGTAATAACAGGGTATTTTACACAACTTAATCCCCTCTCTCTTGTCCTTTCACATTTTCTCTCCTTTCCTGCATTCATTCTTTCCTTTCCTTTTCCCTTTCCATTTTCCTCCAATTAATTCTTTCTTAACTCTCTTCTTCCCATCTTTCTTATTCTTTCTTTCTTTTGAGTAATTTAAAAGGATATCAGTGGACTGATGCACATGCATTTTCAGCTGAACGACATCACCATAAGACAGACACTATTATCTGTTTATTGCACTAAAACTCTGTAGCTAAAAATATGATGGCCCAGTCAACTGAGGCTGTAAAATACACCAACTGCATCTCAGCAGAGGGATAAGACTCCCCCAACATGTCTATCTTCTTATTTTGTTGTTTATTTTTTACTATTAAAATTAAACTTGTTTTATAATAGAGTCATTTATTATTATTCTAGAATATTCCTAATTTCCCTTCTACGCAGTGTATATTAAATATGTATGATTTGTGAATGAATAGTTTGGAGGTAAGATTTTTAAAAAAACCATTATATGACATTAAAGAATCTGATGATGAGGCTCCAGAAATCCTGGAGCTTTGGGGAATGCGGAGTATCCCTTCATTGTTATTGCTTAAAGGTCCACTCTGACCCGGAGAGGTAGCACCTGATAGGATCCTATCTCTTGGTCAAAAAGAACTGCTTAACATTCAAACTATGCAAACAAATGACTTATGATAAATTGAATTGTTAGAAATAGAATTGTTTGATCATTTAACTGTGTGTAAACAGAGGATTGATGTTTAATTGAAATGTCAGTGATACATACCAAGACTTGGATTTATGTTAAATTGAATTGTCAGAAATAGAACTGTTTGATCATTTAACTGTGTGTAAACAGAGGATTGATGTTTAACTGAAATGTCAGTGATACATACCAAGACTTGGATTTATGTTAAATTGAATTGTCAGGAATAGAACTGTTTGATCATTTAACTGCGTGTTAGCAAATGATTGATGTTTAATTGAAGTGTCAGTGATACATAGCTAGACTTGGAAGCATTTCACTCTGTGCAATATGAATAATTAGTGTTAATAGCAATACTTGTAACCTGTCAAACAAATCATTGAATGAAAATATTAGTGTTAGAAAGCAATAATTGAAACTGTAGAAACAATATCAATACTTGAGTGCAAACAAATTAGTTGTAACTCATTTAAAAATGAAATTACCAACAAACTAATTTTTTACTAATCATGTATGTCCATTTGGAAGGCAGTGGTCGTAGCGATACTGCTGTATGTATGCCCTACTTGGACGCTAACTAAACAGCTGGAAAAGAAGATAGACGGCAATTACACAAGAATGCTGCAAGCAATATTGAACAAGTCCTGGCAGCAACATCCCACAAGGCACCAACTATATGGCCATCTGCCTCCCATCATGAAAACTACCCAAGTTAGACAAACCAGACATGCAGGACACTGCTGGAGAATCAGAGACGAGCTCATAAGTGATGTACTCCTATGGACCCCCACATATGGCTGAGCAAAAGCAGGACAATCAGCTCGAACGTACATACAGCAGCGATGTGAGGATACGGGATGTAGCTCTGAAGGCCTGCAAGAGGCGATGAACAATAGGGAGAAGTAGTGAGAGAGGGTCAGGGATATCCGTGATAATGGCACAACATGATGATGATGATGTATGTCCATTTAAATGTGTGCAAAAAATGATTGATCTTGAATTGTTACTGTTACATAAGAATACTTGAAACCATTTAACTGTGTGCCAAAAAATGAGCCTAGACTTGTTTAAAAGTGTAATCAACCAATTTGTGTTTACAAATCATATTTATTTAATATAGTTGGTTTGTTGGGTTTTATGGCATATCAACCTTTGTAGGTTATTTAACGCCAAATCCATTTTTATGTAAATAATCTGTTCTTTTTAAAACAATTCTGTTTAGCATCAGTACACAGTTTAATTGTCAAAAACATTTCTATTTCAAACAATTCAAGCAGTTATATGTAACAATTCAGTTAAGTGTAAATACAGTTTTAATGTCAAAAAACAGTTCGATTTCAAATAAGCATGAGCACACAGTTTAAATGTAATTACGGTTTAATTGTCAAAAACATTTCTATTTCAAGCTATTCAGTTTATTCAAACTATTCAGTTTAGTATTAGTATGCTGTTAGTTCTATTTAACCCATAGATAGGGCTCTATCAGGTGCTACCACTTCGGGCCAGAGTGGACCTGGGAGCAATGGCAATAAAGGGGTACTCTGCATTCCCCAAAGCTCCAGCACTGCAAGAACCTCACCATCAGATTGTTTAGTGTCATATCTAGGAGACTCGTTAGGTGGGGTTACCCCTCTGCAGAGGTGCTGTCAGTGTATTCTACAGGCCCAGCTGACTGGGCAACTATTTAATATCTAATGAGAATTTGGCATTAAATAACCTAAAATGATTGATATGCCATAAAACCAAACCATACTTATTATAGCAAAATTATATAAGTATTGGGTACCTAGTGAGGATCAAACTCTTATTTGTAATAATCATGTACAAGATTAGCTTACTAACCAGTATTTCATGGCATAACAAAAAATATTTACTTTAACTGTTATTACAGCACAAAACCACCAGTTTTGGGTCTCTAGTGAGGATCAAACTCACTGCTGTAGAAATGGTCTATAAGATTAGCTAGCTATCCATATTTACCAACCCCTCCGCTTGGGTAGGATATGACACAAGGTCAATTTTTAAGCGGAGTTTAACAGGTTTGAATTCAGAGTATTCCTTCTCCTAGACTAGTTGCCACACCAACACTGAAGAACCCAGTCTCTCCTACTATTTAGCCATAGCTGGAGGGAGAATAATTGGATTCATACCTTTCCCAAGGGTATTAGTGCTATGTGAAATGCAATCAGTCTTGTCCAGGATTTGAATTCGCGTCGCCGTGTCCATTTCCTACAACACTAACCATTACACCACGGGCACCTCCAGTAACCCATAGCATAGTTTGTGTGCAGGATATGATAATAAGCTGCATCTGAGGGTGTGGCTCCAGTTCTGGAAATCTGGGGAATGTAAAGTACCTCATTATTGACATTACTCCCAGGTCCACTCTGATCTGGAGTGGTAGTATCTGTTTGGGTCCCATTTAAGGGTCGTATAGAACTATTTAAATAATCATTTGTATTTGATAGGACAACATGAAAAAACAAAAACAAATCTTAAGAAACAGCTACACAATAAATATGAATATGAAATTTGTATGAACGCAAATCATATCCTCTAAGGATATCATAACCTGAGACGGTTTGCCATGGCATTAAAAACAATCAATCATATGCCTAGCTTATTTCAGCAAAAAGCTGCTAGAATAGGGCACTTAGTGCAGATCAAACTTACAGCAAGACTGGCTTTCAGGGCAGTCCTCCATGATGTATAAAATGTATAAATAGGTTTTTTGAAACATTCAGTGATTTTTTCAATTTTTTTTTTTTTTTTTGTTTACATGGTTATTGACTGATTTTCTGAATGCATGCAGTAAAAAAGAAAAAAACCGAACAAGTACAAATTATCATTTTATCTGAATAATTGTAGAGTCAGAATGAAAGCAATATACAGCAAACGTCCACAAGCGATTTGTGTAAAAAAAAAATGAAATGTGTACATCTTTTTTTTTTTTAATATAACACCTTGTAGTTACAGTCAACTCTTTTTTTTTTTTCTTTTTTCATGGAAACATTCTTTTCTTTATCATTTAATTTTTATTCGACTGATTGTTGAATCTTTCATCAATTTTTCCTTTACAATAGCAAGTGGGAATTATCATATATATGTGTATATGTAAAAAAATTTTCTCCTCTTTCACTGTAAGTACAGAGTACTGCATATATACCTTCCATATTTTAAATCGTCACTTGCAGGGTGCACATGAACTTAGACAAGTGATAATGGTAGCTCCATCAAGCTAATATCTTACTATTTTTTTCAGATGTTAACAGCTATGATCATGGCTTAGACTGATAAACACCATGTGTTTGGTTGTTGAAACATTTTTCGAGACTGGTAAATCTGTAATTGCTATGCTGAGAGTTTTTCTTATTCATCTCATGTCAGAATGATGCTGTTCTGTACAGAAAATCAATACTGCTAGGGCTTGAAAATTTCAGTTAGTTAGGTGGAGCTACCTTGGTTAATTGCCTAATTTCACTTCCACCACACAGGTGGCAGTTTAAAATGTGGAGGTACTTCTGTCACACCCTGTAGTTTGATATTTTTATTCATTATTTTCTTTTCTTTTTTTTTTGTTGCAAGTGAAGTTCAAGTCAAAATGTTGACAAAAAGTCTTTTTTTTATTCTATTTCTAAAGAAAAAAAAACTTAAAAAAAAAATTACTTTGAAACAAATATTGTATACACTTGTGTAAAAGTCAAGCCTCTTAATATTGACCCCGCTCCTACAAAATATCAATCTCCTTTAAATAGGGAGAGTCAAAAGTTTTTCCAAATTTTGATATGTGCTAGTTTGTGGCACGTATATGAGCCAAGTATTTCAAGCTATGAAAGATACCTGCTAAGGTTGGCAGTATCAAGGTATTTGATGTGCTAACATGTTGTGCATTGCTTCACTCAGTATAATGCCACAGAAGCAACCAAAAATATTTGTTGTGCTGACAATCACAGTACAGTAACCAGATGATTAAAAAAACTTTGCTTTGTCGGCAAGATTATCGACCATCAGGAATTGTCAGATAGACCTAAAACTGTAAATCCAGTGAGCTTAGTACTCACAGTGCAGTGTGGTTCATCACCTTCGTGACCTCAGCAAAAGCCTTGAGGGTAGTCAAATTGCATCTTGTGTTACCAAAATATTGCAAAACTTTTGACTCACCCTAAATAAAAGATATGGTTTTTCTTTGTCATATTTCAAGGCTGCTATATAAAAGCATAGAGCTCTTCTTCGGTGAAAGTAATTTTTTTAAGAATAATCGTTCCACATCAAAGTTAATCTGTCAGCCATTTTGAATATCCCAAGAACTCGTATAGCCTTGATTTCACAAGTGAAAGAAGGCCAGACTAAAATTTTGATACAGAAGCTTCAAATTTGGCTTTAGAATCAACTAAAAGTTTATTACAGCTGTGTCATTGTCACTGTGTGCAAGGTGACAGGGTGTAAAGCAAGAGATGTCTGGCTCATTGAAGATGGCGCCAGAGGCCAAACAAAAGGGTCACACACCTGCACAAGTAATCCATTGTGGGTTTCTTGTAATAGAAGTGGAGCATGATTTGTAGTGACAGGTAACAGGATAGGGAGAAGACAGACAGAGGAAATGCAGAGATAGAGAATATGTTCTTTCAAAAGCTGAGCAGTGAACCATGCAGTGAATTCAGAAGTAGGAAAATGAATTCTAGGGCATAAAGATTTTCTCCCTTCTGACCAACTGCTTGTAAGACCCAAACCATCAGAAAATATTTGTTGTTCTTTTTTTCAATCATGGTGTTAGAAGCAACAGTGGATGTGTGACCGAGGGAGGAAGACCCGAGAGGACAGGGAAAAGGGTCACACCCTTGCTCAGGAAATCCATTGTGGGGTTTCTCATGATAGAAGTAAAAGCAACTGCATTATCCAGTGAAACATAAGTTTAAGGTCCTGGTTAGGAACAAATGACAACAAATAACAGTCAACGGTTCACCCAACTGGGCAATAAGTGATCCACATTCTGGAAGATCTTCAGCAAAGAGAATATTCAAAAATATTAACACGTTCAGGCTGTTATGGAGTTTGGCAAATTGTTAAGAGTCAGCATTCAGCTGTGTAACTAGATGAGTTAGACTGAAACTGAACTCCAGAAGGAGAAGAGTTATTTTATGACATATTAGGACGTTCTATTGTGTGCACATGTACCAGTCCATTCCCTGGGTTGTGATTGGCTGCTAGTCTTTGAGCGGATATATAAGTGTATAAATATCAGCTTCAGTTTAATAGTAGCATATGCTCTGTATTGAGTTACAACTTGTTTTATTTTTGTTTGCCAACTGGATGCTAGTTGGAACCTCCAGGACAGTAAGTGTTATTGTGATCCGATTGATTAAAAGAAATTGATGATTGACAATGCAATAATTAGAAAAATATCAGGGGATTCCAGAGATTGTAAAGATTATCCAATCATTTTGAATATGTCGATATGTTCTTCATATTTCAGACCAAGTTTTATGGCAGAAAACTGTACCACACAGATCAGTTATCCCAAATTTTAATTTTATCATACAATGTGTAAAAGCACATGCGATATCCTCTCCTCATCAGCTGCCGACCAGGGACGATAATAATTCAAAGCTCTCTAAGCAATAAATTGCCATTGAAAAAAAGATTTTTTACTATTTGGAAGAGTTGAAGGGATTCTGGGAGTTTGTGGATAAATAATACCTAATAATATCTGTTTTGATTGTATAATGTTAAAAATGATAAAATCTGGCTATTGTTGGTTTGGAATAAAATTAACTTTTTATAAAAAAAACAAAAATGTGTAGGAGCATTCAACAAGGGTGAATCAAAAGTTTTGCAATATTTTGGTAGGTGCTTGTATGTTGCACATATATACCCTGTAGATGGTACCCGCTCTCATTGGTAGTTGGTGTGCTGATATGTTTTGCTTTGCTTCACTCCTTTTGTAACCCAAAAGCCGCTCAAATGAATGTGCAACAAGTCCAAAATCAAAGCTTTAATACTCCTCATGACCTTGACTGTACATGACTTATAATCTGCTGGAGTGAAAGTAAATTAGGCAGTGTCATATCTCTTTTTTTTATGTTTATTTTGATGAATAATTTATTCTATATATCTATTTTTTTGTTTCTGTAAAAGCTAAAGAAATATATTATTAATAATATTATACTTTAAAGGGTACAGAAGTTCAGCTTAGCCAGGAGCCAGTTCTCCCTCCCCCATCCAGATAGCTAATATAATTCAGGTTATATAATTCATCTATCCTTTACTTTTTTTTTTCATTTTTTTGACGATCTTCTAAATGTTTGGTTTTTGGTCTACTGTTAACTCTTATCTATTTTAACCCTTTTCTAACGGGATAACCTATTTTGAGTTCACATACCTCAGGGCATCAATTAAGAAAATCTGCTAAAAACAAATAATTAACTAATTTTGACAATTCATGCTGAACAAGTTCAAACTTGAATGAAAGATGAAGGTTAGTAATAAGATGATTCAAGAAATCTTGCTCATGTTGCAAGAATTTTGATAACTAGGCTTGATCAGATCATATCTACCAACCCCCTCTGCTCTGGCAGGATATGACACAAGGTCAGTTTTTAAGCTGAGTTTAACAGGTTTGAATTCAGAGTTTTCCTTCTCCTAGACTAGTTGCCTCACTAAGGCTGAAGACCCTACTCTGCCCTACTATTTACCCATAGCTGGAGGGAGAATAATTGGATTCATACCTTTCCCAAGGGTATTAGTGCAATGTGAAATGCTATCAGTCTCGTCCAAGATTTGAACTCGTAGCACTGTGTCCATTTCCTATGACGATAACCATAACACCACGGGCACCTCCCAGGCTGGATCAGATAGTCCTAAAACCATGGATTCCAAGGTTGTGCTCCAAGCCATAGAGGTAAATCTGGCTAGTAGAACTCAGAGAGTTTCAGGCAAGTTTGGCATCTTGCAGTACTGTGTTCTTTATCATCTTTACGGCCTTGGTAGAAACATTCGAAGCTGCTGAATTGTATCTCATGATACCAAAATATTGCTAAACTTTCAACTCATCCTAAAATTTATGGGTGAAACTGTTTGTGTATGAAGTCACAAGAGGAGTTCTTTAAAGCAGACTAAGATACCAATGACTTCTGTTGGCTATTTTAAAAGATAATAAAGAACTGTATTATTTCTGGATAGATCATTTACAATTTCATACTGTAAAAAAATAATTGGCAGAAGGCATGAGATCCTCTTACTTAAACTGATTTATTAAATACGAGGGGAAGTATTTAAATAGTATTCCTCTAACTCTTGACCCTTAGTTTTAAAATATGGAACGGACTTGGATATTCATGACTCTCCACAACTTCCTTTATCAGTGAATTGTATATTACTGTGATTGTTTTTGGGTGATATAAACTAGTTTCCATTTCCTTCACCACAGTTTTCAATTTTGAGTTTTCTTTCTCCTAGACTGGTCCCTCACTACCATAGCTAGAAATACCAATCTATCCTGCTATTTTACTCACAGTTAAAAGGGAGAAGTGGATTTATGCCTTTCTAAAAGGCATGAGTGCAAAGTGAACAGAAAAGCCTTGGCCGGAATTTAAACTTTTGACTTGCTGATTCTAGTTTCTATTCGTCATAAAAATATTGTCTTTAACAAGTATATGTACAATAGATCCAAATACTCTTTCTGCACTTTCTGCTCTTCAGTGAAATTTTTTAAATTTCAAATCACAAACAAAATTTTTTTTTTATAAATAAGTTAGCAAGTCAAAGCACTTGCTCAATAGGCTTCATCTTTAATCCAATTCATGAAAATTTCTTCAAACATTTATCCCATATCAAGAAGGGTAACTTGGTGGTACACTGGGTATGGGTGGCAGTTTTCGGGGTGGTGTAGGGGGCTTGGTTCGAGTGCCGGATGGTGCAGTGGTTTGGGGTTGTTTTGGTTTTGGTGAATCTTCAGTACCATCCGGCAGGGCTGACCACTGGCTACAATCAGGAATGTGACCGATATTCACTTTGTACAGAGACCGAGAAACAGTACTAGTGCCTTTGGAATTAGGAAATACTTGGGGGTTGCCTCCTCTCTTTAGAGTTCCCGGGAGTTGGCCAGTCTGTGATGAGCGAGGTTCATAGTACTGGGAGGGATACATATCTGAAAAGAGAAAGAGGAAAAAAAATGAACATTCAACAGAAATATTTTTTGAAGTGAATGAATCATTAGGGATAATTTTGTTGTTCAACTATTTGATTGTATAGATAAATTGTCTTGATTCTTTTCTAAAAACTCACTTAAATACCACCTTTGCCATTAAGCAAAATAAAAAGTAAAGTTGGCGACCTTTGTCGAGGGTGACCTGAAGGCTCCATTTTCAATAGCAACTACACCGAGTTGTAGGGGATGGTGCTACTCCATTCTCTGGATTGCTCCACTTTACCCTTGATCCTTACCTTATCGCGCTGTGCTAAGCAAGGCAGCATCAAGTACCATTTTTTGAGTCTTTGGTATGACTCGACCTAGGATTGAACCTCAGTCTCCAGGACCATTGGCGAACACTCTACATATTAGGCCAATGGCCAGGTTTTACTTACTTACAATTGAATAATATCTTCCTTATAAGATTAATATTACAATTAAGTGCAAACCAATGAATAAGGGAAAGTACTCAATAATTAAAACTTAATAGTTATCTCTGTGATTAATTTGAGATTAGTGTGATGTATGAATGTTGACCTAACCCTTGCACACCCTAAAATTCTTAAACTGTAAATTGGATTGGAAAGTGCTTCATTCTCTACGTTAAATGACTCTGAATCTTGTGAGGTGCTCAATACATTTGGTCTTGTGGCAGACTTAGTCTAGCTAAGTTTAATAGCAATAATTTCATTCTAGAGATAAAATCCCTAATTTGTATCTTTTAGGTTTCTGGGGTGCTTGCAGTAAAGCAATGGTTAATGAGTTCAATATGAGTTTGATTCTCACTAGGTTTCTTATGCCTAAGCAAGAGTAAATACATCAAATTACTGGAAAAATAATAAGACCCTTCCTTTTGAAACGTATGCGGAGGATTCGGTAAATATTTCGAAGCAGTGTGCCAACTTGAGATTCAAGAATTCCAAGTATCCTGTATAGTTGTAGAACGGAAAAGAATTAATAAATATTTCTAGTATTGATCTATTGATCCATCTTGGGTAGGTAGCAAATTAATATAATTTCAATTAACAGTTTTCTTCTTATATCTGGCAGCGGTGCCTTTAATTTAAAACCGAGTGAATGAGTGAGAGAGGAGAACTTGCCTCACCCCTTCTCCAAGGGAAGTACAAATTTTGCAGGTAATGAAAAATTAGAGCCAGGAGAATTCTCAGTTTTCTAGTGCAGGTTGGAATAATTCCTGGCACGTTTCCAAGAGAAAGGCTTAAAAATAGCTGAGAGAGTGAGATTGTTTTATTTACATTGTTTTTTTTGTTTTGTTTGTTTGTTCATTTTTCCCAGGCTCCCCTAGAATGTATAATAATAAAAATCTGGAATCCACAAAACCAGATGCCTAATTAATAAGACAAAAACCAATGCTAATGATGTCATCATTAATATGGATTATAGTTGATAGGATCAAATAAAGCATGGGAATAAAGTTGTTTCATTTAGATACATCTGTATTATTAGATTATGAGGACAAACATTATAAATTAGATAAATTATAAATTTGTTTCAGGTTCCAGTATTGAATCAATAAGAAGTATTCAAAAATGTATCTATTTCTATAGACACTACAACAAATAGAGAGAGCATAATAACTCTGTAGGATAGAGAGAGTTTTCAACTAGAAAACACTATTTTTCCACGTAGCCATAATGACCATTGATGACAAATATATGAGATTCTCCAAAAGTAATGCATCTTGTTTATTTGGTTTGGTTTTATGGCACATCAAACATTGTAGGTTATTTAATGCCAAATCCATTTTTATACATATAAACAGTTCTATTTTAAATGATCCAGTTTAGTATGAATATAGTTTTTTTGTTTACACACAGTTTACACAGTTCTATTTCAAACAATTTAGTTTAGCATAAGTACACAGGTTCAGAGTTTAAAACAGTTCTATTGCAAACAATTCAGTTGAACATAAGTACACAGGTTCAGAGTTAAAAATAGTTCTATTTCAAACAATTCAGTTTAGCATAAGTAAAACAGTTTAGTTCTATTTAACCCATAGATTTAGGTGCTACCACTCTGGACCAGAGTGGACCCTGGAGTGATAGCAATGAAGGGGTACTCCGCATTTCTCAGAGCTACAGCATTACTAGAACCTCACCATCAGATTGTTTAGCATCATATCCAAGACACTTGTTGGGGAGAGTCTGACCCCTCTGCAGAGATGCAGTCAGTGTATTCTACAGCCCCAGATGACTGAGCAATCCTGTTTATTTCCTATGAAACCAGGATAAAGGAAAACACTATGGAATAGAGCAAGTTTTCAGCTACAAAACACTATTTTTCTAAACAGTCATCGTTATTGACTTACATGCTTGAAAAGTAATGCCTCTGATTTATTTCCATTGAAACTACAACAAATACTGGGAAAAAAATAACACTCTTGGATTGAGCAGGTTTTTCGGCTGGAAAAATTTACTTTTCAAATTTTGTCACCTTTGTTTGCCATGCATTTTTCGTTGTAAACAAGATGCTACATAAATAGTAAAATTTCAGCCAGACCCACAAGAAAAATTTTTATTTACTTCCATAGAAACAACTAACTAACAGTGAACACAATAACATTGTTTGATAGAGCAAGTTTTCTACTACAAAACACAATTATAACACATAATCAGCACCGTTGACTATATACATATATGAGACGCTCCAAAAGTAATGCCTCCTATTTATTTCCATAATGGGAATGAGTCTCTGTGGCATAGTGACTCACTAGCTGGACTGCGAGATCAAGTTTTGCTATGTAACACAGACAATTTAATTTCACATGAGTCATTTATTAGCCCACAGTTGAATGGTTATGCATAAGAGTTATAAGTGAATAGTTTTTAGGTAAACTTATTTCTAAATGAGTTGGAGCTAATTTGTTCGCACACAAGTATTACTATTGTTGCACATAGTTAAATGGTTTCAAGTATTGCTATTGTTTGCGCACAGTTAAATGGTTTCAAGTATTGCTATTGTTTGCACACAGTTAAATGGTTTCAAGTATTGCTATGTCACACCAACAATTTAATTTAACATCAGTCATTTGTTTGCACACAGTGAAGTGGTTGCTCACACTAATAGTTTTATTTGCACATAGTAAAATGGTTTCGAGTATTGCTATGTAATACCAATAATTCAATTTTTTCACAGTTAAATGGTTTCAAGTATTTCTATCTTACATGAATGATTCTATTCAGTATTGATCATTTGTTTGCATGCGCTTAAATAGCTTCAGGTGTTGCCATCTAACCTCCAGTTTTATTAGCCCATAGTTAAATGGGGGGGTTCCTAGCGGTGTAATGGTTAAAGCTACGGACTGCGTAATTGTAGTAAGCGAGTTCGTACTCCAGTCGCGCTATTACATTCACTTTCAGGCAAATACCCTTGGGAAAAGTATGTACCCCCTTATCCTCCCAGCTATGGGTTAAATAGTACCACTACTGTTCTTCTAGGAGAATGGCTTTGGCATTAAATAACCTACAAAGTTGGATATCCCATTAAACAAAGAAACCAAACCAAACCATAGTTAAATGGTTTAAAGCATCACTTTGTAATATTAACAATTTTTGGTACATAGAATTCATATAATTACTCCCTTCCCTCACACAAGGTCTTGGGTAAAGACCTGCAGTAGGATTATGAGAAAACCAAAAGTATAGCTGAAAATTAAATTAGATATAATAATAATCCACCGGGAATTGTGCAAATGACAGAATTTTGAGCAGACTTGAAACTGATCTGGAAAATAAGACATAGAAAATTCTTTGGAATTTTAAGCTAAAAATGGGTCACCAAATTCCTGCTAGGAAACCAGAGTAAGTTATAGTTAAAAAGAAGAAAAGAATTTGCCAACAAGTGAATTTCACCATTCAAGCAGGTCACAGATTTTAATTAAAGAAAAGCAAGCAAAGGGATAAATGTTATATAGCGGCATAATGAAGAGGCCTGACACTTTTCTTTATATAAAAGTATAAGTCTCTCATCCTTATGACTTGCAAGCTCCGAAATTGTCAACAGATGTGTGAGAGAGAAAGACAAGGATGGGGAGATGAAGGATGCAGAAACAGACTGGTGGAGGACAGCTATATTGACTCTTTCTTAACCCATGTTGATTCTATATTCAGGGCTTCACTTTGCACTTCTTCTGTTTCTCAGAAGGGGGCTCACTGCCCCTTGCCACAGGTGGCACCCAGTGTAGTTTCTGTCCTAACTTGGTTGTGATTCCAACTGGCTGACTGTGACTGCCCATGGCTACGGGGGATGGGGGTACTTGTGTATATATAATTTCATAACACCAATGTATTCATCTGGTTTGGGATTCACATGATCTGCTTACACTCATGCATTACTTGTTTTTCAGTTTATCACTTTGTTTACACCAGCTGGAACATCCTGTCCCAGAAATCCCGGATTGACGACTCTGTCAAAAATCAATATGCAGCATAAATACTATAACCTTGCAAGAGAAGTAAAAAAGACAAAAAAGTATGGATGCTGATAGTAATACCAGTCCTATTCAGAACCATTGGAACTATCTCAAACAACCTAGAAAAGAGACTGGAGGGACTGGAAATCCCAGTTAGGATTGAGACCATCCAGACAACAGCACTGTTAAGATTGGCAAAGATACTGAAAAGAGTCCTGGAAAGTCAAGGAGACTTCAGTAAAACCACTTGTTAATACTAGTGTGAAAACACACATAGAATAAATAATGATAATGATAATGATAATTTTGAGATACAAGCAGATCACCTAATCCCAGCCAGACAACCAGACCTAGTGTCAGTTAACAAGAAAAAAAAAATGAAATCTTTTGTGCTGGATTGGACAAACTTTTTGGTGGGGGGCTCGCATCACTGGGTGATGAATTATCAAAATGCTGCATCTTTTAAAATCAAAAGAATTTAGTTTCAATTCAAGTGAAAGTGTTTATTTCTTGTTTTTTTAGAGCCTTCTGCAGGCCACACAGAACATTTCAGTGAGCTGCATGCGGCTTGCGGGCCATAGTTAGTCCACCCCTGATCAAGTGGATTTTGCCATCCAAGCAAACCATAGAGAGAAAATGACAGAAGAGAAAAGATAAACAAATACTAGGATCTTGCCAGAGAGCTGAAAAAGCTGTGGAACATGAAGGTAATGGTGACACCAATTGAAATCGGTACACTTGGAAAGATCTCCGAGGGCATGGAAAAACAACTGAAGGAATTGGAAATTACAGGTAGAATCAAGACCATACAGACCACAGCATAGTCAAGATTAGCTAGAATACTGAGGAGAGTCCTGGAGATCTGAGGAGACTTACAGTTGCTCAGACTCCACTGAAAGACCATCAGTTAAAACTGATGTGAAAAACTTACAAGGAGGGAAATAATAGCAGTAACAATGGTAGCAACAATGATGATTGCAATAATGATTCGATAAACATTAACATCACAATGGAATCATGAGGAGGAAAATGAAAACTACGACCTCGAGACTAAAATCATAAGATTTTGGATAGAAACCATTGCAATCAAGATGGCTGATGTCTGTGAACTAAATGTTCAATAGCCTTGAATTAAGCTATTGAAAATATGTGATTGATTTGCAATAACGACAACACTCAAACAATGAAATACAGATTCAAAGCACTTAAGTTGTTTAATGTTAAACCAATGGGAGATTACTCCTCATCTTCTCCCTGCTCCCTGTCAGACCCTCTGAACTGATCACCACCAACCCACAAATTTCCATTACCCTCAACCAAATCATGATGCCTCTGTCTAAGATGGAAATTAAACACAAAGAATAGGCTTAATGGTATATCAATCTTTCTGGGTTATTCAATGCTAAAGCCATCCTTGTAGAAGAACAGTTGTAACCTCTAGAATAGTGCGCACGTCAGCTAGTAAGTAATGTTGGCGACCGTAGTCGAGGGCGACCAGAAGGCTCCCTTTTCAATGGCTACTACACCGAGGTGTAGGGGAGGGTGCTACTCCTTTTCCTGGATTGCTCCACTTTACCCTTGATCCTTAACTTATAGTGCTGATTGTTAAGCAAGGGGGCATCAAGTACCATTTTTCAAGTCTTTGGTATGACTCGACCAGGGATTGAACCCCAGTCTCGCAGACCATTGGCGAACACTCTACCCAGGTGTCTAAGATGCTATATCGGACTTTGACTCATCAGTCCATTGTTGGCCATTATATGGAAGTTTGGTTGGTTTGGTTTCTTTGTTTAATGGCATATAAAGCTTCATGGGTTATTTAATGCCAGTGTCATCCTAGTAAGAGAACAGTTGTGGTAGTATTTGACCTATAGCTAAGGCGATAAAAGTGTACATACCTTTCCAAATGGTATTAGTCTGAAAGCAAACTTAATGATCTGACTGGAGTTCAAACTCACTTACTACCATATTGCAGTCTAGCAAGATTAACGACCGAGCATGAGAACTACCCCATCAGGATGATTTGATTAAAAGTCAGAAATGACAAATCTTTGCTTTATTTAGTGCAGGCCAATGTATTCATCTGGTTTGGGATTCACATGATCTGCTTACACTCATGCATTACTTGTTTTTCAGTTTAGCACTTTGTTTACACAAGCTGGAACATCCGGTCCCAGAAATCCCGAATTGACGACTCTGTCAAAAGTCAATATGCAACATAAATACTATAACCTTGCAAGAGAAATAAAAAAGACAAAAAAACTATGTTAACATGTTTATAATATGAGCTCTCCCAAAGTGGTCACCCGTCTAAGTGATGGTGATCAAAATATTACCAACAATGAGAGCTAAGTAGATCATGTTGGTTGGTTGTCTGGTTGGTTTTATGGCATGTCAACTCTTGTTGGGTTATTTATTGTTGAAGTTAGTTTTTCTTTTGCAAGAAATTTTGCTAGTGGCCCGAGAGACCAGGGTTCAATCACAGGTTGAATCATATCACAGACACAAAAAACAGTGCTTGATACTTCCTTGCTTAACACTCAGCATTATAAAGTACAGCTCAAAGGTGAATAGAGCAATCTAGAGAAAGAAGTAGTGCCCTCCCCTACCCCTCAGTATAGTAGTTATTGAAAAAAGAGCCTTTGGGTCACCTGCGACTACAGTCAGCTAACTTACTTACCTTATATAGTTTCAAGTAAATTCTGACTTGTTTTGATTTGCTTTCTTTGTTTAATGGCATATCAACCTTCATGGATTATTTAATGTCAAAGCCATTTTTCCAGAAGGACAGTGGTGGTACTGTTTAACTGGTTGGGGATAAGGAGGGTCATACCTTTCCCCAAGGGGATTTGTCCAGAAAGTGAATGTAATAGTGCGACTTGAATTCAAACTCACTGCTCAGCATGTTAGCCGCTACCCGTCAGGTACTCCTTCCCCTATGGATCTTAGTTTGGATCAGGCCACTGCAGGCATTGGCCTCCATGTCAATGCACCCAAAACTGAATATATGTGCTATAATCAAACAGGCGACATCTCCACACTAGACGGAACCTCTCTGAAACTGGTAGACAAATTCACCTACCTAGGAAGCAGAGTCTCATCAACCGAAAAAGACATCGACATGCGGCTAACGAAGGCATGGATGGCTATCAATAGGCTATCGATTGTATGGAAATAAGACCTGACTGATAAAATGAAACGCAGTTTCTTCCAGGCAGCAGTCGTATTGATACTGCTGTATGGATGCACTACTTGGACTCTAACAAAACGGCTGGAGAAGAAGCTAGATAACAATTACACAAGAATGTTGCGAGCAATATTGAACAAGTCCTGGTGGCAACACCCCACAAGGCACCAACTACACGGCCACCTGCCTCCCATTACGAAAACGATCCAAGTTAGACGAACCAGACATGCAGGACACTGTTGGAGAACCAGGGAAGAGCTCATAAGTGATATACTCCTATGGACCCCACATATGGCTGGGCAAAAGCAGGACGACCAACTCAAACATACATACAGCAGCTATGTGAGGATATGGGATGTAGCCCTGAAGACCTGCCAGAGGCGATGAACAATAGGGAGAAGTGGAGAGAGAGGGTCAGGGATATCCGTGCTGGCGGTACAACATGATGATGATAATGATGACTTTCGTTACCCATTGCAATAATCTTCTATTCTTTAAGATTTGGTTTGGTCTCTTTGTTCTTAATAGCATATCAACCTTCATGGGTTATTTTAATGCCAAATCCATCCTTGTAGAAGAACAGTAGTGGTACTGTTTAATGAATTGCTGGGGTGTTAAAGGGATTCATACCTTTCCAAATGGTATTAGTCTGAAAATAAACATAATAACGCAACTGGAATTTGATTTTACACATTATAATATCACAGACCAGCACATTAGCCATTACGCCATGGAGATTCTCCCAATATTTTTATGCTTTTCCCTTTTTGAAATATTCTTTGTATTGTAGACATTTTAAATAGACCTTCAATAGCACTAGATAACCATTACGGTTTTTACTATGTCCTGGACTTGACTCGCCTTTCAACATATGATTCTATTTTAACTTGTCTAAAGTCAATATTCTAATGAAATAGGCATCATAAAAGAACAATTCAATTTTGGGGGGGAAAAATCCACATTGCAATGTTCTTTATTCTTTACACATTGTGGACTGCTATACTCATCTAAATGTTCTTTACACATTGTGGACTGCTATATTCATCTTAATGTTCTTTACACATTGTGGACTGCTATATTCATGTAAATGTTCTTTACACATTGTGGACTGCTATATTCATCTAAATATTCTTTACACATTGTGGACTGCTATACTCATCTAAATTGCTGTACTAGCAAATACTCTCCAGCTTTCTTCAGGATGTGACACAAAGTCATTTTTAAGTAGAATATATGACACAAGGTCAATTTCAAAAAAGAATACAACAGTACATATTTTTATTTTTAAAGTAGAGGAATTACCATGACTAGTTGATTTGGCATCACTTGTGTGCGATATGAACTGGTGGCTCAGTTGTAGAGTTTTGGCACTGCAATCTGTGGTTGCTGGTTCGATCTCCAGTGGTGGAGATGATGGTATACACTGCTGATGAGACCTAATGAGGTTGAAACAGCTGCTCAGTATTTCCATATGTCATGCATAGGTGTTCGGTGGATTTTCTGGTCGTGGTAATTCAATTCAGAATACAACTGGTTTGAATTCATTTTTCTTTCTCTAAGGCCATGTTCTGAAAGCTTAGTTTGGTTTGCTTTCTTTGTTTAATGGCATATCAACCTTTGGGGTTTATTTAATGCCAAAGCCATCCTAGTAGAAAAACAGCAGGGATATTATTAAACCCATAGCTGGAGGGATAAAGAGTTTCAAATTTTCCCAAGGGCAATAGCCCAAAAGTGAACATAATAAAGCAACTGGAGTTTGAACTTGCTTACTTTGAGGCTGCTGTCCAGTACATTTTCTAGAAGCCTGATTATATCCATAGATGCGAGTAGAAAATATAGATTCATGCCTTTTTCAAGAGGATTTTTGTGAAGTGAAGGACAAAGTGTCTTGTCCAAGTCTTGAAATTATCTTGATGAGTCCATTTCCTTTTATGGAATTGATGTCCATTTATGGATTGAAGTGTAAGTCAAATAATTTTTTTTGAATGATGTCAATAAAGTTTAAGAATCACAACCATAGACTTTTACAAGGAAAATTAATTATCACATATGATTTGTTGTATCAGAATGTTTCCTTCAACAAGGGTTGCAGTTTGATTGATTTGGTTTGGTTTGGTTTGGTTTGGTTTGGTTTCTTTGTTTAATGGCATATCAACCTTTGTAGGTTATTTAATGCCAAAGCCATTCTCCTAGAAGAACAGTAGTAGTACTATTTAACCCATAGCTGGGAGGATAAGGGGGTTCGTACCTTTCCCAAGGGTATATGCCCGAAAGTGAATGTAATAGCGCAACTGGAGTACGAACGTGCTTACTACGATTCTGCAGTCCATCGCTTTAACCATTACACCATGAGGACCACCCTACAGTTTTGTTATGTTTTGACCTTTTGACCAGGCCAAAAATGCCATTCAAGGTGGTGCACCGGAAGGAAGTGACACATCCCGGTCGCTGGAAATCGGAAGAGGTTGCGTAGGCGTTGAGGCATGTCTATATTACTGCATGGAAGTTTGAAGGTAATATAAGGCCGACGAATTGAGGACAGTGGGAGATAGGCGAGAAGGAGGGCAAGCAGTACAGTGGAAGACGGAAGTAGACGCGATGTAGTAGGGAAAGCCAGCACACAGAAGAGTTTACTCCAGGGTCCGGTTGAGCAACCATGGAGAACGAGAAAGACACAACGCTGACGGCCATAACTTCGGGGTCAAAATATTTCAGTAATGTTCGGTCCCCAGCTACCTCTCACACGCAAACTTTGAGTAACCCTTTTCGAAACCTTACAAATAAAGTGAGAGGTAAAATATTTTATAAAGAAGTCTTCCGGCGTCTTCTTCCCTGCGTGCGTCGTTTATTCCTGTGTCTTTATCATCGGGCGTCTTAATTATTATTGCATCGGTATGTATCCAGCATATATATGTATATTTCTGCATGAATCAGCAGATGACTATATAACAGTTTGATTGAATGATGGCGGCTTAAAAAGAAGATAACATTTTCTCAAGAGCATTAACACAAAATGAAATACAAACAGCCTCATCCAGGATTGGAACTTGTGATGCCAATTCTATTTCTTACAATGTCTTACTGGAGAAAGTGTGTCAAATACTGAGGCAACTATCTTGAAGAAAATTAACATTTCTTTTACAGCTCAGTTCTCTCTTTGTAAAGGCAGCTTCCCACTTGATACTGAAGGCAATGAATGGGATACATATGGCTACTAGTGAGTACCAGATCTACATATTAATTAGTTTGTGCAGTAGCCCAGGGCCCCCAAAATAGAGAGGTCCACAAGGTCTCTCTAGTATTGAGCCTCCGATAAAACTAAAAAAAAACAAAGATATAAGAGCAAAGGAAATTTAATTTTTTAAAAATGTGGCTCTACTATATATGCTTTTGAATTCAATGGAGCCCTTTTTTATAGTGGGATGGATCATACATAATGAAAGGGTGCCAAATTCTATTAGCCTAGGGGCCTCTTAAGGCTTAAATCCGGCTCTGCTTTTTGAAAATATTAGTCAAGACAAAGTGAATAACAGTAAGAAAGAAGTTTACATGTTTTTTTGCATATTATACACAAATAATAACTGTATATTTTTCTAAAAAAATATACAGTAATTATTTGCATATAATACGCACCTATCTTATTTTTAAATTTGAAACCTAAAAGCTAGGGTGTATATTATACTGAAGAAGTAAACATTATCTCTTTTTTTTCGGCTATATAAATTGTAAATAGCCACTGGAACGTGTGTTTGTTTATAATTTTGTTTCTTTTAGACCAAATTATATTCATGATCCAAACTAAACACTTCTGAAATAGCCACTGGAACGTGTGTTTGTTTATAATTTTGTTTCTTTTAGACTAAAATATATTCATGATCCAAACTAATTATGGTTAACAAACACTTCTGAAATAGCCACTGAAACGTGTGTTTGTTTATAATTTTGTTTCTTTTAGACTAAATTATATTCATGATCCAAACTAATTAATGTTAACAAACACTTCTGAAATAGCCACTGGAACGTGTGTTTGTTTATAATGTTTGTTTTTGACTAAATTATATTCATGATCTAAACTAATTAATGTTAACAAACACTTCTGTTTTCTACTGCTAAAGAAATAACCTCTGAAATGCTCATTTGTTTATGATTTGTTTCTTATATTGTGAACTTATTTTCACTGAAAGTTGGTAAAATTTTTGTGCAAACATGTCTTTGCCTTTGCTCTAAATATTGAGTATATTCTATCTTTCAAAATTTTATATAAACTATATGAATTCTAATTTGTAGTTAATAAAATGATATAAAACCTTGAAGGAATGTTAAATTTTGTATGAATTTAGCTACAACAAATTCTAAAGTCAATGTGTATTATACACAAAAGAATATTTTCAAGAGGTTTGCTGTTTAAAGTTAGGCAGTGCATATTATATATGTTATACATAACAAATATGAAAGTAAATAAAGGATTGTAATCCAACAATATATAGAAAGATTGATAACAAGGCAATCCAAGTGGAAGGAGAGATTTATTGAGAAGTCAACACTATAGTGTTTCGGTTCTACTGTACCATCATCAGGACCATGAGGGGTGATATTAGCGATGTTAAGTCAACAGTGGATGTTTAAAAATGCAAAATACAAACCTAGGGGAAAATTTTTATAACAAGAAAAAGTTGGCCGTTTAATTAGTGAATCAGGGTTTGCTGTTTTAAATTACGTCATTAGGAATATTGTTTAGAATTTATGTAATGTTTGTTTATCGAGAAGGATTTCGAGTCAAAAGGAACGAAAACAAAGACGAAAAGAAAAATTGAAAGCATAAAAATTATGATATATGCGGAAAATATTTACTAAAGATGGAATATATTGTAGCTATTTAAAATGGATCTGCTCAAGTAAGAAGAAATATCATAAAAGCTAGGACGAGTATTTAGGGAATTAAAGAATGAGATAGCAGCGGCTTCGAAAATTCATCTGAGACATAACAAATATATGCTATATATCAGGGGGTGCATATTATATATGCTATACATGACAAATATTGCTATATATTAAGTAAAGTTGGCGACCTTAGTCGAGGGTGACCCAAGGCTCCCTTTTCAATAGCTACAACACTGAGGTGTAGGGGAGGGCACTACTTTCCCTGGATAGCTCCACTTTACCCCTGATCCTTACGTTATAGTGCTGACAGTTAAGCATGGGGGCATCAAGTACCATTTTTTGAGTCTTTGGTATGATTCGACATGGGATTGAACCCCCATCTTGCGGACCATTGGTGAACACTCTGCCCATTAGACCAATGTTATATATTATGGGGTGCATATAATGCATGTTATACACAACTGATATATATCATATATTGGGCGGTGTATATTATATATCTTATACATGACTAAGTATGGTAAATAAATAGAATAATCTAATTTTTCACATTTTTTTTTTTCTTTAGTGGCAAGTTTTAGATCAATTTTATAAACAATTATAATAAACCTATTCAGGAAAGATTTAAATTTTGTGTTCCTTGATGGAATGGATGTAGACATATTCTCAGTTATATGTAACATAAGAACATATTCATAAAAGAAAAATTGTGTCACTTAATTGATTGCCTTTTCAATACGATAATTTTCTGTCACATGCTGCTTCTATTAGCCTAGAAAATTAAAAACAGTTTATGAATATTTGGTAGTTATTATTAATCAAAAGAAATTATCTAAAACTTTTGAAAAAAATTTCACAAACTATATGTATCTACTAGCTCACATACCGGCTCCCTGGTCTAGTGAGTAGAGAGTTCGCCAATGGTCCGGGAAACCTGGGTTCAATCCCAGGTCGAGTCATGCCAACAACTTTAAAAATAGTACTTGATGCTTCCTTGCTTAACACTCAGCGATATAAGGTACATATCAAGGGTAAAGTGGAGCAATCCAGGGAAAGGAGTAGCACCCTCCCCTACACCTCAGTGTAGTAGGTATTGAAAAGGGAGCTTTCTGGTCGCCCTCAACTACAGTCGCCAACATTATTTACTGGTTGACATGAGCACTATTCTAGAGGTCACAACTGTTCGTCTACAAGGATGGCTTTAGCATTGAATAACCCAGAAAGATTGATATACCATTAAGCCTATTCTTTGGGTTTAATTTCTCATTTAAATATACACAATTAATTAATAAATATACAATGAATACATAAAATCTTCAGTTTCAAGATTTTTAAGTAAACTAGTTTCACTATTGAGAAATGAGAAATTTTATTATTATGGCAACACAGTTTTTATATAATTAATCATTGATTTAATTTTGTTAATTCAGAGCCGAATATTAGAATTATAATCATTCTATTGATTCAAAATTTTAATTTCTTTATTTTATTTAATAGTTTTTAAAATGATAATGGGACTTCCTTGAATGCAGATAATACAATCTGATCCTTGATATATGTGCCAGGGAGAAAGGATTTGATCTTTGAATGTACAGATACTACACTCTAATCCTTAACAGAATGCACAAATACAACACTGAAGCTCATCAGAAATGCTAGTCAGTAATACTTTTATCTTGGGCTGAGTACACAGATACTACACTCTGATCTTTGGCACAGTGCACAGATACTATACAGACCTTTGGCTGTGCAAGATACTACACTCTGATACAAGGCAAAAATGCCGGTCTGCAATACTTTGATCTTAGGCAGAGTGAACAGATACTGAACTCTGACCCTTTGAAGAATCCCCAGAGGAGGAATACTTTGATCCTAGACAAAGTGCCTTGATCCTACACTCTGTCTGATCTTGGGCTGCAATGGCAGAGAGTGGCATTTTGATACTAGGCATTGTGCACAGGTACTACACTCTGATACTAGGCAGAAATGCCAGTCAACAATACTTTGATCTTAGAGTAACCTGATACTTTATTCAGATCCAAAGCAGAGTGCACAGATATTCCACTTTGATTCAAGGCAGAAGTTCTCAGGAGTGATACTTTGATCTGAGAACAAGCACACTTTGATATTAGGCAGAAATTCTGATCCATGTGTAAATAATCCTATTTCTTAATCTTAATTCAGTGAGAATCTAAAAAAAAACAAAAAAAATAAATAAATAAAAAGGACAGTTATAAAAGAGAGAGAGAAAAAATGATTTCAGACTGGAGTCAAGTTGGCATGTTATAAAAATGCTCATCTCAGCAAATGGATTACTTTCACCTGGCTAATTCTGTTGGTGGCATATGACTCGAACAGTCAAAATAGGAATTTAGAGCTTTTAGATTAATGGTTTAATCACTAGGGGCTTTGCAGCACTCTTCAGCAAATAGATTGCTTTGAAAACTGTTTTGCTATGGCAGGCAGGAAGGATAGTGATAAGAACGTTGAGCCGGGAAGTACAAGGTTGATGGATCAATTCAGAATGTATCTCGTTGAAAATAAAGCAAAACAGACTTCAAATTAGGGGTAATGGTGGCCCTACTCCCTCAGGATTAATCTTTTGGGTGGACTGACATGAGTTGCAATAAAAAAAGAAAAAAAAGAAAAAAGAAATAAGGAAAGATGACAAGTGGCTGGATTGTCATAAAAAAATGAGAGGCTTATAAATTATCTTTTTTTTTCTTTTTTTTAAACCCTGCTTTTTTTCTGAAAGCCTACAGGAAAAGGACAATGCCTTTGGCGTTACCATTTACCTGGTTGTAAATGGTAGGAATTAAGAAAGAAAGAATACCAATTTTATAGCGGTTCATGGATGTCTTAAACTTCAGGAAGTTCATCGTAATGAGAAGGGAGACACAGGTATTGATGGTGGTTATGTATTCTATTACACTCTATTGATGTCAAGGAAGGATACTGGATTCAGGTTGAGGAGCTCATTTGATGATAGCTAAGGGTCAACATAAAATGGTTCTTTGATGTTTGTAACTATTATATTGGCAGTTGTTGGGAGAGCGTTTTGGAATGTCAGTGTGAGTTTGTATGCCAACGGCAAGAGTTGATCTGTTTGGGAAAGACGGTTAATCAGTCCTTTTTGTGTGGTGGATAAAGTTTGTGAACTTTGAATCAGGAGAATAACCCTGTCCTTTTTTTTTGTTTAGTTGTTTTTTAAATCTTTCTTTTTATTTTGTATAAGTAAAATGCAGTTTCTGTTTTGTTATTGATTTGTCAGCCATTTGGCTTTGCTGACAAAAGAGGAAGTAATTTATGCCAAATCAAAATGAGAAACTAAAGATTTCTCTTCCCAAAGGAATATGACATGTAAAGCTTTTAACTTGCACAGTCGGCCAGGGCTGAAGAATACACTGACTGCTTCTCTGCAGAGGGGTAAGACCCCCCCACCAACGAGTGTCTTAGATATGACACTAAACAATCTGATAGTGAGGTTCCAATAATCCTGGAGCTTTGGGGAATGTAGAGTACCCCTTCACTGTCATCACTCCCAGGTCCACTCTAGTTCAGAGTGGTAGCACCTGATAGGGTCCTATCTATGGGTTAAATAGAACTAAACTGCATACTTATGCTAAACTGTATTGTTTGAATTAGAACTGTTTGACGAAACTGAATAGCTTGAAATAGACATGTTTTTGACAAATAAACTGTGTACTTACATTTAAACTGCATACTTATACTAAACTGAATTATTTGAATTAGAACTGTTCGACTAAACTCTGGCTCAGAGTGGTAGCACTTGATAGGGTCCAATCTATGGGTCAAATAGAACTAAACTGTGTACTTATGCAAAACTGAATTGTTTGAAATAGGACTGTTTTGACATTTAAACTGTGTACTTATGCTAAAGTGAATTGCATGAAATAGAACTGTTTTGAAATTAAAACTATCTATTTATGCTAAACTGAATTGCTTGAAATAGAACTGTCTTGACATTTAACTGTGAGTAAACAAAAATCTGTACTTATACTAAAGTGATTTCTTTGAAATTTAATTAAAATGAATTAATTTGGTGTTAGATGACACAAAACGGTTGACACATGGTCAAATAAACCAACCAACCAACCAACCAACTAAAGCTTTTAACAATTTAAAGTATTCAGCAAGAAAGGGAAAAAAAGGTTATCACCAATTCATAAGTACACATCTAACATTTTTTTCATAAAAAGTTAATTTTCTTCAGAACCCAAAAATACCAAGGTTTCATTCTCTCTTGTGGAACATTAAATAAACAAAATGGATATTATTGAATATTATTTATTGCCCAATTCTACAGCATTAAAACGCTCTAATTCAAATATGACACTCCTCTATAGTCAAAGATAAAGGCATTATTAGTCATTGCATGTAATGCCTGATTTGATAATCTGTAAAGTCTGCAAGTTTTAAAGTTAAAAACCCCTTTATTCTTGGTAGTTGGTGTGCATCATCCATCATCATCATCATCATCATCATCATGTTGTGCCGCCAGCATAGATATCCCTGACCCTCTGATATGCTATTAAGAACAAAGAGACCAAACCAAATCTTAAAGAATAGAAGATTATTGCAATGGGTAACGAAAGTCATCATTATC
Organism: Sepioteuthis lessoniana; assembly: GCA_963585895.1. Taxonomy (NCBI): domain Eukaryota; kingdom Metazoa; phylum Mollusca; class Cephalopoda; order Myopsida; family Loliginidae; genus Sepioteuthis; species Sepioteuthis lessoniana. The sequence continues at coordinate 112,716,148 of OY757908.1, read as the reverse complement.
ATCATCATGTTGTGCCGCCAGCACGGATATCCCTGACCCTCTCTCTCCACTTCTCCCTATTGTTCATCGCCTCTGGCAGGTCTTCAGGGCTACATCCCATATCCTCACATAGCTGCTGTATGTATGTTTGAGCTGGTCGTCCTGCTTTTGCCCAGCCATATGTGGGGTGCATAGGAGTACATCGCTTATGAGCTCGTCCCTGCTCCTCCAGCAGTGTCCTGCGTGCCTGGTTCATCTAACTAGGATAGTTTTCCTGATGGAAGGCAGGTGACCGTATAGTTGGTGCTTTGTGGGGTGTTGCTGCCAGGACTTGTTTAATATTGCTCGCAATATTCTTGTGTAGTTGCCATCTAGCTTCTTCTCCAGCCGTTTTGTTAGAGTCCAAGTGGTGCATCCATAGGTAGATACAATTGCATTAATATGTATTCAGTATGGGTGATGTGTCCTGTATGGATGCAACACTTGGACGCATCACCCATACTGAATACATATTGATGCTATTGTATCTACCTACCTATCTTCATTATGGGTAGTTGGTGTGCATCACCCATACTGAGGAAAGGGATAGAGAGAATACATATTAATGCTAATGTATCTACCTACCTACCTTCATCCTTGGCAGTTGGTGTGCATCACCCATACTGAGGAAAGGGATAGAGAGAATACATATTAATGCTATTGTATCTACCTACCTATCTTTATTATGGGTAGTTGGTGTGCATCACCCATACTGAGGAAAGGGATAGAGAGAATACATATTAATGCTATTGTATCTACCTACCTATCTTCATTCTTGGTAGTTGGGGTGCATCACCCATACTGAGGAAAGGGATAGAGAGAATACATATTAATGCTATTGTATCTACCTACCTATCTTCATTATGGGTAGTTGGTGTGCATCACCCATACTGAGGAAAGGGATAGAGAGAATACATAATAATGCTATTGTATCTACCTACCTATCTTCATTATGGGTAGTTGGTGTGCATCACCCATACTGAGGAAAGGGATAGAGAGAATACATATTAATGCTATTGTATCTACCTACCTATCTTCATTATGGGTAGTTGGTGTGCATCACCCATACTGAGGAAAGGGATAGAGAGAATACATATTAATGCTATTGTATCTACCTACCTACCTTCATCCTTGGCAGTTGGTGTGCATCACCCATACTGAGGAAAGGGATAGAGAGAATACATATTAATGCTATTGTATCTACCTACCTATCTTCATTCTGGGTAGTTGGTGTGCATAACCCATACTGAGGAAAGGGATAGAGAGAATACATATTAATGCTATTGTATCTACCTACCTATCTTCATTCTGGGTAGTTGGTGTGCATAACCCATACTGAGGAAAGGGATAGAGAGAATACATATTAATGCTATTGTATCTACCTACCTACCTTCATCCTTGGCAGTTGGTGTGCATCACCCATACTGAGGAAAGGGATAGAGAGAATACATATTAATGCTATTATATCTACCTACCTACCTTCATCCTTGGCAGTTGGTGTGCATCACCCATACTGAGGAAAGGGATAGAGAGAATACATATTAATGCTATTATATCTACCTACCTATCTTCATTATGGGTAGTTGGTGTGCATCACCCATACTGAGGAAAGGGATAGAGAGAATACATATCAATGCTAATGTATCTACCTACCTACCTTCATCCTTGGCAGTTGGTGTATATCACCCATACAGAGGAAAGGGATAGGTAGACTACACATTGTATCTACCAATCAACCTTCAACCTTGCTAATTGGTGTGTATCACCCATGAGAGTAAAGAGATGAATAGACTATACGTATTCACCCAACCCCTCTGTGTGAGAAGGATGTGACACAAGGTCATAATTTCCTGTGGAGTTTAACATATTTGAATTCAGAGTTTTATTCTCCTCCAAAACTAATTGCTATACCATGTTAAAGAACCCAGTCTGCTCTACTACTCACCAATAGCAAGAGGGAGAATAATTCAATGCCTACCTTTCCCGAGAGAATAAGTACTGTGTGAAATGCAAACAACCTTGTCCAGGATTTGAACTCATATCTCAGTATCCAATTCCTATGACAATAACAATTACTTGACAAGTGCCTCCATAGGTAGAGATAGACTATACATTAATATCAATGTACCTACTTACCTATCTTTATCCATGGGAATTGGTGTGTAATCAATTCAAGTGAAGAAAAAGAATGATAGACTATCTATCTATGGTTGGTTGGTTGGTTGGTTTTTAGCATATCAACCTTTGTAGGTTATTTAATGCCAAATCCATTTTTATGAAAATAGGTCTATTTCAGTTTAGCATAAGTACGCAGTTTAAATGTAAGTACAGTTTAATTGTGAAAAACATTTCTATTTCAAGCTATTCAGTTTATTCAAACTGTTCTAATTCAGATAATTCAGTTTAGTATAAGTACAAGTTTTGTTTGCACACAGTTAAATGTCAAAACAGTTCTATATCAAACAAATCAGTTTAGTGTAACTACATTTTCAATGTCAGAAACAGTTTTATTTCAAACAATTCAGTTCAGCATAAGCACACAGTTTAAATGTAAGTACGATTTAATTGTGAAAAACACTTCTATTTCAAGCTATTCAGTTTAGTCAAACAGTTCTAATTCAAACAATTCAGTTTAGTATAACTATGCAGTTAGTTCTATTTAACCCATACATAAGGTGCTGTCAGGTGCTATCACACCAGGTCTATCTATCTATGGGAAGAACAAGAAATATTGTGCACAAAAAGAATCTCAAAAACTAAACAGAATTATTTTTATATCTAGAACTCTTTTTGTTGTGCACTTTCATTTATTGTTTAAATAAAGTTTACTAACACTCAGTAGCCCAGTTGGCTAGTGCTGTCAAATACACCAACTGCATCTCTGCAGAGAGATAAGAATCCTCCGCAACGACTGTCCTGGATATGACATTAAACAATCTGATGGTGAAACTCCAGTAATGCTGGAACTTTGGGGAATGTGAAATACCCATTCATTGCCATTACTCCCAGGTCCACTCTGGCCCAGAGTGGTAGCACCTGATAGGATCCTATGAATGGGTCAAATAGAAATGTTTGACATTTAAACTGAGTGCAAACAAATGACTTATGCAAAATAGAATTGATAGAAATAGAACTGTTTGATTTAACTGAGTGTAAACAAATGATTGATGTTTAATTGAATTGTAAGTGATACATTGCAATACTTGGAACTTTTTAATTTTGTTGACTTATGTTTACAAGTCATATATATTTAATATATATTTATAAAGAGGATTTGGCATTAAATAACCTACAATGGTTGATCTGCCATAAAACCAAACCAAACCAAACTAATACTCACATCCAATATAAGAGAACAAAAATTCAAAAATTACAAAACTTCCAGTCCTATATATTTGATTACAATAAAAATTGATGTTAATATTCATATAAAAAAACATGCTCTGTATTGTGATAAATCTGTTTAAATAAAAGAAACAAAGCTAAAAAAAAAAGTAAGACAACAAAAATGACTTCTTTAATGCAGCAACATAATTTTTTGAAAGGATATTGACTTGATTGTTGGTTCTGACTCAGACTAAATAAGAGTTATCTCAGATGTTCCTTTTGTTTAAAACTATTTTTTGGTTGGTTGGTTGGTTGGTTTTATGGCATATCAACTTTTATCAGTTATTTAAAGCCAAATCCATTTTAAACAGTTCTACTTCAAACAATTCAGTTTAGTATGAGTACGCAGTTTAATTGTCAAAAACATTTCTATTTCCAGCTATTCAGTTTAGTCGAACAGTTCTAATTCAAATAATTCAGTTTAGTATAAGTATGCAGTTTAAATGTAAGTACATAGTTTATTTGTCAAAAACATTTCTATTTCAAGCTATTCAGTTTAGTCAAACAGTTTTAATTTAAACAATACTGTTTAGCATAAGTATGCAGTTTAGTTCTATTTAATCCATAGATAGGACCCTATCGGGTGCTACCACTTTGAACCAGAGTGGACCTGGGAGTGATGACAGTGAAGGGGTACTCTACATTCCCCAAAGCTCCAGGATTACTGGAACCTCTCTATCAGATTGTTTAGTGTCATATCTAGGACACTTGTTGGTGGGGGTCTTACCCCTCTGCAGAGAAGCAGTCAGTGTATTCTTCAGCCCAGCCAACTGGGCAAGCTATTTTTTGTTGTATAATCTTTTTATGTTTTTATTTTGATATCCTCTGAATTTTGCTAAAATATATGCCAGGATTATTTCATCTGAACATTTTGTCTCTAAACGTTTTTCCCCAAGCTACATCTGTCAATGTTGAATAATTTAAATTGTTAAAATTATCAGGGTTTTCAAAGATAGGTACTCTATACAAAAAATAGATAGGTACTCTATACAAAAAATAGCCCAGTTGGCTGGGGCTGTACAGTATGCCAACTAAATATGACACTAAACTGCACCTGATGGTGAAGCTCCAGTACAGGAGGTTTCAGAAATGTAGAGTATCCTTTCATGCAAATTTACAAATCACACACACACACACACACACACATACTTTGACTGCTGGCTCTAACACACTGCTTAACCACCAGGATCCCATCCTTAGGCATTATGGGTTGCCAACCAAGGTTAACAGATGGCCTCATTGAAGGTGGGGGTGTCTTATCCATCTGCAGCCCTAACACTCTGTCCTGACGTACCAAACCACTCTTCCTGAATAGCATTAAATGAATCTATATTATTTGGTTCATTATGAAAACTGAATAAAGAAGTACGAATAAGATATATTATGGTTGGACGGGTTTGGTTTTATGGCATATCAATCATTGTTAGATATAGAATTGTTTAATCATTTAACTGTGTGTAAACAAATGATAGATGTTTCATTGAATTGTTAGAGATACATTGCCGTACATGGAATCATTTAACTTTGTTGACTTATGTTTACAAACTATATATATCTAATATACGAGGATCTTTAAATAAGTTTCTTGACTTTTTTCATATGGGCACTTTTATTGATAGTACACACATGAAACTCTAGTCTCCTTCCAAGTAATCTCCTCCGGCTACAATGCACTTATTGTACCGTTCCAACAACTTCTGAAAGGACCCATGGAAGCCCTCTTGTGTCAGCGTGTAAATGATCTTCGTCACAGCCTCTTTCATCTCCTCAATTTTCTCATAATGACAGCCTCTGAGCTTACGGAATAACCAAAAGTCACAAGGAGCAAGGTCTGGACTATAGGGAGGCTGAGGAACTGTCTTGATGCCCATCTTGGTCAAATAGTCTGTGACAAAGATGGAGTTGTGGACTGGTGCATTGTCCTGGTGGAAAAGCCACTGACTCGATTTGAAAAGTGCTGGCCTCTTCCCTAGGAATCTCTTCCTGAACTCCCTTAAAACCTCAACATAGTAACCCTAACCCTAACCCAAATCCTTTGGCCAATCAACTGTGGTGTATTGACTTCCTTACTCCTCCCGTACCTCTCATCATCACTCGCAGACTCTCTGCCTTCCTTGAATCTCTTATGCCACTCAAAAACTGATGCTCCATTCATGCAAGATGCTCCAAAAGCAGCCTCAGCATTCCATGTGTTTCTGTTGCATTTTTTCCAAGTTAAAACACAATTTTATTGCATATCGTTCTTCCTCACATCCAGATTGCATTTTTGCAATTCACCAGCTGTGACAATCAGGCTTTAGTAGGGTGTGTTCCAATTGCTGCTGTAGCTGTTCATTTGAACTTGAAATCATAAAAATTGGTCAGTCATCTCATAAGATGTATAGCAATGTAAAGTAAAGTTGGCGACCATAGTCGAGGGTAACCCGAAGGCTCCCTTTTCGATAGCTACTACACCAAGGTGTAGGGGAGGGCGCTACTCCTTAGCAATAAGATACTGAATTTTAAAAGAGTCTATGACAATTTTAAATGCCTGTACAAAAAAGTCTGGAAACTTATTGAAAGCACCACGTATATGTATAAACTGGATTTGGTATTAAATAATGTACAATGGTTAGTATGCCTCTGCAGAGGGGTGACCCCACCTCTATGCATTGTGGGGGGGTATTCCTGTGCAAAGATGCTGCCGGTGTATTCTATATCCTCAGCTAACTGGGCTGATATATATTCTAAGCCCATTTAGTGTAACATTTATCGTCATACAAGATGCGTGTAGCAAGCAGTCTTGGAGAAAAAAAATTTTAAATTCAAACCAGCTTTATTCTGAAAAAAAAAATTGACCTTGTGCCACATCTTGCCTGTGGTGAAAGGGTTGGATAATATATAGATTGTAGGAAAAATAGATGGATGCCTTTCTCTGTTAATAAGGCTAAGTGAAATACAAGTAGTAATTAAAATTCAGTTTGCTGGTTGTTTTCCATGCACCATTTAGTATATATATATATATATATATATATATATATATTATAACAGAGTTAGTTGTCACTAAATCACTTTGTGGGTTTGTGGTTAAACAAGTGCAACATAATGTGGAGAGTGCTCAATATCTAGGATAGAGCTATTATATAATAATGATAAATAAATATATATTTGATTTATATATCTAATGTCATGAAATTTTGTCTGCAATCTCTGGGTTTTATGAAGTTTTTACAAAACAACAATCATCAGGCAGTTAACTAAATGAAATGAATCAAAAATCTTTGATTGTATTTTTCGATTTTCGATTCATTTCATTTTCTTAACTGCCTGATGATTGTTGTTTTGTAAAAACTTCATGAATCCCAAAAGTCGCAGTTAAAATTCCATGGCATTAAATATATAAATCTAATATATATTTATTTATTATATATATACATATATATATATATATATATAAAATTCTGGGAGAGATAAAATCATGCTTATCTCATAGGACAATAATGCTAAATGGATGCTTGAAACCTAAGTTGAAATTAAAACTCAGTCAGTTGATTTCATTATAGTCATTTACTAAGCTAAATTTTGATGTGACACAAGGCCTGACAGCTATTGACAACCATTAAGTAAATGTTATTGTTAGAAACTTGACAACAATAACTAATTTCTTCATGAATAAATGTAATATACTAGCTTAGCTAGTGACAGATTGCCATGGATGAACTTAGCAGATTCAATGCGGTTGCAAGATAACATCAACAAAGTGGTTTTCACAAGAAAGAAAAATATAAAAGATGATGGTGAGAATATAATTTATTGCCTATGGATAGAGTGACAGATATTTCCGTTCATAGATAAGATCAACAAATTACCCGAAAAAAAACCCGGAAGTATGTAAATTCTGATAACCAGCCATAAACAGAAAAATATGTGGGTGAAGAGGATATTCATATATCCACATGGGACTTGAAAAGACAATATAAGGTCTGTAATTTTGGACTGAAGGCAGAGACCCTCTGGTAACTCAAGCAGACCTGTCAGCTCCCTGTGTGTGTTCTCCAGCTATCGCGCTACTTCACACAAAGGGTCCCCGCCACAGTAGAAAGATATGTGCTAACTCTCTCTGACTATATTCCTACTACACACAACCGTCGCCGTCAAATAATAAGAATATAAATTATATTTTTATATATCTACATGTCTTTTGTTGTTTGTCCAGCGGTGTAATATGCGACACATACATTTCACAAAAAAAAACCTGGAAATTTAGAAAGAGGTTGACACAATCCTTTGCATATCACCACATTTCCATTTTGGGAGGTGTGTTTAGTGTTGCAGTAATCATCATAGAAAATTGAATTGGTGACCTGAGTTCAAACCCTGGCTGAGGCTGTTTGGGAAAGGCATGAATCCATCTGTTCTCCTTCCAACTATGGAAAAATAGTCGAACAGACTGGGTTCTTTAGTTTTGGTAAGGCAACCAGTGTAGGAGAAGGAAAACTCTGAATTCAAACCAGTTATACTTCACTTAGTGTTTGGCAATGGCCTGGAAGACCAGGGTTCAGTCCCAGGTCGTGTCATACCAAAGACTTTAAAAATGGTACGACATACCTCCTTGCTTAGTACTCAGCATTATAGGGTACGTATCAAGGGTAAAGTGGAGCAATCTGGGGGAAAGAGTAGAACCCTCCCCTACACCTGGGTGTAGTAGCTATTGAAAAGGGAGCCTTCAGGTCACCCTCGACTATGGTCGCCAACTTTACTTACTCAACAAAACAAGAGGCTTGGATAAATGAAAACTTCAGCAATTGAAAAACACGTTGGAAATTCTTAAATGTGTACAGAATACAACAGATACCTGATGAAGGCTAAAGAGTGCAATGCTTGAAACATTGTGACTACAATGAGGACATTGAGAAAATCAGTGAATCATATATTTTATTTGCATTGACATTTTTAAGTCTTTAATGAAACACCTGGAGAAAAAGTAAGGAATTAGAAACCACACAAAGATGCCACATACTGTTTTGAATGAATTCTGGAAGCAGCACACAACAAAACAGCTGTATGGCCACTTATGTTCCATCTCACAAACCATCATAGTAAGACGAGCAAGACAAATAGGGTACTTATAAGTGATGTTCTCCTATGGGCTCCTTCACATAGACATACCAGTGTCGACTGATTTGTAAAAATTTACATTCATCAGTTCTGTGTTGACACTGTGTGCTGTCTAGATGACTTGCCAAAAGCAATGAGCAATAGGGAGGAATAGCATAAGGGAGTCAATGGAATCTGTGACGTTAGCACACCTTGATCATGATAATGATGAAGATGCTTTTCATAGGCTTCCTATTCTAATTGTTCCATGAGAAGTTCTTCATTCTTTATTCCTGTTGCTACTAGCAAACTTTGGACCATTATTGTAACGTTTGTTATAATCATTATTTCTTTATTGATTTCTTTCTTTTCTTTTTCAGCCTAGTTAGCTGGGGATGTACAATATGCCAACTGCATCTCTGCAGAGGAGTAAGACTCCCCTCCCTCCCTCAATGAGTAGACTGGATATGACACTAAAACATCAGATAGCGAGGCTTCTGTCCTGGCGCTTTGGTGAACATGAAGTACTCTTTCATTGTCATTATTCCCAATTCCACTCTGCCTCGGAGTGGTAATATCTGTTAGGGTTCCATCTATGGGTCAAATAGAAACATTTAATCATTTACTATACTTGAAACCAAGACATTTCCATGCTGCGTGCAAACAAATGATTGATATCAAATTGAATTATTGGTATTAGATAGCGATGCTTGAGACTATTTAACAGTGTGCAAATAAAACTGTTAATGTTAATAATATGTGGAATCATTTAACTGTGCACCAATAAAACTCTTAGTGTTAGATAGTAATACTAGGAGCCATTCAACTGTGCACTAATAATATTATCAGTGTTTGATAGCAATACTTTAAACCATTTAACTGTGTGCATATAAAACTATTAATGCTAGCAATTCTTGGAATCATTTAACTGTGCACTAATAAAACTATTAGTGTTAGATAGTAATACTAGGAGCCATTTAACTGTGCACTAATAATATTATCAGTGTTTGATAGCAATACTTTAAACCATTTAACTGTGTGCATATAAAACTATTAATGCTAGCAATTCTTGGAATCATTTAACTGTGCACTAATAAAACTATTAGTGTTAGATAGTAATACTAGGAACCATTTAACTGTGCACTAAAAACTATTAGTGTTAGATAGCAATACTAGGAACCATTTAACTGTGCACTAATAATACTATTAGTGTTTGATAGCAATACTTGAAACCATTTAACTGTGTGCAAATAAACTATTAATGTTAGATAGCAATTCTTGGAATCATTCAACTGTGCACTAATAAAACTATTAGTGACAGATAGTAATACCTGAAACCATTTGACTGTGTGCAAACAAATGAGCTCAGGCTGGTTTAAAAATTGTTACCCACAAACTATTCATTTACAAATCATATGTATTTGATACTTATGGATAAACAGGATTTGGCATTGAATAACCTACTAGGGTTGATATGCCATAAATCACAACCAACCAACCAACCAACCAACCTATCTTTTTTTTTGTATGAACTTTCATTCTTGTTTAAATTAGCAGATCCCACTAAACTGCATCTTCTTATTTATACAACTAAAATGGTGGCGATAAAATGGCTGACTGACTCACCTGAAATTCCTTTATTGAAATCTGAGTCTTCATCGATCCATCCATCTGTGTTTTGGCTTCGATAGTCAAGGGACATAAATTGTTTCTCTTCCATCTTTTCATCAGAGCACGTCTCCCCAATTTCCTGTGTAAACAAAATAGTGTAAGAAAGCAATTTAAATCCTGCCGTTTTCTTCCTGGTCTGTAAATTTTTTTGTGTGTCAGTCTACATTAAGAATCAACGTTTATACATCTAGAATACAGTTGTGATAAATACTAACTGTTTTCTCTTGCAGTTGAGAGAGTGTGTCAATATGCATGGAAAAGTTATAAAAATATAAAGTAAAACTAATGAAAAATGTAACAATGAAAATGTTTCATCACTAAAAAGCAACAATAATAAGATGGGATAAAACTAGTAATAAAATAATAATAGTGAAAATGTTTCATCTAAAAAGCAACAAAATTAAATATAGAAAATGTATAATGCTGGAACTCTGTACACTGTTCCATTACAGTTTCTTTTGCCCAGTTGGCTGGGGCTGTAGAATACATGAAACTGCTTCTCTGCAAAAGGGTACCCCCCCTCCTACTCAATGAGTGTCCTAGTGGCCCTGTAGAATACACAGACTGCATCTCTGCAGAGGGGTAAGACTTCCCCCGCTAATGAGTGTGAATATGACACTAAACAACCTGATGGTAAGGTTCCAGCAATGTTGGAGCTTTGGGGAATGTGGAGTACCCCTTCATTGCCATCGCTCCCAGGTCCACTCTAGCCAGGAGAGGTAGCACTTGATAGGGTCCTAACAATGGTTCAAATAGAACTAAACTGTGTACTTATGCTGAGTTGCGTACTTATGCTCAATTGATTGAAATGGAACAGTTTTTACATTTAAACTGCACACTAATGCTAAACTGAATTGCTTGAAATTGAACTGTTTTGACATTTAAACTACATACTTATACTAAACTGAATTGTTTGAATTAGAACAGTTTGACTAAACTGAATAGATTGAAATAGAAATGTTTCTGACAATTAAACTGTGTACTTATGCCAAACTGAATTGTTTGAAATAGAACTGTCTTTTTGCATAAAATGGACGTGGCATTGAATAAGCTACAAAGGTTGATATGCCATAAAACCAAAACAAACAAACAAACAAACAAACAAACAAACTAACAAAATATATTTTCATCAATTAGAATGTTTATTGATTTGATATATTGACTCGATCAGGAACATGTATCAGTATTGTTTTTTAGATGGTGTATTTTCAGTTTAATTATTTTCTAACTAGTTTTACTCCATCTTATCATTGTTTCTTTTTAAATGAAGCATTTTAAACTTACTGGTTTTGCTCCATCTTCTTTTGATTTTTAGATTAAGCATATTCACAATTATCATTTTATTGCTAGTTTTCTTTCATGTTATTATTGTTGCTTCTTAGATAAAGTATATTCAGTAGTTTCATTCTATAACTAATTCTAGTTCACTGTATTTTTGGGTTTTGTGATGAACACTTTTATGGGCAGATGGTTTTTTAATTGAGGCTATGTTCAAATTGGTCAATTAATCATATATAAAAAATAGACAAAACATGACAATTTGATTAGCAATTGTGTGCCATCATACATTAGCATGAAAATAATTAAGTACTTATTTAATAAAGATATTTTGCAAAACAACCTTTTTACAACCATACTCCACAGCGAGGCCTCCTAGTAATGTTTCTATTCATTAATAATGAGTAGGTCAATGAGTAATGAATTGGAAAATGTCTTACATTGAACTGTCACTTTAAAAAAATGTCACACCACCCATGTACAATTGGTAACAAAAATGTCACTTTGCTGGCAAAAGGGTTAAGCATTTTCATAATAATCATTCAATTATAAATTTTACACAATCTTATTCAGTCCAGTCAACAAGGGCTGTAAAATATGTTGACTGCATCTCTATAGAGGGATAAGAACCTCTTGCCCCAAGCAAGCATCCAAGATATGACGCTAAACTGCATCTAATGATGAGGCTCAAGTTCTGAAACTTTGGTGAATGCAGAGTACCCTATAATTGCTATTACTTCCAGGTCCACACTGACCTGGGTTAGTAGTACCTGTTAGGGTCCCATCTATGGGTCAAATAAAAATATTTATTAATTTTCTGTATGTGAAATCATATAACTGTGTGCAAACAAATGACTGATGTTAAATTGAATTATTAGTATTACATAACAATACTTGAAACTATTCTCACCGTGTGCAAATAAATGAACTTGGATTAATTTAAGAATTATTATGAACAAGCAATTCATTTGCAAATCATGTATATTTTATATATATGCATATACAGGATTTGGCATTAAAAAACCTAAAGGGGCTGATATACCGTAAAACAGAACCAACCAACAAACCACCCAACCATCTGTTTTATTACTGTTGCTTTTTAGATGAAAAAAAAATAAAACAAAGCCTTCCTTTCTTTCTACACTTGAAAGCTTTTACATAAGCTTAGAAATATACAAGAACCTTTGAGAGGTTTTATACAAACTCTCTAAGTTGACAAAAAGATGAAAATATTTTTGACACATGCATATACATTCACATGCATATACATTCTATTTACAAACTTAATAAAAGACATCTTGAGAGAGTTTGTAGCATTTGGTCTACATCCAAATGGAGGAAAACTTGATCAAATGAGAATACAATATTTCAAGAAGAAAAAAGTAAATAAAGGGAAAATAAAAATAAAAATAAAATGTATATATGCATGCATATGTACATATACATTGACCTAATGGGTTGAGTGTTCCCCAATGGCCTGAGAGACTGAGGTTCAAACCTTGGTCAAGTCATACCAAAGACTCAGAAAATGGTACTTAATATCTACTTGCTTAAAACACAGCATTGTAAGTTATGTATCAAAGGTAAAGTGGAGTAATCCAGGGAAAAGAGTAGCACCCTCACTTACACCTCAGTGTAGTAACTATTGAAAAGGAAGCCTTCGGGTTGCCCTCGACTATGGTTGCCAACTTTACTTTTATATATGTATGTATATATATATATATGTATATATATATATACCTATACACACACACACACACACACACACACACACACACACACACACACACACACACACACATATATATAAACCAAGTATGTGCCCTTAACAAAAACTTCAAACTTACAGGCAAAATACGTACTCTAAATCTTGCATTTTATGATGAGTTCTCTTGCAGTCAACTGCAAACTGAATTGCAAGTAAAAAGAATTTATGACATATGCTCAACTCAAAGATATATATATATATATATATATATATATATCATCAAAAAATAAAACAAAGCCTTCCTTTCTTTCTACACTTGAAAACTTTTACATAAGCTTAGAAATATACAAGAACAGTAACTATTGAAAAGGAAGCCTTCGGGTTGCCCTCGACTATGGTTGCCAACTTTACTTTTATATATGTATGTATATATATATATGTATATATATATACCAATATACACACACACACACACACACACACACACACACACACATATATATATATATAAACAAAGTATGTGCCCTTAACAATAACTTCAAACTTACAGGCAAAATATGCACTCTAAAACTTGCATTTTATGATGAGTTCTCTTGCAGTCAACTGCAAACTGTATTGCAAGTAAAAAGAATTTATGACGTATGCTCAACTCAAAGATATATATATATATATATATATATATATATATATATATATATCATCATCATCATCAAAAAATAAAACAAAGCCTTCCTTTCTTTCTACACTTGAAAACTTTTACATAAGCTTAGAAATATACAAGAACCTTTGAGAGGTTTTATACAAACTCTCTAAGTTGACAAAAAGATGAAAATATTTTTGATACATGCCAATGTATACATTCTATTTACAAACTTAATAAAAGACATCTTGGGAGAGTTTGTTGCATTTGGTCTACATCCAAATGGAGGAAAACTTGATCAAATGAGAATACAATATTTCAAGAAGAAAAAAGTAAATAAAGGGAAAATTTAAAAAAAAAGACAAGAAAACAAGTAATATAAGCAATCTTTTTTGGAATGTTACAATCTGATTGGCCTAAACAGACTGCTGAACCAGAATTATTGAACAAATTTTATATTAAAAATTTGTTCATTTATGTGATGTCAGAGGTCATCCCAAAAGCCATAAAAAAATAAAACATCACAATAATAAACAATTTATTGATTATTTATAAAAAAAACTATAACAAAGAAATGGCAGTGGTTCATCTCTGTGGAATCATTCCAAGACCCACCCCTATATTTATAGTAAATCTTACAGTCTTATGAAAGCCTGGGGTGGTTAATGTTGAAGCAAATGTATCTTGCAAGTCAAGTTCAAATCTTAACCAAGGCTGTCTATATTTCATTTTGCAAAAGCAGGTAGTTATCTCTTCTCCCACTAGCTATAAATGAAATAGAACAGAAGACTGGATTCTCTAGCCTTGGAAATCCAACCAATCTAAGAGAAGGAAATACTCTGAATTAGAAACTTGGAGCTGGAGTCCCTAAGGCAGTCTGATTGTACAAGGTTGTCTGGGTAATTCCAGCAGCAACACTTAAACCAAGTTGTATAGCACCTTGCTCTTCCTTTGGATACCATCACGGTCAAAAAGAGGGGAAACCTGCTGCATGGGCAACTGCTAGTCTTCCAAACAATCTTGCCAAGGTCTTTCTTGAATATTTCTTCCCTCTTTTGTTTTATTTGCTTCAATCTTTGATTTCTTTCTTTCTTTCTTTCTTTCACTTTTCTCTTTCTTTCACACAATGCTTTGCTTTCTTTCACTTTTTCTTTTTTCTTTCTTTCTTTTTTTTCTTTATTCCTTCATTCTTTTCTTTCTTTTCTTAATTCTTTCTTCTTCCCTTTTTACGTTCTTTCTTTCATTCTCAGCTTTCTATTGTCTTTCTTTTGCTATTCAAATTTACTTCTTTCTTTCCCTTTTAGCTTTCTTTCTTTATACTTTCTTTCTTTCCCTTTTTGTTTTCTTTAGCATGTCTTTCATTTCTTTCCTTTCTTTCTTTCTTTCTTTCTTTCATTTCTTTCTTTCTTTCTTTAACTTTTTGTATCCTTTCTGTACCTTTCTATAACGTGTGATCTGTTCTTTTTAAAGGAATGATACATTATCAGTCTGAGGGGGTGAGAGGATGTGACAGACATATACAATAGGTACATAGTTAGAAACAGGAGCATTGATGTATAGATTCTTAATTGAGTAAAAAAGTATTTTGGCTTTTTCATCTAGTTAAGAGCTCGAGGGTGGTAAATTGTATTTTTTATGGCTGTCAATTTGATTGGACAAAATTATCCAATCAAATTAACAGCCTGGGAAATTTGTCATTCGTCATCTGCAACTAAGTGTTCATTTTTTTTTTCTTTCTTGCCAATTACAGATTGGAGCCCCAAGTATTAAGTTAAATTCTTTTTGTGAAGCTATTTATTTTTACTTTTAAAAGATGAAGAAGTCGAAAGACAAAAACAATTCTAAAAAAAAACTAAGCTGACATCCCAAATACAAGTTAAGTACAGTTTACAATTTCCTCATCATATTGTTCGGTGTTTCATAATAATCAACTACAGCAAAATGTCCAATGGACTCAGAATCTCCTTTGGTGATAAGTCCTTGATATCAAATTAGTGAATAGACAAATGATGGGTCGTATTGTCTTTTTTCTCAACAAGATTTTGGCCAAAAAACAAAAGTATTACACGGATGTAACTATATTTACATTGTACAAACTCTTAGAATGATTACAAAAAATATTTGAAGTTGGTGACAGTTTTCTTTTTTCTTTTCCAGAAACTTGAGCCAACAGTAGTTAAGAAACTGGACGATATCACCCATCATTCATTCAACCACCAGAACCATATTAAGGTGTAGGTCTTGACCAGCAAGAGAGACACCAGAAATTCAGAGTTTAACTTAGTAATAAATAGTAGAGTAACTTCTTTATTCCCTAATGTGGAAATAGCATTGTTGTGTTCATATAGAATTCTCTATTTTATAAATAGCAGTTGATAACCAAGAGGCTAAATAAATCCAAATCTTTAGGGAAAAACTTTTAGAGAAATAGGTTCGGTTAGGCTAAAGGAGTAGAAGGTACCCCGCACAAACAATTATGGATGCGGACTACGCTGATGACTTAGCACTTCTGGCAAATACACCCACCCAAGCAGAAACCCTGCTATATAGTCTGAAATGAGCAGCTGCAGACATAGGTCTCCATTTCAATGCACACAAGACGGAATATATGTGCTTTAATCAAAGAGGTGACATCTCCACGCTAAACGGTTGCTCTCTGAAACTAGTAGACAAGTTCACCTACCTAGGAAGCAGTGTTTCATCAACCAAGACAGACATCAACACACAACTAGAAAAGGCATGGACAGCTATCAATAGGCTATCAGTCATATGGAAGTCAGATCTGACTGATTAAATGAAACGCAGTTTCTTCCAAGCAGCGGTCATGTCGATACTGCTGTATGGATGCACAACATGGATGCTAACTAAAACTTGATGGCAATTACACAAGAATGCTGTGAGCAATATTAAATAAATCTTGGAATCAGCACCCCACAAAACCGCAGCTGTATGGTCACTTACCACCTATCATGAAAACTATCCAAGTTTGACAAACCAGACTTGTGGGACACTGCTGGAGAAGTAGGGATGAACTCAAAACTGTGGATCCCGTCATATGGACGAGCAAAGGCAGGATGACCAGCAAGAACCTACATACAACAGCTCAGTGCCAATACGGGATGTAACCTTGAGGACCTGCCGGAAGCGATGGACGATAGAGAAGGGTGGCAGGAAAGGGTCAGGGATATCCGTGCTGATGGCACGACATAATGATGATAATGAGGCTGTTTGGTTTAATGATATATGAGGACTCTTTATAGTCTTCAAAACCGGCTCATTGGTCTAGTAGGTAGAGTGTTCGCCAATGGTCCAGGAGACCTGAGTTCAATCCCAGGTTGTGTTATACCAAAGACTTTAAAAATGGTACTTGATACCTCCTTGCTTAACACTCAGCAATATAAGGTACGTATCAAGGGTTAAGTGGAGCAATCCAGGGAAAGGATTAGCGCCCTCTCCTACACCTTGGTGTAGTAGCTATTGAAAAGAGAGCCTTCCGGTCGCCCTCGACTAAAGGGAGACAACTTTACTTTACTTATAGTCTTCAGGAATTTTAGTGCAACAGAATCCGATAATCTCCCTCTTACTCATTTGGCCTCTCCTTTCCTCTTTCATTTCTTTACTGGATAAATTTCAAATTAATAAGCTCAGCTCTTGGAGGTTTTCCCGGTAGGCAGTACTTGTCACCTTGTCAAAGAGGTAAGGCTTGGGTTTATTGCTCGGTGCCTTAGGTACCACAAAGGAGGAATTCCTATAGAGCTAGGCTATTTTTGGCATCGTCCCTTGGGAGGTTTGATTTACTGCAGAACACCCCACATTAAACAAACATTTCAGAGGGAGGCTAGATGAATAATAACACAATAACTATTTATACTTTACTCTTCTCCTTTCTCTGCATCATTTTAATTGTTTTTTTACCTTTTCAATCAAGCTCCTTTCTACTTATATTCTCTTTACTTTCTTCTTCCCAAGCTTGCTTCTTTCCTTCTTTCTTTCTTTCTCCAGATTACTTTGTAGGTCTCTGAAATGGCTGGGCCGTAAGTTATCGGTCTAACATAAGGTTAAGCGGGTTTCAATACCAGCTTGAAGCGTCTAACATGTCTAGCCACACTGAAGATACAATGAAAGAGTCTGTCATGCTAAATCAAATTGTTTGAAATAGAACTGTTTTTGACATTGAAGCTGTGTACTTATGCTAAACTGAACTGTGTGAAATAGAAGTGTTTTTAAATAGAACTGAACTGTGCACTTATGCTAAACTGAACTGTATGAAATAGAAGTGTTTTTAAATAGAACTGAACTGTGTACTTATGCTAAACTAAATTCTTTAAAATAGAACTGTTTTGACATTTAACTGTTTGTAAACAAAAACTATACTTAAACTAAACTGAATTGTTTGAAACTTAATTTGGTATTAAATGACCCAAAATGGGTTGATACACCATAAAACAAAACAACCAACCAATCAACCATCATATTGGTACCATAGCAACAGAACATTTTCATTGCCCAGTAGTGAGACCAGAGAGTGTGACTAATAAATAAATTAGTACACCTCTAGCATTTTTTAGAAAGTTAATTTTTATCTAATTCAAAGATACCAGGATATTATCATTTCTAGTGGAACATTATATTATGAAAATGGATATTATTCAGTATTATTCATTACTGAACTCTACAGGTATTGAAACTCTGAAACAAAAGATAGAATTGCAGGAATATATATAAGAGGTACACTTATTTATAAACTTTTTTTAATTTTTGGTTAGAGAATTTCAGTGTTTTAGAGTTTGGTTATAAACAATACCTAATAATATCTATTCTGATTGCATAATGTTCCACAAGAAATGATACAATTCTAATATTGTTTTTTTAGAAGAAAATTAGATTTTATTTTTCAAAAAAAATTATAAATCAGACAATTATATTCATTGTTATATTCACAATGTTTTGCCCAATGCATTCATCAGTTTTCTGTAGGAGTATCATGTTGAACTCAGGTGCACATACAGAACTTCGAGCAAAACCCTTAACTTATTTCACGGGGATCTACCACAATTGCATCAACCACAATTCACTTTTATATATGTTACCACTACATCGGCTGAAAGAAATCTGGATCAATCAACAGAGAACAATACCAAAAAACTCACCACAGTCAGTCCACCCTCTGTCAAAGGCCTATCTTAAAATTTCAAAAGACATGTCGACCATATTATATCAGGACAATACTGAGGAGTGGCACGACTCTTTGAAAATATCTTTTCTGAATCAAGCCCCCCACCCACAACAGAATACATCATGACCAAGAATTGCGTTTACTCTGTCCCATGCAATTGTGGTAAAGTATACAAAGGCAAGACATGCCACTCACTAAAAGTAAGGCTAGAGGAACATCGAAAAACAGTATATCAAGGTGAGGTCAAAAAGCTGGGTATGGCTGACTATATATGAAAAGAAAAAGTGGAACCACTTGCCTTTATAGGGTGAAGTTGAAATAGTAGGTAGGGAAGAACACTGGAGATTAAGCCATCTCAACAAAACAGTGCATATGTTTGGCTACATTGACCTGTTGAGCAGACCAAGTATAGAGATGAATATGATGTGGGAACCAATAACCAAAAAGGCTAGAAAAAAATGCAATATAAGCTAAAGTTGGTTGGTTGGTTGGTTGGTTGGTTGGATTTTATGGTATATCAACCTTTGTAGGTTATTTAATGCCAAGTCTGTTTTTATGTAAATAATAAGTTCTATTAGAAACAATTCAGTTGAGCATGAGTACACAGTTTAATTGTCAAAAGCATTTCTATTCCAAACTATTCATTTTAGCATAAGCACACAGTTTAAATATAAGTACAGTTTAATTGTGAAAGACATTTCTATTTCAAGCAGTTCTAATTCAGCTAATTCAGTTTAATATAAGTACACATTTTGTTTACACACAGTTAAATGTCAAAATGGTTTTATGTTAAACAATTCAGTTTAGTGTGAATACAGTTTCAATGTCAAAAAACAGTTCTATTTCAAATAATTCAGTTTAGCATTAGCATGTAGTTTAAATGTAAGTATGGTTTCAGTTTAGCATAAGCACGCTGTTTAAATGTAAGTATGGTTTAATTGTCAAAATTTTTCTATTTCAAGCTATTCAGTTTAGTCAAACAGTTCCGTTTAGCAAAAGTATGACATTAGTTCTATTTAACCCACAGATAGGGCCCTATCAAGTGCTACCACACTGAGCCAGAGTGGATCTGGGAGCAATGGCAATGAAGGAGTGCTCTGTATTCCCCAAAGCCCAGCCGTATTGGAACATCACAATCAGATTGTTTTGTGTCATATCAGGACACTCATTAGGTGGGGGGTTTCTTACCCCTCAGTGTATTCTACAGACCCAGCTGACTGGGCAATTTACTGACCTGAAGTTGTATCAGTTAGGGTCTTATCTATAAGTCAAATAAAACTGCTTAAGAATCCTTCATATTTGATAGGACCTAGTTCAAAACAAAAAACAAAAACTTTCAAGAAACAACAATAAAAAAACATTAATATGAATGTAAAATGAATATGAATCCTTAACCTCATTTGTTTGCGTATAGTTTAAATGTCAAACAGTTCTATTTGACCCATATATAGGACCCTATCTGGCGCAACTTCTCTGAGCCAGAGTGGACCTGGGAGTGATGGCAATGAAGGTGTAATCTGTATTCCCCAAAGCTCCTGCATTACTGGAAGCTCACCATCAGATTGTTTAACGTCATATCAGGACACTCGTTGGTGGAGGTCTTATCCCTCTACAATAATGCTATTGGTGTATTCTACATCCCCAGCCAACTGAGCTAATATATATATATATATATATATATATATATGTATATGTATATGAGGAATATGAGATTGATAGATTGAAAGATTGATACTATAAATTTAATAGCGAGGAATATATTAGAATAAAAATATAAGGTGAACAAAATCAGGTATATATTCCCATATGAAGAAGGAAAGAACTTAATAGAATAAATTAGTTGCCAACAAAATAAATGTATATTCATCTATTCCTCCACACAAGCAGGATATGATACAAGCTCAATTTTTAAATGGGCTTTAACAAGTTTGAATTCAGTTTTCCTCCTCCTAGACTAGTTTTCATACCAAGGTTAAAGGGCACAGTCTATCCAACTATTTACTCATACCTGAAAGGAGAACAGATTCATACCTTTTTATAGGGTATTAGTACTATGTAACATGCAATCAGACTTAGCCAAGATTTGAACTCAGGTCACCATGTCTATTTCTTACGATGGTAACCATTATACCACTGACACCTTCAACAAAATAAATAGAATTAATAGATACAGACTAATTCACTGATAAAAGGAAACACACGCACACACACGTTTCTATAAATACAGTCTTTTCAGTACATATATATATATATCTGTCAAAGTGTATATATATATATTAATGGCATATTAACCTGTTTAGGGTTATTTTAACCCTAAACAGGTTGATATGCCATTAAAATCAATCGATCAGTCCTATTTGTCTAACCATTTATCTTCCTCTCTATCTCTATCTCTCTCTCTCTCTCTCCACACAGACTATATATGTATATTATTTGTTATAGCAGTTGCTGGCTATCCATCCTAAGAGATGATGAAAGTTCTTTTGCATGGGTAGATTTTAAGTGAGTAAGGTTCAGAACCACCCTCTTGACATCCCCATTGGCAAATATGAAGGATCAGTTGTAGTAAATAGCCAAATCTCCTTCCTAGACAAGTATGCCTTTCTCTCACTTCACGGCTCTTGTGTGTTACATGGTTGTTGACCCAACAAGCTGGTTCATCCACCCTTTGACAGGTCTTATTTTTCATTCTGCCGGATATCTAAAGACAGTTCCCATCAGTTAAGTTGGATGGAAGACCCTGTCTAGTCACTAACTACAATGAACATACTAATATAGATACAAACATATATATACATATATAAGAATATATTTACACACCAACAGAATTATAGATTAGATATAAAGATTATATATATATATATATATAGTGCATATATATATGTGTGTATGTATATATACATACATATACATATATATACATATATGCATACATATACATATATATCATCATCATCATCATATCGTGCTGGCAGCACGGATATCCCTGACCCTCTCTCGCCACTCCTCCCTATCGTTCATCGCCCTAGGTAGGTCTTCAGGACAACAACCTGTATCCTCACATATCTGCTGAATGTACGTTCGTGCTGGTCGTCCTGCTTTTGCGCAGCCGTGTGTGGGGATCCATAAGAGTACATCTCTTATGAGTTCATCTCTGCTTCTCCAGCAATGTCCTGCATGTCTGGTTCGCCTAACTTGAATAGTTTTCGTGATAGGGGGCAGGTGGCCGTACAGTTGGTGTCTTGTGGGGTGTTGCTGCCAGGACTTGTTCAGGATTGCACGCAGCATTCTTGTGTAATTGCCATCTAGTTTCTTCTCCAGCCGTTTTGTTAGCGTCCATGTAGTGCATCCATATAGCAGTATCGATATTCATACATATATATTCATATATATATATATATATATATATATGTATATGTATTATATATACATATACATATATATGTATGCATATGTACATATACATTGACCTAATGGGTTGAGTGTTCCCCAATGGCCTGAGAGACTGAAGTTCAAACCTTGGTCAAGTCATACCAAAGACTCAGAAAATGGTACTTGATATATACTTGCTCAACGTTCAGCATTATAAGGTATATATATATATATGTGTGTGTGTGTGTGTGTGTGTATGTATGTGTACAAGGCCTCGTGCACACTAGTAGCATCTCCTACAGAGGAATAAGACCTTCAACCCCAATACGAAAGGGTTTCATGAATATGAAACTAAAATGCATCCGGTGGTGAGGCTCCAGTTTTGGGGACCTTGGGAGTGAAAGTCCCCTCTTGATTGCCATTACTCTCAGGTGCACTCGGACCCACAGTGGTAATATTTGTTAGGGTCTAATCTATGGATCTAAAGATCTGTTTGAGATAATGTTTTAAATGATTCTGAACTACATGTTGCGTTCTGGTTAGTGAACGCATGTACTATTAAATAAAGGACAAATCACAATATAAGAGGAAATAGAGATATATTCTCACGAAAAAGTATATACAACAGAGAGACTATTAGTAGACAAGAACATAGGATTAGTGAACGCTTGTAATATTAAATAAAGGACAAATCACGATATGAGAGGAAATAGAGATATATTCTCACGAAAAAGTATATACAATAGAGAGACTACTAGTAGACAAGAACATGGGATTAGTGAATACAGAATAAAGATATAGTCCAACGATAGTATTGGCTTCCGTTATTACGGTAGCAAGTAAGGTGATCTAGTGTGATCTCCAGTCTCCAATGCTCTAGTACTATTCCTATAAGAAGCAGCTCTTCACCTTCTAGTCTGCCCTAGTTTTAGTAGCTACTGCTATATATGGCAGATGGACTAGTTCATTGCGTGGAAAAAAGTGGGTGATACCCAACACTACATTTGGTCTTAAAACCTTGATATTGCAATTAAGTATGAAGAGTCTGTTTGAAATAATTGCAAAGTGCATCAATGTATCAGCTCTTGACACATTAATATTGCAATCATTCTAGTGTAGAGCAATATTCAAACTTCAAAAGAAATACAGAAGGTCTATTTTTCAGTAAAATACTGCGAATCAGAAATCATAATCTTCCTTCTTCTAGACCAGTTACCAGACCAAGGTTAAAAAACCTTGTCTACTAACTCTTTGAGGGAGTTCCCATTTTATTTATATCATACATCTTCGTTGATGTGTCGAGATGGATCATCAGTGATGTTTCTTTTGGGTCCATGGGGGGGATTTGGGTCTTGCAACATCAGAACCCTCACGCAAATGACCCAGTTGGCATTGATCTTACTCCAACTCCCATCCCGGCAGCTAACCTGCTCATCCACACAAGAAAAAATGACCACAGAAATGGCTGTATATATGATTTTGCAACAGCCAATCAGAGCTAAGCTCTTCTGATGACTTCTAAATCTTTCCTTTAAAATCGGAAGGCCACTTTACTCTTGCTTTTTGGCTGCAATGACATGGTTATTCGGCTATTTGTTCACTCCAGTATGTATTTCTTCCTTTTTTTTTCCTTTTTTTCAAACTTACAAAAAAAAAAAAAAAATTCTGTACATAAATATAAAATTGCAATTAAAACAACAAATTCCTATATGAAATTGACATATACATTTAATTTTTGTTTTAAAACTTATTTTTCCCATAGTGTAGTGGCTAACATGCTGGACTGTAACAGCATAAGTGAGTTCAAACTCCAGTCATGCTATTACATTCACTTTTGGATAAATAATCTTGTTAAAAGCATGAACTCTCTTATTCCTCCAGCACTGGGTTAAAAAGCCAATGCAACTATTCTTCTACAAGAATGGCTTTGGCATTAAATAACCCACAAAGGTAGATTTGCTATAAAGCAAAGAAACCAAAACCAAAACTAACTCTTAATGTCGTGTGCTGTAGCCATTCAGAGTTGAGCCCAGTCGGCTGAGGCTGTAAAATATACCAGCTCCATCTCTGTAGAGAGGTTAGACCCCCATTAATATAACACTAAAACATCTGAGGGTGCAACTCCAGTCTTGGAGCTTTGGAGAATGTGTAGTCCTCCTTCAATGCCATTATTCTCTGGTCCACTCTGACCCCGGAGTGGTAGTAGCTGTTAGAGTCCCATCTAAGGATAAAATAGAACTGTTTAATGATTCAACTGTGAGCAAACAAATGAGTAATGTTGAATAGAATTATTAGTGTTAAATAGAAATACTTGAAACCATTTAGCTTTGTGCAAACAAATGATTGATACTAAATAGGATTATCTATGGTAGATAGGAATACTTGGAACCATTTAGCTGAGTAAAGACAAATGAGTTTTAACTTGTTTAAAATGTTACTTACAAATTTGTACACAAATCATAAATATCCAATATATATGTGTATAATCAGGATTTGGCACTGAATAACCTACAAGGGTTGATATGCCATAAAACCAAACCAACCAACCATACAGAGTTCATATATATTACTTGACTTTGCTTACATATACTGCATATATAAGAGTGATCTTCCTTAGCTTTGTTTACTGTCACAGTAAGAGGCTATGAAAATCAGGAAATATTTCTCTCATTTTTCACTGATTAGTTCCATTAATGTCGTGCCAGGAATTAGTACATGAGTTTAAGAGACTCTTAAACACATATACCTCAAAGTCTCCTCTTGATTGCCATTACTCCCAGGTTCACTTAAAGTAAAACACAAACAGCTTTGTCCTGAATTTGAACTTGACTATTAAAACCAGCCCATTGGCATAAGGGTTAGAGTGTTTGCTAATGGTCTGGTAGATTGGTGTTCAATCCCAGGTCGAGTCATACTAAATACTCAAAAAATGGTACTTGATACGTCTTTTGTTTACACTAAGCATTATCATATTTACCCAACCCCTCCGCTCGGGCAGAATATGACACAAGGTCAATTTTTAAGCGGAGTTTAACAGGTTTGAATTCAGAGTTTTCCTTCTCCTAGACTAGTTGCCCCACCAAGGCTGAAGAACCTAGACTGCCCTACTATTTACCCATAGCTGGAGGGAGAATAATTGGATTCATACCTTTCCCAAGGGTATTAGTGCTATGTGAAATGCAGTCAGTCTCGTCCAGGATTTGAACTCGTGTCACCGTGTCCAATCCCTACAACGATAACCATTACACCACTGGCATCTCCAATTTACACTAAGCATTATAAGTTATGGATCAAGGGTAAGTAGACCAATCCAAGGAAAGGAGTAGTGCCCTTCCCCATACCTTGGTATAGTAGCTACTGAAAAGGGAACCTCTGGGTTGCCCTCAACTACTGCCAACCGATTTACAGTTGTTTCCTTAGATGCAAACTGTTTCACTATGCCATGTGTACAAGTGATTATATTTCTGAATTTCAGATATGAAATCTGAATGTTAGAAAAAAAAAAAAGATAGAAAATAAAAAAATATATGTAAGTCAAAAAATAAAGGCTAAAAGATATGGTGAAAGCTGAGTTGATATTCTGTACTTCAGGATCTTTGTTTTTCAAAAATTAACTTTTCAAAAATTTTACTTTTTTCTTTTCTTTTCTTTTTTTAAGCGACTTAACTTTTTATTTCATTTTTTTTTTTTGATTTTTGATTTTTTTCTCTTTTCCCGTAAGCATGTAGAAGCTGATAACAAGATGGAGGGAAGTCTGACTCCTGCCAAGTTAAAAAAAAATAAGAAGAAAACATGAAAAGAGAAGCCAAAAAAAAATGTGAGTAATGAATGAATAGAAGAACGAAAAAATAAAAACGAAAGTAAAAGTGAAAGTGAAAGTAAAAGAAAGAACTAACAAATAAAATTAAAACAATATAATCTCTACTTCGTATTCTTGATGTTTTTCATAAAATGTTTTAGCTGATCCATCCCTTACGGAAAAAAAGATTTTCATTTTTATTTTGTTTTGTTCATAAATTATACACCTGACAAGGGCTGAAGAATGGATTGGTCAGAATGTGTTTATTGCATCAAGAAATGAAAGAAGTAGCTCAAGTGCCTGAGCAATTTCTTGCACACACACACACACACACACACACACACACACACACGCATATATATATATATATATATATATGAATGTGATTGTGTGTTCGTGTGTGTGTGTGTGTGTGTTATTCTATTCCTTGGAATTTTTTCACACCACTTTGAAATGATGATTTTTCACTGGAGTCTAAATGACGAGTTTCCTCAGGTTTCCATGAAATAAACAACCTCTGATGATGCTCGATGTATATATATATATAATTCGTAATCAGTTATAATATATCAATGTTATTTCATGCATTTTTAAATGGACAATTAAATGAAAAACACTGATTATCATTGCTAATTTTACTGCTGGTAAGTTTTTCAAACCAGTTTTAACTGATGGTCTTTCACTGATATCTGAGTGATAGCAATATTCCTCAGAGCTCCAGGACTCTTCAAAGTATCCAAAGCAATTTTAGTCATACTGTGGTCTGGATGGTTCCAGTTCTTTCTCTAATCTCCAGTTCATCAAGTTTCTTGGGGACTGTTCTAAGGGCCCCAACTATGGTTGATATCACTGTCACCATATTCCTCAGCTTTTTTATTATCAGTATTATTATAATGAAGAGTGAATGATCATAGAAAATTTTATTAATTCCAGAGTTATCTTAAATAAATATTGAATAAAAGTGTTATCCACTGGGCCACCTGTGTTGAAAAATTTTAAAATAGAAGCACTATATTCATAGTTTAACTATCTGATAATAATTTACAAATAAAATGAGATGAATATTTTTGATCATTTTATCAGTTTTACGTCAGTTAATTAGGTTTTACTGCAAATAGAGTCTGATCACTACATATCTTCATAAGAAAAACAAAGTTATAGATAGAATAAGCTACTGTTAAAAAATAGATTGGTGAGATCTATTTTCCTCTTCAAGTCTAGCATGTAAATTAAATTCTGGGCCATTAAACACAGGGGAAAACACAGTGGTATGGTTGACAGCTGTTGAACTCAAGGTCAATCCAAGACCATAGCTTTCATTAGCTAGTTTCAGTCAGGTATCCAAAACAGTTCTAGAGTTAGAAATAACAGAGTCAGTAAGTGAGCGACTGAAAGCTACATCTTGCTCTCTAACTCCTGATCTAGTTGGATAGATGACAAAATTGTGGTTACCAAGAAATAAAGGTAATATGTGCCCATAAAATTTGTGGTCATGCTGTCATTCATCATCCTAGTAGAGAAGAAATTATGATAACTAGGCATGCTGACAAAAGACAACGAATATAAATAAAGATGGCAACACCAGAGTGATTAAGAAAAAAGAGACATTGGAATGGCAAGATGATGGACCAAAGAGGAGATGTAGTGAAGAAGAGAGGAAGCAATATGAAGAGATGGGAGATGACCGATTGGAGAGTAAGACCCATATTACATATACTCTGAAAGAGTAAGTTTTTCAATCATACATTCTAGATGCATCAAGGTAAGTCTTCAGTGATGCACTGTCTTCATTGCCGATTTCGGGTTATATGCATCATATCGGCTCCGACAGTATGACTCTGGAAGAGTAATATTACTTTTCTTAGAATACATTTTAAACATATTAAACCCAAGGTGAAATTATCTCAAATGGAAATTATGAAAAGAAAAATAGTTAAAAATGAAAAAAACAAAAAACAAAGCAAAGTCAAAAGGAAACATGATAAAAAAAAGGAAAAAAACAAACAAAAAGTCAAATCACACTGGAAGCATCTGTCCTCACAAGATAACCAAAGTTAAACCCTCTTTATGCATGTATATTTAATATATAGGGTTTGGTTTGGTTGGGTTTTATGGCATATCAACCATTGTAGGTTATTTAGTATCAAACCCTCTTTATGCATATATATCTAATATATAGGGTTTGGTTTGGTTGGGTTTTATGGCATATCAACCATTGTAGGTTATTTAATGCCAAATCCTCTTTATACATATATATTAAATATATATGATTTGGTTTGGTTGGCTTTTATCGCATATCAACCATTGTAGGTTATTTAATGCCAAATCCTCTTTATACATATATATATATATATATATATATCAAATATATATGAGTGGACCTGTAAGCAATGGCAATGAAGGGGTACTCCACATTCCCCAAAGCTCCAGGACTGGAAACTCACCATCAGCTGAACTTTAGTGTCATATCAGAACATTCATTTGGAAGGGATCTTACCCCTCTACTTAGTAACAGCAATATAAGGCCAATGTGCCTGACAAAACAAGATTTAACGGGGGTGTCCTCATGGTGTAATGTTTAAAGCGATGGACTGCGGAATCTTAGTAAGCAAATTCGTACTCCAGTTGTGCTATTACATTCACTTTCGGGCAAATACCCTTGGGAAAGATATGAACCCCATTATCCTCCCAACTATGGGTTAAATACCAGCACTGTTGTTCTTCTAGGAGAATGGCTTTGGTATTAAATAACCTACAAAGGTTGATATGCCATTAAACAAAGAAACCAAACCAAACCAAAACAAGACTTTGTAAATAAGACCAAAAGAATGTCTTCTTTGTATTCTAAACGTTGCTAACACAACATTTTGGATAATCGATTCTTCAGTCTTTGTGAGGAGCACTGGATTGCTGTTTGATCCCAAACTGGATCTAAAAACCAGAAAGAGAACAACAGACTTCTCAAAAAATCAAAGGTTGATCTATACAGAAAATCAACTTATATACAAGAATATAAAATCATTTCTAAAAGTAAACGCAAGTTAGCTCCAAAAAATCAAAGGTTGCTCCCTGCATAGGATTGAATTATATGAGCATAATCAATAAACATCAGCTTTCATCATGACAATTGGACTTAGAATACACCAATCCCTTGCAGAAAGGTAAGACTCCTCCAAAACTATGTTCTGGTTATGTTTTGTTTACAAATGTTTATTATTAGTTAAATTAAACCATATAAATGTAACCAACAAATAATCAATAAATAAAAATAGTAAACTGGATATCATAAATCTTAACTATTCGGAAAACAAGAAATAACTGAATGCAAAATATTTGTATTAAGAATACAGTAAATTTTGCTGTACAAGTCAACCTTTTAAGCCAGAAAAAATTTCTTCAAAACTAGGGGTCGAATTATTGTAAGGCTAAAATCCAAGCCTTTACTACAGAGTGATCAACTGTTGCATATTGACCTTTGACAGAGCCAGATGTTCCAGTTGTGTAAACAATGTGATTCCAGGATGCACCAGTGTAAATAAGCGGATGCACATCACGTGAGTGACAACTGGAATTTGTGGGCATTGGAAAAATATATATACACGACCTACTGGCTGAGAAGCAGAAGAGGCAAAGAAGTAAGGCGCTGAAGATAACACTGTGTGGTATGGTCAAGAGAAAAATAAATTTAGGGTCAATATAGCATTGCCCAAGTCCTCAAACTAAGTCCTTCAAGCCCTCTGTGCGTCTTCATCTCCCTGTCACTTTCTCTCACACAACAGATGTTTCATCCCCTAATGAGAGAAATAACGAGACATATATTTTTGTAAAACAAGTGTCAGTGTCATTTCATTTTTCATCATGGCTATACAACTCAACAAGTAGGACAATACTCCCAACAATCGCTATGTACCACTTAGCAGGTACCTCAGGTGGTGTAATGTAGGTTAGACTGTTGACCATTATTAATGATGGTTTGGTTTCTTTGTTTAATGGCATATCAACCTTTGTCGGTTATTCAATACCAAAGCCATTCTCCTAGAAGAACAGTAGTGGTACTATTTAACCCATAGCTGGGAGGATAAGGGGGTTCATACCTTTCCCAAGGGTATTTGCCCGAAAGTGAACATAATAGCGCGACTGGCTTACGAACTCGTGTTCTACGATTTCGCAGTCCATCGCTTTAACCATTACACCACGAGGACACCCCCCATTATTAATGAGTTTGAGTCTCACTGGGTGACCACCTAAGTAAAGATTAGTAAATAACTACATGAGAAGGGAGTTCTTGTGTCATAGTGTCTAGTGTGATGGACTGTGACATCTTAGTAAACCATTTACTGTAACTGAAGTAGTAGTTGGCGACCGTAGTCAAGGGTTACCCGAAGGCTCCCTTTTCAAAAGCTACTACACTGAGGTG
Organism: Sepioteuthis lessoniana; assembly: GCA_963585895.1. NCBI lineage: Eukaryota > Metazoa > Mollusca > Cephalopoda > Myopsida > Loliginidae > Sepioteuthis > Sepioteuthis lessoniana. The sequence continues at coordinate 112,685,606 of OY757908.1, read as the reverse complement.
TAGGGGAGAGCACTACTCCTTTCCCTGGATTGTTCCACTTTACCCTTGAAACATACCTTATATTGCGGAGTGTTAAGCAAGGTGGTATCAAGTACCATTTTTAAAGGCTTTGGTATGACGTGACAGAGGATTGAACCCAAGTCTCTCGGACCATTGGCAAACACTCTACCCACTTGGTTAATAAGCCGGTGTAACTGAAGTAGACTGCCACATACATTTCGAACTTAAACTTGTATTTGGAGAACATATCTAATAAATTAACAAAGAGATTAAAATAAAATTATAGGACTGTAACCAGACATTGGCATAATGGTTAGAGCCCAGTCGGTTGGGGCTGTAGAAAACACTGCATCTCAGCAATGCATGTCCTAGATATGACACTAAACAGTTTGATAATGAGGCTCCAGCCCTAGAGTCTTGGGGATTGTGGAGTATCCTTCATTGTCACCGCTCCCTGTTCTACTCTGGCCCAGAGAGGTAGCACCTGATAGGGTCCTATCTATTGGTCAAATAGAACTATTTGACATTTAAACTATGTCCAAACAAATGACTTATACTAAATGGAATTGTTTGAAATAGAATAGTTTGATCATTTAACCATGAGTAAACAAAAGACAGATGTTTAATTGAAATGTTAGTTATACAGAGTAATGTTTGGAACTATTTAACATTGTTAACCTACAATGGTTGAGATGCCATAAAACCCAACCAAACCAAATCTTATATATCTAATATATATGTATAATGAGGATTTGACATCAAATAACCTACAGTGGTTTATATGCCATAAAACCAAACCAAACCAAACCAAACCAAATCCTATATATCTAATATATATATATATATATATATATATATATATATATATATATATATAAAGAGGATTTAGCATTAAATAACCTACAATGGTTGATACACCATAAAACAAAAAAAACAACAAATCCTACATATTTAATACGTATGTATAAAGAGGATTTGACATAAAGTAACCTACAATGGTTGATATGCCATAAAACCAAACCAAACCAATTTCCATGAAAGTTAACAAATATGTTGTGAATTGGAAATCATTTCCAAAGAAGATAAACTTTTTGATGATAATAAAAACAAATAGTATTAAATAGAAAATGACTTTGATCCCAGGAATCTAAAGTACTATTCTGTTTCATTTGTTTGAATTTATTAGAAGATTTCAATTTCAAACTAAGACAAAGGAATTCCTTTTATTTTACACTAATTGAAATGATATAACAATGTTAAAATCATTTGATTTAATAATTGATACTTGAAATTATGGGTAAGTAGTAGACTCTTTAGCCTTGGTATGGTAACCAACTCAAGAGAAGGAAAACTCTGAATTTCAAACTGGTTGTACTCTCCTTAAAAACATATTTTGTGTCACATCTTTCTCATAGTAGAGGGGTTGGTTAAATACACACTGGAAGCCATAATTGTTTACGAATGATTCTTGTTAGTTACTTTAAAAAATGTAATTGCTTGCGGGAGGAGATTCCATGGTGTAATGGTTAAAGTACTGGACTGTGGCCTTGCAGGGAGTGAGTTCTAGCTCTAGTTGCGCAATTATGTTCACTTGGGGTCAATTTATATTGCAAGGCTAAAATTCAAGCCTTTACCACAAAGTGGCTGACTCGTGGAACAATACTCCCAATAATCAATATGGCAAGAGTGGCAGACCATTATTAATGAGTTTGAGTCTCACTGGGTGACCAACAAAGAAAAGATTAGTAAATAGCTACTTGGATCCCAGGGAGAGGAGTCCTCTTAACATAATGGCTAAAATGCTTGACAACAAGATCATAGTATATAAACTCCAGTTGCATATTACATTTGTTTACAGATTATTACTCTCAGGAAAGGTATGAGTCCTTTTATTCCTTAACTTAAATAGTAACACTAATTTTCAAATAGAATGACAGCTTTGGCATTAAATAATCCACAAAGGTTGACATACCATAAAAAAACAATACGTTCACTTTTGAGCAAATACCCTTGGGAAAGGAATGCCCTAGCAATGGGTTAAACAGTATCACAACTGTTTTTCTTCAAGGATGGCTGTCATTAAATAACCCATGAAGGTTGATATTCCATTAAACAAAGACAACAAACTGAAACTATTTCTATTCACAATCTTTTTTACACTCTTTCTCTCTCAGCTTGTATTCTTCTCTCACTTTATGCTTCTTTCTTTCTTTCTTTCTTTCTTTCTTTCTTTCTTTCTCGCTCCTTTGTTTACTCTTTCTCTCTCATTCTCTATCCTTCATTCTTCTCTCTCTTTCTCTCTCTCTCTCTCTCTCTCTTTTACTTGTCAGAATATATTGTACAGTATATGTTTGGTATTAAATAATCCATGAAGGTTGATATGCCATTAAACAAACAAACCAAATCAAGCCAAACGATGAAATTGCTGGTAAAAAAATACCAAAAACAAAAATCGTTGACTTCTGCATTAAATTACTCAACACGAGTTGACATGCCATAAAAACCAACCAACCAACCAACCACACCATCTTAAACAAACTTGTTTTTGAAAAATCAAGGACTGCTTTATGCAGGAGATCAACATATAGGGATTAATCAATAAAACAATTAATCATTGGCTGGCTCACATTAATCCTAATAAGCCTATTTTCTCATGCAGAAAGTTCAGCTGGACTGATAGGGCCAAGTTCTTCCTGCTTCTCGTCCATTGGTCGATGTTCCAATATACGAAACAAATGCATGTCTTTTAGTCATCATGCAGTTATGGAGTTTAAGAGTCAATACACTCTACTTCAATGACCCTAAATAACAAGCTTGGTAAATAGGAGGAAACAATAACAAAACTAATAAAAACTAATAAAACTACAACTACTACTACTACTAATAATAATAATGATAATAATAAAACTAATCTTATAAAGAACCAATGCTTATATCTACAACCAACAAAGTGTGAAAACCTTTGATCCTTTTGTGCTATATTCTATATGACTATAAAACTCTGTTTAAAATGGTTGTTAGCTATTTACTTAGATGACATCGATGCTGGATGATAAATGAAGGGTTTACTGATCAAATCGATTCAAAAACAAAGAATCTATTTTTTTCGTGTTACCATACTATGGCAAAAATGGCATATCATAATGAGATTGTTGTTAACATGATAGTGTTAGAATATTCAAAAAAAAAAAAAAAAAAGGTCTGTTTTTGTGCTCAACCTGATCCTTATTACTTCTGAAGAAAGATAATTATTAAAAGTAAAAACATTCTGGAAGCAGCACCCTACAAAACAGCGGCTGTAGGGCCACTTGCCTCCCATCTCATAAACTATCCAAGTAAGACAAAGAAGACATGCTGGGTACTGCTGAGGTAGCAGGGGTAAACTCCTAAGCCAAGTTCTCCTGTAGAGCCCCACTCACGGACACACCAGTAAAGATTTTTATTCATGAACTCTGTATGGACCCTGAATGCTGACAACAGGACTTGCTAGGAGTGGTGAATGATTGGGATGGACGTTGAGAGTGAGTTAAAGGGATCTGTGCAAGTAGTACAAATTGATGGTGATGACAATATTGAATAAAAAAAAAAACAGGTGGTGAAAATATGGAACCATGTTTTAGTTTTGCCACAAATTTTTATGAAACTTCAATGGCTTCAGTACATATAGGAAGGGATTATTAAACTAAATTCTAAAAAACAAAATGTTTTTAGGCTCTGCAAACATTGAGATGAAATATAATCCCTTTAAACGACTTGACACATAGCTATGATAGATTGGGTCTAAAAGCATATATGAAGAGAGAGAGAGAGAGAGAGAGAGAGAGAGAGAGTCAATAACCAAGATAATGGGTGAGGGTTTAAATAGACACCCTTCTACAGCAAGAGTGGCAGTAAGACAGAGAATGAGGGACAGATGTAATATAATTGCCACCTCTTACTTCCTGCCTGTGTCACAAACAACAAAAGGTCAATCACCAACATTCTTACTATAAGTTTGAGGACAGTCATACATGAGACATAGATAAAAGGGTCAGTCAGTTATCAGGAGAGTGGCAAGTCACAACCAAAGCAAAACACTCCCCCTCATTGGGAGTGGACTATTATTTGTCAAAGAATAGATCTTTCCTTGATAAACTTAAAAATACCACTTCACATATTCCTATTTTTTAGACTGGTCCAAAGGGAAGCTGTAAAGGAGTGGAATTTTTCTGTAACCACATGTCTGTCTTTTCCTTTCCTGATATGAATTTGTCCTCATCTCTTCATCTTATCTTTGTCTCTTCGTTCACACCAACTTTCTTTGAGATGCATGCAACATCACAATATTTTTCTTTTTTGGTTACAGAGCTCAGTACATAGAATTGAATGCCTTGGAGGAATAAACAACAATATTGTCACCTCAAGATTCTTTGCTATGTATATTAGTTAGCATCTCTACATATGGTCGACTTATAACAGAGAAAAGAGATGTCACTGAGCATTAAAATTGTGCATTCACTTTAATACGCTTATAAGAAAAAGTACAAAATTTAGTTTTTGATTTTTACTGATTAAATGATATAATTAAAAATCAGTCAATTTGTGGAACTCTTCATAGTTCTACATAGGTAAGTACAAAAAGCATATGCAGTTCTTCTTAGGACTATCCCATAGATTTCATTGGTGAAATTTGAATTTACTGCTCTTTTGAAAATTATTCTTTTGTAATTCAGTACAAATTATGAAAATAAAATCCTTAATTTTTTGAAGAACTAAAAACAACTCATGAAAATGTTTTGAACCAAGAGGCATTGTCTTTTTTTTAAAAAAAACTATTATAAATGTGAACCAAGAAAAAAAAATTATATTACAAAAAATCTTACATTCTTAATTCATAGCTTCTTTTTATTGAAAGCCAAGAAATAAAAATTTGATTTCTTGGCTTCTTCTCTATCCGTAATGCCAATGGGCCGATCTTCTGTACTGTAGAGTTTGGTAATAAATAATATCTCTTTTGATTGTATATTGATCCACTAGAAAGAATAAAATCCTAGTATCTTTGCTTTAGAACAGTGGTGAGGAACCTTTTTATGTTAAAAGACCACATTGAGATCTGTTGTCTATCAATGAGGCCACACTCAATAAATGTCAGTTTATTTACAACCAGATTTCAAGTTTAACCTTTAAGTCAATAACTAGTCCAAATTTACATGTCTGTTTTTTCCTTCCTGATGTAGACAACTTCATCTCATTGTCATCTCTTCTTTTCATCCTGCAAACTTTATGCCTTATCCGTGGAACTTAGAAGATATTGACTATATGCAAAGGAGTAAGTGTCATACTCCTTCTTAGGAGGGTCCTGGGTATGATACTAAAGTGCATCTATTGGTTCAGGAGGTTACTCTACTCCATCATTACCATAACTACCGCATCCTCTCTGATTCAGATTGGTAGTACCGGCTAGGGTCTCATCTGTGGGCCAAATAAGTAAAAGTCAGTAAAGTTGGAGACCGTAATCGAGGGCGACCAGAAGGCTCCCTTTTCAATAGCTACTACACAGAGGTGTAGGGGAGGGCGCTACTACCTTCCCTGGATTGCTCCACTTTACCCTTGATACATAACTTATATCGCTGAGGGTTAAGTAAGGAGGTATCAAGTATCATTTTTAAAGTCTTTAGTATGACGCGACATGGGATTGGCGAACACTCTACCCACTTGGATTAAAAAAAGAGAAGCAAAAAAACAAAACAAAAAGAAAACTCTTAAGAAAAAAACAATACAAAAAATATAAATATTAATGTAACAATGAAAAAGCGGTATAGAATAACCCCAGGTGGGTTGATATGCCGTTCAAATCGATTCATCAATGGATCAGACTTTCTATTACAGAGATCCCACTTAAAAAAAACCAATAAGTTGGATCTTTAAATCTTTTTACAAGCCGATTAGTTTTTATTCATTGTAAAGTGGGTAAATGAATTTCAGAAAATTTGCAAAACAAAGTCAATTAATCTAATTATTAAAAAACATTTGTTTGCCCAATGGCATATCAACTTCTGAGGAATATTTAATGCCAAAGCCATCCTTGTAGAAGAACACTAATGGCACTATTTAACTTATAGGGGGTAAGGATAACAGAGTATATACCTTTTCCAAGGGTATTAGTCTGAAAGTGAAGTTAGTCACGTGACTGGAGTTTGAACTCACAAACTTCAAGGCAGCAGTCAACACCATGGGGATTCCCGCCATGTTCTTGTTATTCAGTAAATTTTGCACACAGGTCTCAGGTTGTTTTTGCTACTTGCTGTTTGTAAGGGATCCCCCATCCACATGCGGAACAGGTTCATCCACACACACTTATTTTTCAGTGATCTGACAAGAACTGCTTTGTTCAACGTGATTGGACTAAGTTATAGAGAATTCTATTCTTTCTTGGTTTGATTAGTTTTTTATTTAATGGCATATCAACATTCATGGGTTATCTAATGCTGAAGCCAGCTTTGAAGAAGAACAGAAGTACTATTTAACCCAAAGCTGGTGGGATAAGGTGGTTCATGCCTTTCTCAAGGGTATTAGTCCAAAAGGGAACACAATAGCTTGACTGGTTGGTTGGTTGATTGGTTGGTTGGGTTTTATGGCATATCAACCTTTGTTGGTTATTTAATGCCAAATCCATTTTTATACAAATAATCAGTTCTATTTCAAACAATTCAGTTTAGCACGAGTACACAGTTTAATTGTCAAAAACATTTCTATTCCAAGCTATTCCATTTATTCAAACAGTTCTTATTCAGCTAATTCAGTTTAGTATAAGTACAGATTTTGTTTACACACACACAGTGAAATGTCAAAAACAGTGTGATTTCAAACAATTCAGTTTAGCATTAGCATGCAGTTTAAAAGTAAGTACAGTTTAATTGTCAAAAACATTTCTATTTCAAGTTATTCAGTTTAGTCAAACAGTTCTCATTCAAGCAATTCAGTTTTATATAAGTATGCAGTTTAGTTCTATTTTACCCATAGATAGGGCCCTATCATGTGCCACCATTACGGGCCAGAGTGAACCTGGGAGCAATGGCAATGGAGGGATGCTCCACATTCCCGAAAGCTCCAACATCATTGGAACCTCACCATCAGATTGTTTAGTGTCATATATCAGAACACTTGTTGTGGGGATGGGGGCTCACCCCTCTGCAGAGGTGCAGTTGGTATATTATACAGCCTCAGCTGACTGAGCAAAGCTTGACTGGAATTTGAACTTGCGTACAACTATGTCATAGACCAGCACATTAACCACAAAAGGACTCCTCTCTTTTTGTCATCGTTCAATAGCATGAAAAGAATAAAGCACTCATTTTTGATAATGATATTTTTCAAAACAACCTTTACCCAATTGGGAGGAGACCCCATGACATAATGGCAAAAGTGCTCAACTGCAGCCTCAAAGTAAGCAAATTTGAACTCCAATTGCACTATTACATTCGCTCTGAGGCAAATACCCAAAGTTAAGGCAAGAACCCCTTTAAACCTGCCGTTATAGGTTAAATAGTATCATTGCAGTTCTGCAAGAATGACTTTAGCATTAAATTACCCATGATGGTTGATATAACATTAAACAAATATGTAATATAATGGCTGAGGGATTTCGTTTTATGCCTTTGGGTTTAGTTTGGCTGAGAACCTTTCGGCTCAGCACATGGGTTAGTTAGGTGCAAACTTGAGCACAGGAGTTGACAGGCATGCAGGTGGAGCAGACGTGTCACTCAGAGATGTCACAACAGCCCGAGATGGGAAACGGATCTAGCAAGTGCGAGTGACGTCATGCACCGGAAGTGTGTGGAGGATTTTGGGAATTTGAAGAAAGTTAGTAGAGTTGAGAACGGGACACCGAATGAGAAGGGTTGACTTTCGCTTGCTCGCGGAGGCCTTGGGCAGGTGTCGCACAAGATGAAGGGGTAGATGAAAAAGCCAGAATAGAAAGAATGTATCTCTCCCCTTATGTCGAAGAACCTTTAAACTCAAAGGTAATAAAAAGTTTCATACCTGAACTGAGAAGTCATCTCATGTTTTTCGAATTTCGAGATTCCTATGTTCTATCTTTATGGACATTCAATGTACGTTTCACACATAGCCATATCATGGCTATGGTACAAATAAATGTTTCTATACATTAGCACTGAATTGGTCAGCAAGCACTCATGAGAGAAATGCCTTACATTGAGCTACTGCAAGTGACTAAAATGTTGTTCTGCCGACAAAAGTGTTAAGATAATTTAAGACCTTTCTTGGTATGACTCTAACAATTCCTGAAAGTTTGACTGAAACCTGAACGAAAATAGCGGTGCCACAGCTGTACATATAGACAGACATACATTTTTGTGCATCATAATAAGACACTTGCTTATATTCCAGTGCAGAAGCCATAATAAGTAACAGACAACAAGTGCTTTACTGCTGGTGGGTGCCATTTTTTCTTTTTTTTTTTTCCTCCATTCTTACATCTATTTTTGGAAATTTTGTTCTTTTCTTCATGCATTGTCTGAAAATAGCCAACTGCAGTTACTTTTTGGCAAGAACAAATAATTTCTGACATTTCACCCCCCCCCCCCCCATTTTATCTCCTTTCTTTGAAAGATTTTTTTTTCTCTGCTTTTTATTCTTTCTTTCTTTCTTTTCTTTTCTTTCTTTCTTTCTTTCTTTCTTTCTTTCTTTCTTTCTTTCTTTGTCTCCTCTTCCTCCTTCACTATTTTAGTTTTGTCTGGAAAATTCCTGTTTTCTCTCTCTTTTTCTTCTTCGTTATTTATACACTCGCATAGTGCCTGTCAAACATGACAGAATCATTTATGTTTGGATTGGCATGTCTGTTTAGAATCAGAGTATTTGTACATTCTGTCGAAGAACAAAACTGTTGTTGTTTACCAATTTACAATCATGAACTGAATGTAACAGAAGGTCAGTTTTGAAACAGAGTTTAAGAAGTTTGATTTTTCTTCTTCTCCTAGCCCATTGGCCATAACAAAGTTAAAGAGATCAGTTAGCCAAACTATTTACACATAGCTGAGGGGAGAATACTTAGATACAAACCTTTCCCAAAGTTATTAGAGAAATGTACACAGATTCATTCAGGATTTGAACTCGGGTCACAATGTCCATTTTCTATACCAATAACCATTACACCACAAGTGCTTCATAAGATCAAAGTGTTACTCCCCAGGCTCGTGTCCCCAATTGAACAAAATCATTAGCTCGTGAGATGCCAGTTCCCTAAATCCATATACAGAAAGTCATTACTCCCCAAAACACTTTCTCCATTATCATAAGCATCCTTGGTATGACATCAAATTGTAACTGATGAAGAGGCTCTAGTTTCAGAGATCTAGGGAAGGTAGAGTACCCCTCATTGCCACGAGGGTGTCCTCGTGGTGTAATGGTTAAAGCGATGAACTGCGGAATCGTAGTACGCGAGTTCGTACTCCAGTCGCACTATTACGTTCACTTTCGGGCAAATACCCTTGGGAAAGGTATGAACCCCCTTATTCTCCCTCCAGTAGTAGGACAGACTAGGTTCTTGAGCCTTGGTTAGGCAACTAGTCTAGGAGAAGGAAAACTCTGAATTCAAACCTGTTAAACTCTGCTTAAAAATTGACCTTGTGTCATATCCTGCCCGAGCAGAGGGGTTGGTAAATAGTACCCCTCATTGCCATTGCTCCCAAGTCCACTCTGACCTGAAATGATAGTACCTATTAGGGTCCTTTCAATGGGTCAAATAAATATTTGCAAATTATATTCAATATCCAGTGGTTTACATGTTTAACTGAACAATTGGACTCTTATACGATTAGTCCATTATATATATGCTCCACTCCTGAGGGTTAAGTACTCTGCTGCCAATGTATTGCAAAGCTCTTCTAACGAATTTACCTCTCTTGTATCCAGTAATGGAAAAATGTAAACAAAAACGAATGCATAATGCATTATAATTCCCAAGCTGACATACGTCGCCTGGTGGCTGAGAGGTAAGATATTAAGTCTAACATAAATTTAGGCGGGCTTTGATCCAAGCTTGAAGCATCCAGTGTGTCTAGCCAAACTGAAGAGTTGTGATACAACTAACCAGTGTGTCTGTGGATGACAATATACATATATATATATATATATATATATATATGTATCATTTGCATATAACTCTGAAAAATAGTATATCATAATGATATTTATATAAGAGCAATACATTTTAAATGTTATAAGAGAATAAAGCTATTTCCATTCTAATTTGTAACTGAATAAAAATTTTGCGGGTATTGCATTCCTATTGAATGTCATATATATATATATATAAGTAAAGTTGGTGACTTTAGTCAAGGACAACCTGAAGGCTCCCTTTTCAATAACCACTTCACCAAGGTGTAGGGGAGGGTGGTACTCCTTTCCCTGGATTGCTCCACTTTACCCTTGATTTGTACCTTTTAATGCTGAGTGTTAAGCAAGGGGATATCATGTACCATTTTTTGAAACTTTGGTATGTTGTAGTTGTCTATATATATATATATACATATATATATATATATATATATATATATATATATATATATATATATATATATATATATATATGTATATTAGTTGTCTAAATTTCTGAGACGAAGCTTGTTGATTTTTATCATTAAGAGTTTTCGGACTATTGTCTTCATCTTTATAGTTATTTTCACAACGTTTTGGCCGATATGTCCTAGAGGACACATGGCATAACGGTTATAGGTGTTGGTTCACTAAGCTTCTAAGGAGACAATCATCTGGAGGTTGAATCCTCACTACAAGCGAGTAACAATACAGGAATACTTAACACTTGTACCCGGTTATTGCAAACGGAATCAAAACAGGCGACCCCCATGGTTTCAATAAAGGATGTAGTTCAAAAATTCTGTGAAGGTTCCCGATTTTTTTCAACTGGGTGTGACGAAGTTGGCCTTTTCTTTTTTTTTGTCCTATGATATTTTTTCTTTTTCCCCCAAACAGTGATTCGAGATATTGTTATCTCTAGTTTCTGGCGTTTTTTGTTTTTTTCCTGGTAACTGTGAATGCTGGTAGATAGTAAGTTAGTAAATATATATATATATATATACTTGGCTATGAGTAAAATACAGTCTTTGAATATCTTGTTTTTTTTCCACACACACACACACACACACATATATATATATATATATATATATGAAAAATTTTATGGTAGGTACAGAATTTTGGTATTGTTTTTAAAAGTGTGTGCATTATAGAATATTTTTAAAAAGATTGAAATATCTTAAAATCCTAAAAAAGGGGACCCTTTGTTTTGGTCACTTCTCTTCAGAGAATTATGTCTGTGACAATCAAGTTTATACAGAAGAAGTAACATAGAATAGTGACCATTAAAAAAGCCTGGAGGTGGAGAAGAAAACATTAAACTTGTTGGCAGTAATATTTTTTTTTTCAGTTTTCTTCCCCACCTCCAGCCTTATCGATGGTCACTATCTTAAAGATTCCCTCTTTTTAGGGTTTAAAGACATTTAATCATTTTTGAAATATTCTATTTGCACACAGTTTTAAAAACAAATTACATATATATATATATATATATATATATATATATATATATATATATATAATTTGTTTGTTTTTTTTACAAATTATATATATATATATATATATATATATATATATATATATATATATATATTCATATTTATATTTATATTTATAATTTGTTTTTAAAACCATGTGCATAAAAGAATATTTTAAAAATGATTAAAATGTCATAAATTTCCTAAAAAAATGTTCCCTCTTTTTAGGATCTTAAGACATTTTAATCATTTTAAAAATATTCTTTTATGCACATGGTTTTAAAACAAATTATATATGTATGCATATATATATATATATATATATATATATATATATATATATGTAGAAAAACTGATAACAACGATCCAAGTGGAATGAATGATTTATTAACGGGTCGACACTATAGCGTTTCGGTTCTACTGAACCAGCATCAGGACCATGAGGGGTGATATTAATAATTTTAAGTTAACGATGGATGTTTAGAAATGTGAAATATATATATATATATATATATATATATATATCCAGCTATGAGTAAAATTTATTCTCTGAATATCTTGTTTTTTTTTTCATATATATATATATATATATATATATATATATATATATACCCAGCTATGAGTAAAATAGTAGGGTAGATGGGGCTCTTTAGCTTTAGTAGAGCTATCAGTGTTGGAGAAAGAAGACCACTGAATTCAAAATCATAAAAGCATCGTTATTTGCATAATTGTATTTTATTCTTCTGTTATCAACTCATTCCAAAAGTGTAGTTGCTACTAAAAAAGCCTTCACCAATATAAAAAAGAATCATCGGTGTAAGCCATTCATTGGTCCTACATATATATTTACAAGGTGCTCATCGTGTAAAGTTTGTGGTACGAAACAGACACGGTGACCTGAGATGCATTTCACATTGCACTAATTCTCTTGAGAAAGGCATGAATCCAGCAATTCTCTCTTCAGCTATGGGTAAATAGTGAGCAGACTAGACTCTTTAACCTTGATATGATGACGAGTCTAGGAGAAGGAAAACTCTGAATTCAAACCTGTCAGACTCTGCTTAAAAACTGACCCTGTTTCACATTCTGCTCTTTGCAGAGGGGTTGGGTGAATGCATATATATTTACAATAGAATGACTTACAAGTCGTTTTACTTACAATGAAATGATAGCAATGATCAATCAGCTGTTATGAATTAGTATTTTATTAATTAATAAACATAATCAATAAGTATTAAGTACTTATAAATTAGTAATAATTATGAGAATTCAGATGTAATCAAACTTGTTAGACTTTTTTTTTTACCAGCCTAGCAATACTGTACAATATATTCCATGTGTAAGAGAGAGAGAGAGAGAGGTAGAGGTAGAGTGGGAGAGAGGGAGAGAGAAAGAGAGAGAGAGAGAGAGAATTGGAGAGTGGGAGAGAGAAAAGAGAAAGAGAGAGAGATAGAGAGAGTGAGAGAGGTAGAGGTAAAGTGGGAGAGAGAAAGAGAGAGAAAGAGAGAGAGAAAGAATTGGAGAGTGGGAGAGAGAAAAAGAGAAAGAGAGAGAGAGATAGAGATAGAGAGAGGTAGAGTGGGAGAGAGAAAGAGAGAGAGAGAGAAAGAAAGAGAGAGAGAGAATTGGAGAGTGGGAGAGAGAAAAAGAGAAAGAGAGATAGAGAGAGAGAGGTAGAGGTAGAGTGGGAGAGAGAAAGAGAGAGAGAGAGAGAAAGAGAGAGAAGAGAGAAAGAGAGAGAGAGAATTGGAGAGTGGGAGAGAGAGAAAGAGAGAGATAGAGAGAGAGATAGAGAGAGAGGTAGAGTGGGAGAGAGAAAGAGAGAGAGAGAGAAGAGAGAGAGAGAATTGGAGAGTGGGAGAGAGAAAAAGAGAAAAAGAGAGAGTGATAGAGAGAGAGAAGATGAAGGAGAGAAAGAGTGGGCAAGAAAGAAAGAAAGAAAGAAAGCTTTAAATGAGAGAAGAATACAAGCTGAGAAAGAAAGTGTTAGAAAGATTGGATAAAGAAATAGGTTTGGTTCGGTTTCTTTGTTTAATGGCATGTCAACCTTCATGGGATAAGGAGGTTCTACATTGGCCTAGCAGTTAGAGTGTTCGCCAATGGGCCGGGAGACCTGGGTTCAATCCCTGGTCGAGTCATACCAAAGACTCAAAAAATGGTACTTGATGCCTCCTTACTTAACACTCAGCATTATAAGGTACGGATCAAGGGTAAAGCAGAGCAATCCTGGGAAGGAGTAGCGCCCTCCCCTACACCTTGGTGTAGTAGCTATCGAAAAGGGAGCCTTCGGGTCACCCTCGACTATGGTCGCCAAACTTTACTTTACTTATTAGATCAAAAGTGAATGTAAAAGTATGACAAGAGTGTGAATTTTTTAATTATGATGTCACGGTCTTGTCACGATGAAATGGGGACTCACCCAAGTATAGAAATAGGTAGAACCATTTGGCTTTTGCAAAATGTAGAAAATCTTATTGTTCCCAAATAGCTGTCCATAAACATTTTCAGTCAAATAAATAAATATCTATTATTTATCAATGGTTGAGTTCGCTAATCTTTAAGTGACGTACTCCTGTGGACCCCTTCACATGGAGGAGCAAAGACAGGAAGACCAGCTAGAACCTACATACAACAGCTCTGTGCCGATACAGGACGTAGCCTTTAAGACTTACTAGAAGTAATGGATGATAGTGAAGGGTGGCGGGAGAGGGTCAGAGATATCCGTGCTGATGGCGTGACATGATGATGATGATTAATGGTTAATACAAGAAATACTAATGTGCATCCAAAGTTTTAGTTTGCGGTGTATATAGCACACAACTGAAACAGTTCAAGTCATGGTGTTATCTGTTAAGGTTGGTGGTATCATGTTAGTTGGTGTGCTGACACATTGTGCATTGTTTGTGATGTGAAACCTTAATAAAAGCATCCGGAGCTGCCTAATTGTGCCTCATGTTACCAAAATATCATAAAACTTTGACTCCCTTGAGTATAAACATTTATAACAGAAATCCATGACATTTATTATAGAAATATATTACATAATAGAAATACAATACAAGACTTTTTTCTCATTGTAAAACATGATTAAAAATATCCTACTGTGTAGGATTACTGACAAGATAGAATTTATTGGTAATATAAGAATTTGAAGAATAATTATATAATAAGAGCTTGAAATAATTTCCAATGTAAATAAAGGTAGAATTGGTAAAAATTAAATCAGAATTAGATTAACAAAGAAAGATTTTATTAATTTCGATCGTCATTTGGGGAGCTGCCACAGCATAGTGGTTCATACACTGGACAGCATTGAGTTCAACCTCCAGTCTCACTGTTGCGTTAACTTTCAAATAGAGATACAAAGTTCACCATCATAGAAAGAATTAAAAAAGACATTGAACGATTTCACACTAATAAACAAAGGAAGATAGATGAACTAAATGTCTGATCCCTAATTACTTTTATATCCAACTAAATCATCCCCAAAACTCACCTTTGAAATAGGATGCGTAGAGATGGATTGACACATAGATAACTAAATCAACAAATACTTTGGCATTAAATATCCCACAAAGGTTGATATGCTGTTAACCAAATAAAATCAAACCAATGATTACCTAGGAGGATTCCTTGTGGTGTAGTGTCTAACATGGAGGTGTCCATGGTGTAATGGTTATCGTCATTAGAAATGGACATGGCGACATGACTTTCAATCCTGGATGAGGCTGATTGCATTTTACAGTGCACTAATACCCTTGAGAAAGGTATGAATTCAATTATTTTCACTCCATCTATGGGTAAATAGTAGGATAGACTAGGCTCTTTAGCTTTGATCGGCAACCTATATAGGAAAAGGAAAACTCTGAATTCAAACTAGTTAGACTCTGCTTAAAACTGGCCTTGTGTCACATCCTGCCTGTGCAGTGGGGAAGGTAAATATAAACCTGCTGAATTGAAAGATTGTAGTAGGAAATTTCAGACTCCAGTCACACTATTATGTTCACTTTGGGACGAATACTCTTTGGAAAGGCATGAACCCCCTTATCCCCACAAAAATGGATTAAATAGTACCACTTCAGGTCTTTGACAAGGATGGCTTTGACATTAAATTACCTTGGAAGGTTGATATTAAACAAAGAAGCTAAATCAATCCATCTTCAACAAAAGAAGCCATAGATAACCAGTGGAAATCATCATAATTCATTTTTTCCGGATTTGGTAAGTAAATTTAGATCACAGTTCAGAATATTTGTCAGGGAAGCTTTTATTCTCTACAGACATGCACTCTGTTGCCAAAAAAAAACAAACAAACAAAAAGAAACAAAAACAAGAAATCTCTTGTACACGAGCTCTGCTTTATAGGTGCATAATTCAAGCAGACTTATTTGAAACATTTGACAGCATTGTCTTAATAAGGTGATAGAAAACAAAAACACTGATTAATTTTTATGATAACGGGGGAAAATATGGGAAAAAATCGATTGTCATAATGGCCTTATCAGCTGCACAAAATCTTGTTGCTTGCGGAGAGGTGCAAGTGAGCCTAGTCACTTGATTATCGCACAATCTATGCCCATAGCAAATGAGGGGAGAGAAAGTTTTCTTGAGGCAATTCTTTGTCTTTAAGTGATTATATATATATATATGTGTATATATATATATATATATATATTACACTTATAGCTAAAAATTTGTCTATATTTGTTTCTGGTAGTCATAAAATGAACAAAAATGCAAGGGGTGAGTCCCCATGGCGTAATGACAATTGAACTCAACTGCGGCCTCAAAGTAAGTGAATTCAAACTCCAGTCACACTATTACATTTACTTTCAAACAAATACCTTTGGGAAAGCTATCAACCCTCTTATTACCACGGTAATGGTTTAAATAGTATCATTACTTTTCTTCTAAAAGGGTAGCTTTGGAATTAAATAATACAACTCAAAGTTGTATCCACATTCGTACAAGGTAAGGGTTGATGTTAATATATAGAACATATCCAGTGATATTGTTGGGTATCACCCACCTTTTTCCACACAATGAACTAGTCCATCTGCCATATATAGCAGTAGCTATTAATACCTGGGCAGACTAGAAGGTGAAGAGCAGCTTCTTATAGGAATAGTACTAGAGTGTTGGAGACTGGAGATCGCACTAGATCACCTTACTTGTTACCGTAATAACGGAAGCCAATACTATCGTTGGACTATATCTTTATTCTGTATTCACTAATCCTATGTTCTTGTCTACTAAAAGTCTCTCTATTGTATATACTTTTTCGTGAGAATATATCTCTATTTCCTCTCATATCATGGTTTGTCCTTTATTTGATATTACAAGCATTCACTAACCAGAACGCAACAGATATAAATATATATATATATATATATGTATATATATTGATTAAATTACCATGACAAGAAAATTTGGAAAACTCCTACATGTGATGTACAGAACACTGAACAGCTGTTTTCCGACCATATTGGGTCTCATCAGCAATGCATACCGTGATCTTTACCACTGGAGATCGAACCAGCAACCACAGAATGCAGAAACCGAAACTCTACCACTGGGCCACCAGTCCATGCCACACATAAGCGATACCAAATCAACTAATCATGGTAATATATGTATATATGTTGGATATTGACTTGAAGACCTCTTTGTCATTTGTCAATGCAGCAGTGCAGGTCAGACGTTGGTTGAACGAAAATAACAGAAAATGCACTTGGCACCTAAAGTAAACAGGATGCAACTGTTCACAGTGGAGATGGCATGTAAATTGCATGGGTGGAATGCTAGAAGGAAGCATAATATATGTTTGATGATTTCTTTATTGTGCCGATGTGTTTCGACAAAGATATTTTGTCAAAATTATTTTCTTTTTGTATGAGAAAAAATCATAACAGATATATCATATTTGATTCAGTTGGAAGACTTCATCAGATAAAAAAAAAAATCATTTTGTTAAAATATTTTTGTATTCAGACAAAACCTTGAAGTTGCAACGTGTCAGCATAATAAACAAATTGCCTAACATATACCTTTCTTCCATTTTTACCTTTTTCAACACACACACACACATATATATATATATATATATATATCAAGTAAATAAGGACTGTGGATATCCAAAAAAAGAGTGTTCAACGCATGGCTATTTAATACAAAATATACCTGCACAGTAAAATATATATGTTTTGGTTAAAAAATTTCTTGTATTTTAACCAATATATATATATATATATATATATATTAAAACAGTTCTAAGTCTTGCCCTGAAAGAAGAGTAATGCCATAACATTTTTGTTGTAGCAACTACATTAAGACTTCTTGTAAGACTAGAAAAACCAATTAAGATTTCTTCTTAATTTCTGTGCATATATATATATATTGTCATCCACACACAGATCTGTTTTGTTCTATCAGAACTCTTCAGTGTGGCTAGGAAGGCTAGATTCCCAAAGCTAGGATTCTACCACTCAGCCACGAGGAAACTAGCGCAAGCAAAGGAAATTTAAACAGTTATGTATCCCAATCATATATATATATATATATATATATATTCACTTATTTATGAATTCAGTGATGTAGATATATACTGGTATATCTATATTCATATAGGCACTGATTTTACCAAGACCATCCAGTATCTATGATATATGTAACCAATAGCGAAGCTTCTATTTCACCCAGTCAAGTAAAATTCTTACCAATATATATATATATATATATATATATATATATATATATATGTATATATATATATATATATATTACAAGGGTCATTTTTAAAAAGGTCTATGTCTTGCCCTGAAAGAAGAGTAATACCATAACATTTTTGTTGTAGCAACTACATTACAACTTCTTATAAGACTAGAAAAACCAATTCAGATTTCTTTCTTAATTTCTGTTTATATATGTATATACATATATATATATATATATATATATTCATTTATTTATAAATTCAGTAATGTAGATATCTACTGGTATATCTATATTCATATAGGCACTGATATTACCAAGACCATCCAGTATCTACGATATATGTAACCAATAGCAAAGCTTCTATTTCACTCAGTTAAGTATGCTAATCTCTTACAGCTTTATCATTTCTTTCAGACCCACACACATTCGCAGAAGCCTCATCTTTCCAATTTATATCATTTTAAATTGGAATCCATGAACATTACTATGGAGAAGACTTTCAAATCTTTCCGAATGTCAATCGTTGTTAGATCATTGAAAGGGAGAAAGTTGCGGGTTGATAAAATCAAAAGCATTTAACCAGAAGCTAAATTTTTACCCAAATTCATTTCTTCATATTTCTCCGTTTCATTTATACCCACATTTTCCACTTCCAAACTTTATGACTAATCACTTCAAATCAATTCCAATTGGTTGCCAGAGCTGTTGATCTACTACCAGAATAGAGTGTTCATCATGAGTGAGTATAAGAATACGGTTAATATATATTAAAACAAGATAAAATTATAATAAAAAAAAAAATAAAATTAATCCAAAACTTTGATTAATCTATAATTGTTTGATTATCATATTTACCAACCCCTCCGCTCGGGCAGGATATGGCACAAGGTCAATTTTTAAGCGGAGTTTAACAGGTTTGAATTCAGAGTATTCCTTCTAGACTAGTTGCCTCACCAAGGCTGAAGAACCCAGTCTGTCCTACTATTTATCCATAGCTGAAGGGAAAATAATTGGATTCATACCTTACCCAAGGGTATTAGTGCTATGTGAAATGCAATCAATCTCGTCCAGGATTTGAACTCGTATCGTCATGTCCATTTCCTACGACGATAACCATTACACCACGGGCACCTCCTATAATTGTTTGATTATTATAGTAACTACTTATATTTTCAACATTTCATTACAATAATTTTTTAATCACACTTTTTTTTATTTGTCGTTAATAATAATCATGTTCTTGCCGAGGTATATAGTATTAAGTATTCCTATCCAATACAAATAATTTATACACATTTATATAGCTTCAAGCATTCCAGTTGAATACAAATAATTTTTAAACAGATTTATTTGACTCCTGGATAGGTCCCTAACAGGTATTACCACTCTGAGTCAGAGTGGATCTGGGAGTAATGGTAATGAAAGGATATTCCACACTTCGACAGTACTGGAGCCTCACCATCAGATGCAACATAATGTCATACATAGGACACCCCTTTTTTCAGGGGAGTGTGTTATCTCTCAGCTGGGGATGCGGTCAGTAACAGGATGTGACACAAAGTCAATTTTTAAATGGAGTACAGTTGTTTTAGATTCAGAGTTTTCTTTCTCATTGATTGGTTGACCAAAAGTAAAGAACCCTATCTGCCCTACGATTTACTCATAGCTGGAGGAAGAAGATATGGATTCATGCCTTTCCCTGGGGTATTAGCATTCAAGGAAACAAAAACAGCTCCATTTTAACTCGGTCAGTTGATTCCCTTTCCTATGATGATAACCATTACACTACACACCCCTCCTACATAATTAAATAAACACATCCTTAAGAAATATTCATAAATCCACCCTGTTGCCCGGGCTTAGAAATACACTGACTGTATCTCCTGCAGAGAGCTAACACCCTCCCCTGAAAAAAAGGGCGTCCTCTGCATGACACAAAGTTATATCTGATTGGTTTGGTTTGGTTTGTTGGGTTTTATGGCATATCAACCTTTGTAGATTATTTAACGCCAAATCCATTTTTATGTAAATAATCTGTTCTATTTAAACCAATTCAGTTTAGCATAAGTACACAGTTTAATTGTCAAAAATGTTTCCATTTCAAACTATTCAAGCAGTTATATGTAACAATTCAGTTAAGTGTAAATACAGTTTTAATGTCGAAAAACAGTTCTATTTGAAATAATTCAGTTAAGCATAAGCACGCAGTTTAAATGTAAGTACGATTTAATTTATTTCAAGCTATTCAGTTTACTCAAACATTTCATTTTAGCATAAGTATACTGTTAGTTCTATTTAACCTATAGATAGGGCCCTATCAGGTGCTACCACTCCGGGCCAGAGTGGACCTAGGAGCGATGGCAATGAAGGTGTACTCCGCATTCCCCAAAGCTCCAGCACTGCTGAAACCTCACCATCAGATTGTTTAGTGTCATATCTAGGACACTCGTTAGTGGGGGTCTTACCCCTCTGCTGAGGTGCGGTCAGTGTATTCTACAGCCCCAGCTGACTGGGCAAGTTATATCTGATGGTGAAGCTCAAGTACTGTAGGTCTAAGAAGTGTGGAATATCCTTTCATTACCATTACTCCCAGGTCCACTCTGATCTGGAGAAGTTGTATGTTAGGTTTCTCTCTATGGGTAAGATAGAACTGATTGAAAATTACTTGTTTTAGAAGGGATACTTGATATCACTGAGTGCCAAAAAATATCCTCTTACTGAACAAATACAAGAAAAATGTAAATATGAATGACAATGAAGGCAATTCTTTAACCTGCAGGCATAAAATAACCCTAGATGAGTTGACATGCCATTAAAATCAATCAATAAATCAAGATTCGTAAATGTAGATATACTATGGTAACAAAAAGGGAGGAATGTTGAGAGGAAAGAGAGAGGAAAAGGAAGAGGAAGAAAACAAAACGAAAGAAATAATGAATCTGTAGAGATAAATGGAAAAGGCTGTTGGTAGGTCGGATGTGAAATGATAATACAGAAAATAAACTTATGAAAAGGGTTTAGTTCCATTTAATGCAAAATGATTGTCTTCAAATCTTGAATCAATAAAGATTACACAATCCAGTTCAGCATTAAATCCAGAAAGAGAAAAATTTAATTTGGTTTGGTTTTACGGCATATCAACCATTGTACGTTATTTAATGCCAAATCCATTTTTATACATGAACAGTTCTATTTCAAACAATTCAGTTTAGCATAAGTACACAGTTTAGTTCTATTTGACCCATAGATAGGACCCTGTCAGATGCAACCACTCTGAACCAGAGTGGACCTGGGAGCAATGGCAATAAAGGGGTATTCTGCATTCCCCAAAGTTCCAGCATTATTGAAGCCTCAAATCTGATTGTTTGTTGTCTCATCCAGGACACTCATTGGAGTAGTCTTACCCCTCAGCAGAGATGCAGTTGGTGTGTTCTGCAACCCTAGCCAACTGGGCCAAAAGTTTCAAACAGGTAAATCCAACAAGATTTCTCTTTTCCTTAGAGGAGACATCATATAGTAATTTACAAAGCTCTTTGCTTCGATGTGACACAAGGCTGAATGAATGGGGCGCCTAATGAGACAGAGGAGATGTCTTATAGAAGATGGCTTATAAGAGTTACATATTTTATAGTAATTAGTCGATTTGTTTTTCCCCAGAATGCAATATTGATGGCTATTCATTCAATACAGGAAGTTGTTTATAGCTTACAGCAAGAAAATAATCCAACAAGGGCAAACCAATGAAAAGAAAGAAAGATAATGAATTGAGAAAAAAAATTAATGTAGAGAAAGATAAAAAGCAAGAAATGAGGAACAGAAACTAAAGAAAAGGCAAATGAAAATTAAGAAAAGTGGAAAGAAAAAGAAGAAAATCAATGAAAGGAATTTTAAAAAATGTAGACACAGATAAAAAAAAGAGAAATGATTAAGAAAAACAAACTAAAGAAAAAACATGCAAATCAAAAGAAAAGTGGAAATAAAAAGAAAATCAAATATGAATGAAAAAAAAACACACCTTGAATTAAACCAACATTTGTTTTTGTTACATGTCTTTCTTCTTTGATAAACTTATTCTTTCTTCTTTAATTTTAAAAATAAAAACCATAGCAATACCATTCAAAGACATTTAATGTTTATTCTAGTTACATTAGAATGCATTTTCGCTCAAAGAGTAACCCAATGGGTCATTGGGTTATCTAATCCTAAATAAAACCAAGGCAGTTTAATTTTAGTGTTTATAGAACCTGTGCGCCTTGATGAAATATGCAATATTGCTTTCATTTCATTAAAATCTTCTGGCATTAAATGAAAAGGTTCTCTATTCATTGTTGTCAGTGAGAAATATTATGCTAGAGGTAGTAAATGTCTATCTAATTTGAAATTAATCTCTTTATGAAACTGAAAAATGTCAATTCAAATAAGTAAAAGTTTGACCAGATTTTTTGTTTTATTATGTTAATATTGCTGTGTAATATTGATAATGTGAAGGCAATTTTATTGTTTACCATTATTTTCCATTTTATATCATTCATAACTGGACTTCATTATTTCTTGTAAAATATAATACAATAAAAATTGATATCATTAAGTTTTAAAGAATCACTCATAAATATGTACACCCCCTAACAATATCTCATAAAAAGTTAAATTTCTTCCCAAGGAAAGCTACCAGGATTTAATTGTTTTGAATGGAATATTTTACTATCGAAGCAGATATGATTGATATTCTAACATTGCTGCTAGTAATATTCATATTTACCGACCCCTCTGCTCCGGCAGGATATGACACAGGGTCAATTTTTAAACGGAGTTTAACAGGTTTGAATTCAGAGTTTTTCTTCTCCTAGACTAGTTGCCTCACCAAGGCTGAAGAACCTGGTCTGCCCTACTATTTACCCATAGCTGGAGGGAGAATAATTGGATTCATACCTTTTCCAAGGATATTAGTGCTATGGGAAATGCAATCAGTCTCGTCCAGGATTTGAACTTGCATCGCCGTGTCCATTTCCTTCACATTGCTGCTAGTAATATTAATATTGAAAAGGCAGTGGTTTTTTTCCATTATTTTTCATCTTACATAATTTATACCGGGATTTTATTATTTCTTGTAGAACATGATATAATCAAAATGGATTTCATTAAGTATTACAATATGGCCCATAAATAAGTACACCCCTAACAATATCTTATAAAAAATTCATTTTCTTCTGAATCAAAGATACCAGGATTTTATAATTTCTTACAGAACATTATATAATCTCATCATCATCCTCATCATCATGTCGTACCACTAGCACGGATATCCTTGACCCTCTCTCGCCACTTCTCCCTATCGTTCATCGCCTCTGGTAGGTCTTCAGGGCTACATCCTGTATCCTCACATAGCTGCTGAATGTATGTTCGAGCTGGTCTTCCTGTTTTTGCCCGGCCATATGTGGGGGTCCATAGGAGTACACCACTTATGAGCTCATCCCTGCTTCTCCAACAGAGTCCTGCATGTCTGGTTCGTCTAACTTGGATAGTTTTCGTGATGGGAGGCAGGTGGCCGTATAGTTGGTGCCTTGTGGGGTGTTGCCGCCAGGGATTGTTCAAGATTGCTGGCAGCATTCTTGTGTAATTGCCGTCTAGCTTCTTCTCCAGTCGTTTAGTTAGCGTCCAAGTAGTGCATTCATACAGAAGTATCGATACGACCGCTGCCTAGAAGAAACTGCGTTTCATTTTATCGGTCAGATCTGATTTCCATATGAATCTAATTAGTTATTATTAAGTACTGCAGTATCACCCATAAATATGTACATCTTAACAATTTTTAATAAAAAATTTATTTTTTTCCAAACTAAAGATAACAGGCTTTTATTATTTCTAATGAAATATTATTTAATCAAAATGAATATTATTAATATGCCAACATTGTTGAGTGTAATATTAATATTGTGATAGTCCATTATATTCCATTTTACATAATCTATACCAGGATTTTATTATTTATACTGCAACATGAGGTGCCCGTGGTGTAATGGTTATCGTCGCAGGATATGGACACGGTGACACGAGTTCAAATCCTGGACGAGACTGATTGCATTTCACATAGCACTAATACCCTCGGGAAAGGTATGAATCCAAATATTTTCCCTCCAGTTATGGGTAAATAGTAGGGCAGACTAGGTTCTTCAGCCTTGATGAGGCAACTAGTCTAGGAGAAGGAAAGCTCTGAATTCAAACCTGTTAAACTCTGCTTAAAAATTGACCTTGTGTCATATCCTACCCGAGCGGAGGGGTTGGTAAATATGATACTGCAACATTATACAATCAAAATAGATATTGTGAGATAAACTCTGAAACCAAAAATATGAATATATAGCTGTCCAAAATTAAGTACACCCCTTATATATGTTTATACAATTTTATTTTGAGTTACAGAGATGTCGCAATTCTATTTTTGATTACAGAGTTTCAATGTTGTAGAGTTTAGCAATGAATAATATCTGTGTTGATTGTATAAACTGAAACAAAGTGAAAGATTTAGTTATAACTAAAAAGGAACTGAAATTTGAATTAAAAAGCAAGGAAGAAGAATATGAAGAAAAAAATAGCAGATTAAAACAAATATACAATGAAAATGGATATTATTAGGCATTATTTCTTTAACACACTCAGCAGCATTGAAACTCTTAAGCAAAAAATATAAAATACACAACAGACCAAAAATAAGTACATCTCTTAGATACATTACAATTTTTTTTTCTGGGTTGCTGAGTTTCAGTGCAGGAGATTTTAGTAATAAATAATAAACAATAATCTACTACTCTGGGCAAAAATTATGGAATCAGCACATGTTCAATTTGGTTTTCTGCTTAGTTGTAAATATATTAATAACAGATGCAAAACCTTTTTTATTTAACAGCTGATTAGTCTTGCTTCATAAAATATACCTTAAATAAACCAGATGGAATTATCTAGATTATTTGTATAATTTTTTCCTAAGACGAAATCATACTAAAATATATAAGAATTGTACAAATTATTCAAAGTTGGTGACTCAAAGGCTCCCTTTTTAATAGCTACTACACCAAGGTGTAGAGGACAACGCTACTCCTTACCCTGGATTGCTCCACTTACCCTTGATTCATATCTTATAATTCTGAGCAATAATAAGGAGGCATCAAGTACCATTTTTCGAGTCTTAGGTATGACTTGACCTGGTTTTGAACCCCGGTCATTCGGGCCATTAATGAACAGTCTACCCACTAGACCAATGGCTGGTAAG
Organism: Sepioteuthis lessoniana; assembly: GCA_963585895.1. NCBI lineage: Eukaryota > Metazoa > Mollusca > Cephalopoda > Myopsida > Loliginidae > Sepioteuthis > Sepioteuthis lessoniana. Next base: position 112,660,049 of record OY757908.1, on the reverse strand, counting down.
TAAGTTCGCCAACTGTAGTTGAGGGCAACGGAAAGGCTCTCTTTTTAATAGCTACTACTCTGAGGTTTAGGGGAGCGTGCTACTCTTTTCCCTGGATTGCTCCACCTTAACCTTGATCCGTACCTTATAATGCTAAGTGTTAAGCAAAGAAGCATCAAGTACCATTTTACAAGTCTTTGGTATAATTTGACCTGGGATTGAACCATTGGAGAACAAACACTCTAAACATTATGTCAATGGGAATATATCTTTAACTAGATTAGATTATCTAAATTAATTGCATGATTTTTTTTCCAAAGATCAAACTGCATAAAGTTACACAAGCTGTATAAAGAATGAAGACATACTTGTACTTCTGGTTTCAATTCACTAGAGTTTCATAGTAAATAATAACTTACTCAATTGCCCAGTTGGCTGGGACTGTAGAATACACTGACTGCATCTCTGCAGAGAAGTAAAACCCTTGGATATAACATTAAACAATCTGAAGGAGAGGTTCCAGTAATGCTGGAGCTTTGGGGAATGTGGAGTACCCCTTTATTGCCTTTCCTCCCAGGGCCACTCTGGCCCGGAGTGGTAATACCTGATAAGGTCATATCAAATATCAAACAGAACTAAACTGTGTACTTATGCAAAACTGAATTACATGAAATAAAATTTTTTCGACATGTAAACTGCGTACTTATGCTAAACTGAATTGTTTGAAATAGAACTGTTTTTGACACTGAAACTGTACTTATATAACTAAATTGTTTGAAATAGAACTGCTTAGACATTTAACAGTGTGTGGACAAAAACTATATTTATACTAAACTGAATTGTTTGAATTAGAACCATTTGACTAAACTGAATCACTTGAAATAGAAATGTTTTTGACAATTAAACTGCATACTCATGCTAAACTGAATTGTTTGAAATAGAAGTGATAATTTGTATAAAAATGGATTTGGCATTAAATAACCTACAATGGTTGATATGCCATAAAAATCCAACCAACCAACCAACCAACCAACTAATTATATCTGTTTTATTTGTATTATATTTTACTAGTACTGTTGACTCGGGGTCAACATTATCCTTATTCTAACTAAATATGCTCAGTCAGTGATATTCAGCACTCTTTATTCATAGATACAGCAAACATTATTGATTTATATATATATATATATATATATATATATATATATATATATATATATATATATATACATATATTCAACAGAAAATATACACACATATATATATAGATATTGGTCTAACAATTGCATAAGTGAGAAACTGACAGCTACTAAGCACCGTTGGCATCCTGACTTAGATATATATTCTCTATCACTGATATTGCCCACTCTTTATTTATAAATATAATGAGCAGACTTATTAATTTATATATAGTAAGTAAAGTTGACAATCGTAGTAGAGGGGGACCTGAAGGCTTCTTTTTCCTAAGCTACTACACTGAGGTGTAGTGGAGGGCACTACTCCTTTTCCTGGATTGCTCCACTTTACCCTTGATATGTAACTTATAATACTTAGTGTTGAATAAGGAGACATCAAGTACCATTTTTTGAGTCTTTGGTATGACTGGATCAAGGATTGAAACTAGGTCGCCTGGGCCATTGTGAACATTCTACCCACTTGACTAAGGGCCCAGTTATATAACTGGAAGAAAACTTAACCATGGTTAAATGATTGAGTTTTCTACCACTCACATTATATATGCTCTGTATTTGAGTTTTATTATATAAACCTGAAAAGGAATATATAATATTAGCCATACATCAAGCACTCAGATTTATATAAAATCCCTCATATATTCTATACTTGAATAATCCACACCCACAGTCTTCAGACTCCGACTGGAAATTACCGATATATATATTTATATATATATATATATATACAGAGAGAGAGAGAGAGAGAGAGAGAGAGAGAGAGAGAGAGAGATCAACACATACACACACACACACACACACACACACACATTTATGCACACACACACACACACACACACACACACAGACATTTACGCACACACACACAGACACACACAGACACACACATTTACACACACACACACGCACACACACACACACACACACATACACACACACACACACACACACATATATATATATATATATATAGGTTAGGATAGTTTAGACATACTGTCAGTAGCACTCAATGAATGTCAGTCTGGGATAAAACTGAGAGACACCAAGCACCATTGATTCTGTGTATATAGCATCCTAACTTAGATGTACATATGTTCTCACACAGATATTGGGGATACTTTATGAATATAGCCAACTATATTATTGATACATACATACATACATACATACTCACACACACACACACACACACATATATATATATATATATATACAGAGAGAGAGAAAGAAAAAAGAGAAGGGAAATTTTTCAACTTCTTTATTTTTTCTTGAGACACTCATAGCAATATTTGTTTGTTTGCTTTGGTTATTTTTTTTTTTTTGGTGGGGGTAGGAAGAAGTTGTCACTTTTCATTCACTCTTTTATTCTTTCTAATCCCCCCTCTCACTCTCTCATTCCTTACTTTCATTCCTCGCTCACTTTTTCTCTTTCACCTCTCTTTCTGTTTTTCACATAATGGACCGAGGTACATTCTAATAGCAGCAAACAGGATCAGGAAATGCAAAGGAAGGTTCCTAATGGAAGCGGAATATCCGAATTAGCTGAAAACATGGCAGTTTGGGAAGCGACATATTGCAAGAATGAGGAGAAAAAATAAAAAATAAAAAAATGAAAAAATGTTGAATGGATGGGTCGAAGATAAGGGCCTGGGTGGGTGGCTGGTTAGGTCGACACCTTCATTATGTTTTTGTCCTAATCAATTTTGCTGTTAATTAGATATAATGTTGATTAAAACTCAGTAAATTGGTTGGTTTATTTTTTTGTGATACCTAAAAAAATAACAGCAAAAAGTTGTACCTGAATGAAGGGGTTGGGGAAGAAAGAAAATTAGGGAAATAAATAGAAAAAAAAAGTCGTATATGAATACATAAATAATGAAATTTCCAAGCCGAAGCTTTGGTTAATGTCCGTGTTATTGTTTCTGCGGATATTTGCTTTTTACATGTTAAATAAAAAAAAGCTGCATGTCATTTTTTCCTGTTCTAAAAAAATCCATATTGTATCAACTGCCTGTTGTAGACAATATTCACACACACGTACACACACATACACACATGAACACACACACACACATACACACACACACACAGAGGCACACACATGCACATGCACATGAACACACACACACACACACACACACACACATGCACATGAACATACATACACACATACTCACACACACACACATGCATACACATGCACACATATATATGTGTCATTCAGTAAATAAGGTTAAAGTGAATTTTACCAAAAGATTTTGGCAGTTGGAAGCACTGTTTATTGTTGCCCCTTTTTCAAGAAAATCAGTAATGATGTGTCCCTTTATATCCCAGAAGAATGTCAGCATGACCTTCTTTATTGATGACTACACCCGAAACTTTACCTTTACCTGAGAGCAGATGTATTTCAACTCCATGGGCTGTCCTTACAACTCAGTAGTGCCACACATGGTTTACACTTCTCAGCTACCAAAAATTTAATGACAGACCTCTGTTCAAGCTTGGAGCACTCTGACTTGCTGCAATTTTGAATAGTCTCAAAAACTAATATTTTTGTGAAATTAAAATGATTTTTTGCTCTAAACCAATTGATAAAAATGCAGAGGTTACGTTTATGGGAAAAATTCTGAAAAAAAGAATTATTTTGTTTTTTAAAAAAAATTCTCTCAATTTATTGAATGGCCAACATTTATATATAATGTAATCAATAAAAGGCATTAGAGAGTGCTCACTGCTTCAATGGCAGAACAGGTCTAAAACCTAAAATATCCAAATTTATGAATGTTAAGTACATTACACAGTTTCATCATAGAGCTTTTGTAGATAGGTTCAACTGGGTTGTTCAATACTTGCACATCTGTGTGAAGGGGTCCATAGGAGGATGTTGCCTATGATTTTGTTCTTACTTCTTCAGCAGGGTCCAGCATGACTTGTTTGTCTTATTTGAATGATTTAAGAGAGGGGAGGTAGGTGGCCGTACAGCAGCTGTTTTGTGGGATGTTGCTTATAGCTCTTAGCATTCTTGTGCAATTCCTGTCCATGCAGCACATGGATGCTGACTAAGCATGTATATATATATATATATGTTGTATAAAGAAACAGAAAGAAAAATACATATAAATGGATGGGAAAAGATTAATTATTCAACTAATTCCACCTTAATTAGTTCCACCGACGCATTTCGATAGGATTGCTTAAGAAATAAAATTATGAAAATTTTTTTTTTTTAATTCATAATTCCCCCCAGTGATTATGACAAAATCACTTTCTACCTGAAATTTTTGTAATTAAGAAAAATTCTGTCTGTTTATTTATTTATTAAGGAACCCGGAAGTATGGAAGACCAGACAATTCGACGACATACTGCTCCGACACTGCAACGCAATATACAATCAAAATCCGATAGATAGATGGATGAAGGGATGCATACTCCCCTTCCCTAAAAAGGGGGACCTCGGATTAGCCAAAAACTACCGAGGCATAACACTTACATCCATAGCTGCCAAAATCTACAATGCCCTACTGTGAAACCGAATAGAACCCAAAATCGACAACATACTTAGAAAAAACCAAAATGGCTTCCGAAGAAATAGATCCACGACCTCACAAATATTAACCATCCGCAGAATCCTTGAAGGTGTATGGGCAAAGAACCTACAAGCGACATTAATATTTGTCGACTTTACCAAGGCTTTCGACTCCATTCACAGAGGAAAGATGGAACAAATCCTACTAGCGTACGGCATACCTAAAGAAACCGTAGCGGCAATAACGATTCTCTATAGAAACACTAAAGTAAAAGTACGATCACTGGATGGAGACACAGAATACTTTGACATTGTAGCAGGAGTACTACAAGGGGACACACTGGCCCCGTATCTCTTTATCATTTGTCTAGACTACGTACTTAGAACATCGATTGACAAAATCAAAGAGAATGGCTTTGAACTGACGAAGAGAAGAAGCAGAAGATACCCCGCAACAACAATTACAGACCTGGAAATCAGACCTAACCGATAAAATGAAATGCAGTTTCTTCCAGGCAGCGGTCACATCGATACTGCTATATGGATGCACTACATGGACGCTAACAAAACGCTAACAAAAGAAACTAGATGGCAATTACACAAGAATGCTGCGTGCAATCCTGAACAAGTCCTGGCAGCAACACCCCACAAGACACCAACTGTACGGCCACCTGCCCCCTATCACGAAAACTATTCAAGTTAGACGAACCAGACATGCAGGACACTGCTGGAGAAGCAGAGATGAACTCATAAGAGATGTACTCTTATGGATCCCCACACATGGCCGCGCAAAAGCAGGACGACCAGCTCGAACGTACATTCAGCAGCTATGTGAGGATACAGGTTGTTGTCCTGAAGACCTACCTAGGGCGATGAACGATAGGGAGGAGTGGCGAGAGAGGGTCAGGGATATCCGTGCTGCCAGCATGATATGATGATGATGATGACTAATATCAAACTTATCGTGGTTGGTCAAAAAAATTTGCATAGGTTTTATTTGATTTACATTTAAAATCAAAATTCAGTCTTTATTTAATTTCTTAATATTTTTGTATTAATATAAATATATTGAGCACTCTGGCGAAGGAATTGTCGGCCGCTGCTAGCGTAATGCAAAGCTCTTCGAAAGAATTGAGCACTCTGGTAGCCGATAAGGTATTAAAAAATGTAAACAAACGGCTGCTGCTGATGTTGCTAAATAAATATCTTAAAAATTCCCTTAGCCAACATGGTCCACTTGGTGGCCGAGTGGTCTGAAACTTAGTCTAACGTAAAGTTGGACGGGTTTCGATCCCAGCTTCGAGCGTCCTGCGTGTCTAGCCACACTGAAGAGTTCTGATAGAACGAAACAGTCTGTCTGTGGATGACAATATATATATATATATATATATATGTGGATGACTATATATAAATACTCCCCTACCCCCGTAGGGTTGAGTTCTTTAGTGAATGAAGTAATCGCGTTGCCATTAATGTTTATTGCAAGGCTCTTCATATATGAATTGAGTTCTCGGTAGCCGTTAAGCGGATGTATGTAAACAATAGTAATTGTGATTTATAACCGTTTAAAATTTACTTCACTGCTACTAGTTCCTCGTGGATAAGGGGTAGAGTCTCTGTATTGGCGTTTGAGTCAACCGGGTTTTGATCCCAGCTACGGGAACCTAGTATGTCTAGCCACACTGATGAGTTCTGATAGAATGAAACAGATCTGTCTGTGGATGACTATATATATATATATATATATAGGTATTTTTCGGTCCAGTTAAACCGGAGTTGGGAGTAATTCCATCAGGACAAAAAAAACATTCCACAGTGAACATTTTAATTTATAATCCTAATGTGACCGGTTTTGTTTTCCTTAAAGATATATATATATATATATATATATATTTGATTGAACATAATAGACATTTTTGTCTACATATTTTTTTGTTAATCCTTTCGAATTGCCGTATTGATCTCATGGTATTCGGCAGGAATTGGTTGATAAATTTTCCATAATCAGTTATTTCCCAAGTACTTTCTGCCCAACTTTGGGCCATCATCAAGGGAGGATGTATTACAAACTGTTGTATTGTGTAGCATTTATTTTTCGAATTACACAATTATACAGTACAAATGCTCATTTTTACAAAGTAGTAATGGTTGGTTGGTTTCTTTGTTTAATGGCATATCAACCTTTGTAGGTTATTTAATGCCAAAGCCATTCTCCGAGAAGAACAGTAGTGGTACTATTTAATCCATAGCTGGGAGGATAAGGGGGTTCATACCTTTCCCAAGGGTATTTGCCCGAAAGTGAACGTAATAGCGCGACTGGAATTCAAACTCGCTTACTACGATTCCGCAGTCCATCGCTTTAACCATTATGCCACGAGGACACCCCCACAAAGTAGTAATGTACATACAAAAGTGACATCACTTTTGTTATACATCCTGCCCTGATGATGGCCCAAAGTTGGGCAGAAAGTACTTGGGAAATAACTTGGGAAATGACTAATTATGGAAGATTTATCAACTATTCAAGCCGAATATTTTAAGATCAATACAGCAATTTGAAAGAATTAACAAAAAAGTACATAGACAAAAAAATGTCTATTATGTTCAATCAAAAATGTATTAATGAAGAAATGCTGCCTATATATATATATATATATATATATATTATTTTATTCTGATTACTGTCATTTTAATTACCTTTACTATCATTAATATTATTATAATAATAATCAATTATTGATAATTTTATAATTAATATCAAAAAGTAACTGTTATTATAATTATTACAAATTTATTATTATTATTATTATTATTATTACATTACCAATAATATCAATAATAATACTGATATCATTAATTTTGTCCAACTACCAGCCCTTTGGCATAATGGTTAGAGTGTTTCCCAATGGTCCAGGAGAGTGGGGTTTAATCTAACCATGAGTCATACTAAAGACTTAAAAAATGGTACTTCATGCTTCCTTGCTTAACACTCAGCATTATAATTCCTATGCAATTCACATGGCTATTTCCGCTGTCCCTTGTTTAACTTAAGACACAGGTGCACATCCTGTTTTGAAATCCATGAACCCACACAGCTCACCAAAGGTTAATAGTTAACAATGGTGATTAAAGTGTTTGCCAATGTTCCAGGAGAATGGGGTTCAATCCCAGGTCAAATCATACCAAAGAATCAAAAAATGGTACTTCAGGCCTCATGTCATATCTTGCCTGAGCAGAGGGGTTGCTAAATATAAATATAAATATAAATATATGCAATACATGATGCAAATCTGTAATAATGTAAAAGTTAATATGTATTTAGTAGAGAGTGATATGCAAGATGTAAGATCTAAGAGCTCTAAGGTAAAAGATGAATGATAGGTTACAGGTAAAATCTGGCTGATGCAAACCAAATGAACATATCTTCATAAGTTAAACCTTGGTAAAGTGATTCATCAGTTAAACTTTAGTAAACTGATTCATAAGTTAAACCTTGGTAAAGTGATTCATAAATTAAACCTTGGTGAAGTGATTCATCAGTTAAACTTTGGTAAAGTGATTCATCAGTTAAACTTTGGTAAACTAATTCATAAGTTAAACCTTGGTAAAGTGATTCATAAATTAAACCTTGGTAAAGGGATTCATAAACTAAACCTTGGTAAAGTGATTCATAAATTAAACCTTGGTAAAGTGATTCATCAGTTAAACTTTGGTAAAGTGATTCATAAGTTAAACCTTGGTAAAGGGATTCATAAGTTAAACCTTGGTAAAGAGATTCATCAGTTAAACCTTGGTAAAGAGATTCATCAGTTAAACTTTGGTAAACTAATTCATAAGTTAAACCTTGGTAAAGTGATTCATAAATTAAACCTTGGTAAAGTGATTCATAAATTAAACCTTGGTAAAGTGATTCATCAGTTAAACTTTGGTAAAGTGATTCATAAGTTAAACCTTGGTAAAGGGATTCATAAGTTAAACCTTGGTAAAGAGATTCATCAGTTAAACCTTGGTAAAGAGATTCATCAGTTAAACCTGGGTAAAGTGATTCATAAGTTAAACCTTGTGAAAGTGATTCATAAGTTTTGCCTTGGTAAAGTGATTCATCAGGTAACCCTTGATAAAGCGATTCATGAGTTATACCTTGGTCAAGTGATTCATAAGTTAAACCTTGGTAAAGTGATTCATCTGGTAAACCTGGGTAAAGTGATTCATAAGTTTTGCCTTGGTCAAGTGATTCATCAGTTAAACCCCATTGCAGAGATGCAGTCGGTATATTCTGCTGTCCCAGCCAACTGGGCCAGTGACAATCTGAGTAGGTTGTGATAAAAAGCAAAAAAAAAAAAAATTCTAAGAAAATGAAGAAGAATACGATTCAAAATTATCAACAATAAATCACTTACTTTACAAAAAAGAAAAAAATGAGACGTGATCTAATTGAAACTTTCAAAATAATTAATGGAATTTCCTATAGTGCAAGACATTTTTTTTAATATTTCTCCTCCAACTGGAAATTTACTGTCAAGGTAGATTTCAAAAAATAAGTCTACTAACCAATTGGATTTTTTTTTGCTAATAGTGTAATATATTTTTTGAAAAAATTGCTGAATCAGATCAAAAACAGTAATAGTGTAAAAAGAATTAAGAATTTGGATGATTGCTGGAACGATGGTATGAAAAAGAATTTCAGAGAGTATTTTCAGGAACAATCAGATAAATTACTTGATCTGTATACAGATATTGTATTTATTGTGTATACGCTCTGTGCAAAAATTCTCTTGTTTTTGTTTTTTGCTTTTTTTATTATTCTAAGGTTGATATGAGAAGGTAGTAAAAAGAAGCGGTTCCCAAGAAGCCATAACAAATAATAATAATAATAAAGATATAGTATTGGACAAAAAATATTGAACCATTTTCATTATTGCCACCAATTTTAATGAAACTTCGATATCTTAAACAAAGTTTAAGTATTTGTTTTTTATTATTCTTGTGAAAGAAAAACAAAAAGTTATCAACTAAAAAGAAAATTCTCAGAAATACCAAAAAAGGAGGAAATTTCTTAAACTTTTCTTTTCTTTTATTTGATATCCAAATTTGTAATTATTCTTTTGCTAAGCAGTTGTCTGAGTTTGAAAAAGGTCAAATTCTCACATATACTGATTGTGGAGAGTCGCTTCACAATATTGCATAGAAATTGAATTGCCATCATTCACCATTTTGTGTTTATCTCAAAAATCATAAGAAAACTGGAAATTATCGCCAATTGGATGCCTTACCGAATATTAAGTGGTCATAAATTGTTCTAACTTGTCATAAACTACATCAATCGTCAACTACTGTCTTGATAAAAAAAAATATTTAAGCAGTCTTTTTTTTTTTTTTGCTTAGTTTTCTTTTTGTCCACTACTCTATGATAAGTAAACTTGGTGACCAAAGTCAAGGTCAACCCGAAGGCTCCTTTTTCAATAGCTACTATACCGAGGTGTAGGGGAGGGCAGTACTTCTTTCCCTGGATGGCTCCACTTTACCCTTGATACGTACCTTATATTGCTGAGTGTTAAGCAAGGAGGTATCAAGTATCATTTTTAAAGATCCAGTCATACCAATGACTCAAAAAATGGTACTTGATGTCTCCTTATTCAACACTAAGTATTATAAGGTACGTATCAAGGGTAAAGTGGAGCAATCCAGGAAAAGGAGTAGTGCCCTCCCCTACACCTCGGTGTAGTAGCTATTGAAAAGGGAGCCTTCTGGTCGTCTTCGACTACGGTCGCCAACTTTACTTTTTTTTTTTACTGTATGATATGATAGTTTGTATATCACACTTACTTGGTATATATCATCAGAAACTGAGTCTTTTCGTTTCTTCTTGGGGTCATCAGCTGAGTAAAGTCCTCTCTTTGATCTTGTAAGCAGGGTGTTCATCATCACGTCCCGGTTATTAGTGAGTGTTGTGGGGACACTTGACCAGTAAGTAGTTTCATGTGAAGGGCACATGTAGTGACCATGCTCGACGGTGCATTTACATGGGGAACTCATTTTGTTTCTGCGCAGGGCGTCTCTGCGTTCTTTAAGCCGCATGATACAAAAGGAGAGAGATGCCGTCACAGGTATGGAAAGAAGAACAGAAATCACTAAAATTGCAATTAACACATTCACGTGGATTTTCTCTTCGGTCCGAGTTAGCACGGTATTTAAGACCTTCGATGTTCTGTTCGTAACGACTAGCTCCACGATTATCTTTGTCGTCGATGACAACATTGGGGCTCCGCTGTCCTTAACAATAAGTTCTAATGGGTAACTTCCTGCGTCCTGCTGAGTAGCTTTCCTTGTGAATGACAGCATTCCTGTGTAAGGGCTGATACCGAACAGCTGCTGTTCGTTGCCCGAGAGTATTTCGAATTTGAGAAACGCGTTCTCTCGGCTGTCAATGTCAAACGCTTTTAAAACTGTGATGTTCTTTGGGCGATAGGGATAATACTCGACCCCAAGCGTATAGGGATTTACATTGGGAAAAGTAAAATAAGGTGCATTATCATTTTCATCTCTAACTTCAATGACCACATTAGCGGTACTAGTAAGGGAAGGTATTCCATTGTCTTTGACCAGAACTTTGAATTGGTAACTTGTCTGGAATTCATGGTCCAAAGACATAACTGTTGAAATGAATCCCTTTGGTGATATTTCAAATGGAAGGAACGCTTCTTTATTACTGCTTTCTAGAGAGTAACTTAACATGCTGTTGTGGCCCAAGTCCGGATCAGTGGCAGGGATGTTGCCGACGGGAAATTTGGGGGTTTGGTTCTCGTAGATCCAGAATGAAAACGTGTCTTTGGGCAGCACTGGACTCACATCATTAATATCAATCAATCGGATGGCAAACTTTTTTTCTCCGTGAAGAGGAGGAACCGCATTGTCCCAACAATCTATCGTCACATCGTAATGATCCTCAACTTCTCTGTCAAGTTCTTCTTTGATTGTTATTTTGTATTCTTTCATACCGAGGCTTTGCAATTGGAACTTCTTGTGATCGAGGCTGCATTTAACCTCACCATTCTGCCCGACGTCATTGTCGGTGACCATGACGTAAGCAATGAAACTGCCAACACTTATATCTTCAGAAATAGAGGCAGTGTTTCTGAAGAACTCTGAGACGAAACTAACGTCGATTCTTGGAGCAATGTTTTGCTGGTTGATTACATTGACCAAAACCGTGGCGATTGCGCTTAGAGCTGGGATGCCATTATCTGTAGCCCTGACAAAAAGTTTGTAGACTGGTTTTTGACCAGGTTCAAAGCTGTTTTGCAAGAATATTTCTCCTGTTACTTCGTTTAATCTAAAGTGGTTTTGAGCTCGGATGGAAGTTTTAGGGCTTAGCTGGTAAGAAATCTTAGAATTTTTTACCCCATCTGCATCCTTTGCGGACAAAACAACAATAGGTGTCGACTTACTGTGTTCAGATCTTATTGATACATTGTAAATAGTTTGGGTAAAGAGAGGTGGATTATCATTGATATCTTTTACATGGATGTGTACTTTTAAAATACTTTCTTTAGGAGGTGATCCTTCATCTTTTGCGATCACCTGAACTTCATAAGAGTCTTTCACTTCATGATCTAGCCTGTCTTCTAACATGATACTCAAATCAGATATGCCATCGACACTTTTTAATTCTGACAAGGAAAACGGGTCGACCGGGTTCTTTTTTAGTTGATAGGTGACTTGTGAATTGAGGCGATCAATGTCGTTGTCGATAGAATTCGGGATCATCCGTTTGATACCCGGACCGTCAGCTTCTGAAAACTCGACCTGGATTTCTTGTTCAGGAAATGTGGGCTCATTATCGTTGATATCTTGGATAATTATTTTGATTTTTAAAATTTTCATGAAGGCATCTGCACGTCGAGCTGCAACTTTGAGGATTCTGAAGCATTCTGTGTTAAAAGTGCAAAGTGCTTCTGCGTCAAGCGTCTGGGCAGTGAACAATTTTCCTGTCTTTTTAGACACTCGAAAAAGTGACGGGTTTGGCGCAATTCTTGACTGTAAGAGGCTGAATCTGACCAAATTGTGGTCTTCGATTGGGACGGTGTCAAGTAAGTGTGAGTCGGCAGCAATGTCCCCCAGGTAAGTACCCGGGCTTTGTTCTTCCTTCACAAAATAGGTAAGATCCAGGGACAAACACTTTGTGTGCAATATTAACAAAAAGATGAACAATGGCGTTAGCATCTTTTTTTTTTTCTTTTTTTTTTTTTTTTTTTAGATCGATACGTTAATAAAAAATACAAGGTGCATCTAGCATGGTTTTGTTTTATATTCCAGGGTAGAAAGCCTTCCCTTCAACCTGAAAAAAATAAAAAAGATGAAAATAAATTGATAAATAAAATAAGATTGATCATTTAAGAAAATCTTTAGAAATCATTTGGAAAAAATGGCGCTTAGTCAGTGGGGTTTAGAAGGTCATAAAAAAGGGGTTTCCAGAACAACATCTGATGGTGAATCTCTCATTGTGGAGACCTAGAGTTATGGAATACTCTCTCCCTGCAATAACTCCCAGGTTAACACTGACCCGGGGATAGTAGTAACTGTTTGGGCTCAAATAGAACTTTCTTCTTTAATTTGATCGTATTTGAAAGGAATATTTGATGCCATGTAACAGTATCATGGTGGTGCCCGTGGTGTAATGGTTATCGTCGTAGGAAAGGGACACGGTGACACGAGTTCGGATCCTGAAAGAGACTGATTGCATTTCACATAGTACTAATACCTTTGGGAATGGTATGAATCCAATTATTCTCCCTTCAGCTATGGGTAAATAGTAGGGTAGACTGAGTTCTTCAGCGTTGGTGAGGCAACTAGTCTAGGAGAAGGAAAACTCTGAATTCAAACCAGTTAAACTCCGCTTAAAAATTGACCTTGTGCTATATCCTACCCGAGCGGAGAGGTTGGTAAATATGATAACAGTAAATTATTTGTTTAAAGAATAGTTACTTGAAGTTATAATAGTTTACAAAAGATTATCTTTATTTACTTAAAACTCTTTTTGACCAGTCGGCTGGGGCTGTAGAATACGCTGACTGCTTTTCTGCAGAGGGTTAATACCCGCCACCAATGAATGTCCTGCATATGACACTAAACTATCTGATGGTGAGGTTCCGGTAATGCTGGAGCTTAGGGAAATGCAGTGTACCCCTTCATTGCCATCACTCCCAGGTCCACTCTGGCCCGGAGTGGGAGCAGCCGATAGAGTCCTATGGGTCAAATGGAACTAAACAGTAGTTTCGAGAGTTTACTGTTTTTGCGTTTAAACAGCGTATTTATGCTAAACCGAATTATTTAAAATAGAACTGTTTTTGCATTTAAACTGTGTATTTATGCTAAACTGAATTATTTAAAATAGAACTGTTTTGACATTTAAACTGCGTATTTATGCTGAACTGAATTGTTTGAATAAGAACTGTTTGACTAAACTGAATAGCTTGAAATATAAATGTTTTTGACAAGTAAACTGCGTACTCATGCTAAACTGAATTGTTTGAAAGAGTACTGATTATTTGTATAAAAATGGATTTGGCATTAAATAATCTACAAAGGTTGATATGCCATAAAACCCAAACAACCAACGAACCTAAAAACTCTTTAATCAGCTGATTTCCGGTTGGGTTTAAAACATTGAGAATTTAAACTGTGTAGTTCTATTTTGCTTTAAAAAAACAGAAATTATTTATGACTCAACCCAACATATACATATATCTACAATGGTCCAGGAGATCAGAGTTCCATTCCAGGTCGAGTCGAACCAAAGACTCAAGAAATGGTACTTGATGCTTCCTTGCTTAACACAGCATTGTAAGGTACGTAAGGGTAAAGTTGTGCAATCCAGGGAAAGGTGTAGCGCCCTCCCATATACCTCAGTGTTATAGCTCTTGAAAAGGGAGCCTTCAGGTCGCCTTCGATTACAGTCATATATACATTCAAACATACCTGTGAGAGAGCATACAGGCGCATAGTGAAACAAACAATTTTTTTTTTATAAAAAACATTTTTTCTTAAATCAGAAAAGTGCTGAAATACTGGCCAGATGAGCAAGATAAAACCTAAAATTAATAAAGTTTTTCTCCCTTCTTCTTGACAATCTCATGACAATAAGTTTCAAGTATTTGTGTTAAAAAGTACAAACATATATATATATATATATATATATATATATATATATACAAATTCCATCCAAAATTCCATAATCTAATTAATACACGAATGTATAATTATGTTTTAATCGAGTAAAGATTGAAGTGTAAGTCAAATATATTTCTTTGTATGATGTCAATAAAGTTTGAGAATCACAGCCATTGACTTTATCTTAGGAAATTAATTATCCCATTTAATATGTTATATCAGGATGTTTCCTTCACCAAGGGTCGCAGTTTTATTGAATGATGGCAGGTTTAAAAGCAGGAAAACTTTTAGTATAAAACATGTTGATTGACGAGAACAAGTGTGCATCATGGCCAGAAACGAAACATTTATGAAGATTGAACTGGTAATCAATTGTCTAACAAGGATTGTCTCCCTTGAAACCCCCTAAGCAAACGACCATCATAAAATAGTGAAGTTTTGACTGAAAGAAGTAAATAAATTGAGGCATAGAATTTCTGATTGAAAAGTAATTTTTCCCTTTTTTATTGCATATCTTTTTGTTTCATTCTGACATTTTTATTTTTTCTTCTTCACAGAAATATTTCCCCACTTTTCGCTCTCTTTAGATAAGAGATGAAAAGAATGATGACTCCCACATATCAACTCCCTCCAAAACCTTCATCTATCAACAATGTTCCAAGTTCATCCCCATAATTTACTTGGCCTTTTTATTCATCACTCGATACGCTCATTTTTGATTTGATCTCTTTTAACGTTTAATACAAAATTCTCTCTTATATTTATACTGTCTACTCTGTTTTCTTCCCCTCTTAAGTCTTTCTTTCCATTCTTAATTTTCTTTTCTGTCTCTCTTTCTCTATTTTTCCTCTTTTATTTTCATTCTCTCTTTCTCTATTTCCTTTTCTTTTTCTTTTTATTCTTTCCTTTTTTTTATCTTGATTCTCTCCTTTATTTCCTTCCCTTTCGTTTTGAATTTGATTTCTCAATTTTCCTTCTCTAATTTTTCGTTCTTTCTTCAACTATTTTCATCGACTTGTATCTTTATTTCCGATTTTACTTTCTTCACTTTTTATTTCCTTCATTCCGTTTCTGTTTTCTTTTATTTTTCTTTTCGTTTTTGTTTGTTTGTTTTCTTCTGTTTGAATTTGCTTACCCTCTTGTATTTTCTTCTCTTTTTATCTTTATTATCCTCTTCGGTATTTGCTTTCTTTTTATCTTTATTCTTTCTTTCTCTATTTTTTTCTTCTTCTATTATTTCCTTTCTCTTCTCTATCCTTTTCCTTTTTATATTTCTTACTTTCCTTTTCTATTTTCTTCTTTTTTTATTTTCTTCTTTTCTTCTCTATTTTTTTTTTTTTTTTCATTTTTTAAAATCTTTATCCTCCCCTTTCCATTTATTTGTTTTATTTTCATTCTCTCTTTCGCTATTTTCTACTTTTATTTCTACTTTTTCCTTCTCTGTTTTCATATTTTTATTTCTATTCTTTATTTTTCTATTTTCTTCTCGTTTTTTTTTTCTATTTTCTTCTCGTTTTTTTTTTTCTTTCTCTATTTTCTTATTCTATTTTTCTTATTCTATCTATGCCCTTTCCTTCGTTATTTTCTTTCTTTTTATTTTCATTCTTTGTTTCTGTATTTTCATATTTTATTTTTCTTCTTTCCTTCTCTATGTTCTTCTTTTATTCTTGTTTTTCTTTCTCTATTTTCTTCTTTTATTTTTCCTTTTTCTGTTTTTCTTCTTTTATTCTTATTCTTTCCTTCTCGATTTTTTCTTTTTATTCTTTCCTTCTTTATTTTCTTTCATTTTTCCATTCTCTCTTCTATTTTCTTCTTCTTTTATTTTTCTTCTTTCTTTCTTTCTTTTTTTTTTTTATATTGTTATTATCTGCTCTTCTACATCCCTTTGACTCTGATTCACTCTTTTCTACATTTCCCCCTCTCACATTTTTCTACTTTTCTAATCTCCCTCCTCACCGTTTAAACTTATTCTTTCCTTCTCAAAACCCCTTTTCTTCTCTCTCTGTCTCTCAATTTACTGCTGGTCATTAAAACAAAATCAATAACTCTTTCTTCCTATTGTTCCATTTTTTTTTTTTTTTTTTTTTTGATTCCTCATCTATCAACAATGTTCTCGCCACAGCCCACGCAGATAAGGCTCCACCCCTTTCTATCAGCACCACCCTCAACTCTCAGTTCTAATTTGTTCTCTCTTACCTTTCTCTTTTCATTCTCTATATTTATGTTAAAGAAAATTCTAAATGAACCTTCCTTTATTGTTTTTAATGAGTTGGCTTGCCCATTGGTCACCCAGTAAAATAATGACGAATTTTACTATGCAAACATTTTTATTGTGTAGCAACATTAACACTTGGTGTTTTTATTAAACTATAAATCTCTTTTGTAAGAATAACCATTTCTTCGTTCATTAATCTGTTTATCTTTCTTGAGTGAATATAAACTTGGCTACATTGCCGCTCAAGCTGCTTGATAATATAATATAAGCATAACAATTTCTGATTGTGTCGTGTGCGTTCGTTTCAAAAGTTTTATGGTGACGATAAAACTATGAAACAAGTTCAGGATAAAGATGGCACCTACCTCACCATGAGGTAATGAACAGCAAACTGATTACTACCTGGTAGTGATTTTGATCCTTAGTGGGTGCCACAGGCTTCCAGCTTTTTGCTAAATCTAGCTGGGTGAGTCTCTGTTTGCATAATGATTAATAGGTTAGACTGCTGATCTAAGCAACTTCAAACTCCAGTCACCCTACTACGTTCACTTTCAGGCTAATAACATTAGGAAAGGTATGAACCCTCCTATCTCACCAGCTACGGGTTATATAGCATCACTGCTGTTCTTCTGTAAGGATGACTTTGGGATTAAGTAACCCACAAACGGTTACTATGCCATTAAACAAAGAAATCAAACCAAACTAAGTCTCGGCTACATTTATTAAGTTTGGTTTTATGGTATATCAACCATTGTTGGTTATTTAATGCCAAATCCTGTTTTTACATATATATCAAATATATGAGATGTAAACACATTTTGTAGATACACACAGTTAAATTTCTAACAATTCAAGTTAGCATAAGTCAACAAAGTTAAATGGTTCCAATTATTGTTATGTATCATTAACAATGCAATTAAACATCAGTTATTTGTTTATACAAATGATAAAACAGTTCTAATTCTAACAATTCAATTTAACCAAAGTCATTTGTTTGCGCTCAGTTTAAATATCAAACAGTTCTATTTGAGTCATAGATTGGACCCTTTCAGTTGCTACCACTCCAGGCCAGAGTGGACCTGGGAGCGATGGCAACAAAGGGGTACTCAGCATTCCCCAAAGCTCCAGCATTACTAGAGGCTCACTATAAAATGGTTTAGTGCCCTAGCTAAGATACTCATGGAGTGGCAGCGGGGAGGGTTGCCTCTCTGCAGAGATGCAGTTGGTGTATTCTATGGCCCCCAACTGGCTGGGCTATACAATTATTAATTTTACAGTCAAATCACACTGTAATTGTTTACAAAGGGTTATTATTATTATTATTATTATTATTATTATTATTATTATTATTATTATTATTATTATTTATTTATTTATTTTTTTAACTCTTTGAGTGTTTTTCATATCAGTGTCAGCTGATGGTTTTCTACTGGAGTTTGAGTGACAGCAAGTCTCCTCAAGTCTCCAGGACTCTTCTCAGTATTCTGGCCGATCTCAATAGTGTAGTAGTTTGGAGTGTCTCCATTTGTCCTCTTATTTCCAAGTCCTCCAATCCCTTTAATAATCCTTTAGTAACTGTACCAAAAGCACCAATTACAATTGGTACAATCGTCACTTTCATATTCCACATTTTTCTTTTTCAATTTACTAGCAATGTCGAGGTACTTATCCTTCTTTTCACTTTCTTTCAATTTTACTCTGGGGTCAGCCGGCACAGCAAAGTCCACAATTTAGCAAGTTCTCTTTCGTTTTTTTTTTTTGTTGATTATTATAAGATCTGGTTGTCTCGTTGAGATTAGGTGATTCGTTTGTATGTTAAAATCATATTTGAGTTTGTGTATCTCATTCTCCAGGATAGCTGTTGGTTTGTGCATGTGCCATTTGTTCATTATTATTATTATCGTTATCATTATTATTATTATTATTAGTTACTTGCAATTTTTAGAGAAATAAAGTTTAATTTAGTTTTATTTGTTAACTTTTATTTTAGGAGAATGAAAACAAAAAAGAGAGAAAAGGATAACAAAGAAAAAGAAAATGAAAATGGGAAAACATATTTACTTGAATTTTTTGAAAGATTTTTTCTTTTACAAATTGACAGTTCTTGTTTAAATTCGTTCTTTGTTGCACTAAGATTTTGTCATTTAAATGTGACAATGCTGAATAAATAAATATGATGAGGAGGAAAATATAATGACCAAAAGATGTCTTTTTGACTCGTCAGTCATATTTATGGCAAATATAATTTATATTTTTAAAGGTATTTTTTATGTGGATATTTATTTTCTCATCACTGTTTAACTTCCTGGCAGGAACTGGCTCTTTCAGTGTGACTTGACAATAAGTTTAATAAAAACCAACCATAGCCTAGATTTGGCACAAGGCTTTAAATATAGCCCATCTAGTGATCAAACCCACTCCTGAATAATAAATAGTTGAGTAAATCTATACATTTTGATTTTGCAGACAAAAGACGTTTTTAAAAAGTGTATCACCCACAGCAAAAAATTTGGAAAAATCTGAACCAGATATTGTAACTTTACTACAGCATCTGGTGGTGAGGCTCCAATTCTGGGGATCTGGGAAGCATCGAGTCACTTCTTCATTGCCATTACTCCCAAGTCCATTTTGACCTCTCGTGCTTGTACTTGTTAGGTCCCTATCTATCAGTCAAATAGATCTGAGATAATGTTTGAAATGAAATTAAACAGCATTATTATTAGCATGTCAAAACAGTTCTATTTCAAGCAGTTCAATTTAGCATAAGTACACAGTTTAGATATCAAAACAGTTCTATTTCAAGTAATTCACTTTAGCATAAGTATGCATTTTAGTTCTATTTGACCCATAGATAGGACCCTACCAGGTCCTACCACTCCAGGCCAGAGTGGACCAGGGAGTGATGGCAATGAAAGGGTACTCCGCATTCCCCCAAGCTTCAGCATTATTGGAGCCTCACCATCGGATTGTTTAGTGTCATATCTAGGACATTCGTTGGCAGTATTCTATAGCCCCCAGCCAACTGGGGAATGAAAAATTATTGGTTTTAGATGAGAATACTTGAAACCACATACTTTCTTACAACAAAAAAGAAAGACTGACTTGAGCATTGAATAAACCAATAAGAATTGACACACTGTAACCCCAAAACCAACCAACCAACCTACAAATCAACCTGTATGTCATGAATTAAAGACAAGAAATAAAAATAGAATGTCAAAAGTCAGTAAGTAATCCAAGCACTTCTGATAGAAATGGGCTATTATATGTACAATATAAAAAACATTTACTGTAGTACATCTATAAACATATACTATAGAAAAGCATCAATAAACATATACAATAGAAATGCCTATATAAATATTTACAATAGAAATGTATAACAAATAAAGGAAAAAGAGAGAAATTAAGGCAGGTATTACTGAAAGAAAAGAACTAATAATATGCATCGTATAGAATTTATTATAGAAACACATATTAAAAATTTTTTCTATAGAATTGCATATATAAGCATTTACTATAGAAATGCAGAGCAAATAAAAAAAAAGAAAGAATTAAGGCAGGCATTACAGAAAAAATAGAACTATTTATACGCATAGTATAGAAGAATTTACTGAAGAAATGCATCTATAAACATATACTACAGAAATGCATTTATAAACTTTTAATAAAGAAATGCATGACAAAAAAAATAGAGAGAAATTAAGGCAAGTGTTACTGAAAGAATAGAATTATTCATATAGAAAAGAATTACTGTAGAAATGCACTAGATCTGGATTAGACATTGTTCTAAATCCAAGTAACACTCCGAAATTTATGAAAGAATCAAGCAAGAAAAATATTTTACTTTTAAATGCTGAGCAAAGAGAATATTCATCTTTCATTGACATTTTTCAAGTTCAACAACACAATTCAGAATTGCTCTACTGTGAGCATCTCTTTAGCAATAACAATCTATTCATATCTCTAAGTTCTGTGAAATTTTAAGACCGCCTTTCCATGTCTGGTTGTTAACTATGAGATGACAGTTGCTGTTGACAAGCTATGACCCGAATAGTTATGTGTCGTATTGTTCATTTCTACTCGTATATACTGTGTTCGTCTGAATGGCTTTAAATACAATTATTTATTTGTGTCTCACTCGTATTTATTTTTTTACCAACCTTTTATCTATTTCTTATTTTTACTTCATAAATGTGAAAAACATGTTTCTGTTAAATAAATGGATGGATAGAAAAGACAATTTTCTTTCCAGAATTTTGGTAATCATAACACTCTGCAGCTTCTTTCTTATGAGAAAACTACACATTACAATGTTCTTGGTAGTGATGGGGGAGTGGTGTCCTGATGCCTTCTCCCAGATTTTGAATTCAGAGTTTTCCTTCTCCCAGACTAGTTGCACATAACCGAGGCCAGAAAGTCTAATCTGCCAAACTAAAGCTTAAATTCTTTTTAGATTTCAAAATTCATAATTTAAATGAAGTCAGTGACACTGCCAGGCAGATTATATAATAAAGGGATGATGTCTAGATGTCTAGACAGTAGCCCAGATATATAGACTTTGTCAAGATGAATCAGCATTATTTTGAAGAAAATTTGTAATGCCAGCCTGATACGTTTTGAACAAAATATTTTTGGTAAAACACAGAATGTACAAGTGCAGCACTATCCATACACACCAGATTGAATACTATACTATTTTGTTTCATAAACCCAAAATTCCTTTAAAGGGTAACATTTGAAGTTGAAGTTGACATTATGGCAGCAAGGCTTATTGTAACATATTGACCTTCGACCCAGCCGTCAATCAAGAAACAGGTGCATCCGGTCAAAGATATCAAGATATAACCTTGACTGTGGACGGGTTGAGTTCAGTGCAAATGCGACGCTCACAAGAAGCAGGTGGTCGTCAAACAATTATATAACCCAGTGCCACAGAGAGTTCGAGTTAGTTGGAGTCAGTTGCAGTTGAAGTTCGAGTTACAGTTTGAGGCAGTGTGAACCAGCTCCCAGTAGAGGACTGGGCCCTTAGGACACCCAGTTGAGCAGCCCAGCAGAATGAGAAAAGAAGTGCTGCTAAAGACAGATGAACTTGCGGGTCTATATGTTGCAGTCTGTTCAGTCTCCAACTCACCTCTCACACACAACCCTTTTGCAACCCTTTCGCAACCCTTTTGAATAAAGTGTGAGAGGTATATTTTTCTAAAGAAGTGTGTTCGTTCGTCATTATTGTTGATTTTATTTCCGCATGTATATGTATAGATATAGTTGTATCACGGCTACACAACATTATACAACATAAAAAACAGGAGTTTAAGAGGTGCTTCAACCAATGAAAAACTCACTGGAATAAGTATATTGAATGCTGAGGGGACTAATTTGAAGAAAATTAATGTTTCATCAATTCCAATTGTCTGTGGTTTTAATGAAATATGCTAAATTGAAAGCCTGCTGTATGCGTATATATATATATATATATATATATATATATATTTAAAATAAGATGGTCCACAGAGAGATTTGTATTTTTTTAATATATATATATATATACTACTGTGCAAAAGATTTAGGCAGGTTTAATATCCTCGCAAAAATTCCATATACCCTTAAAGTAAATGAAACAACTGGTGTCAAGTGCTAATATGTAATTAATAATTA
Source organism: Sepioteuthis lessoniana (assembly GCA_963585895.1). Taxonomy (NCBI): domain Eukaryota; kingdom Metazoa; phylum Mollusca; class Cephalopoda; order Myopsida; family Loliginidae; genus Sepioteuthis; species Sepioteuthis lessoniana. The sequence continues at coordinate 112,637,307 of OY757908.1, read as the reverse complement.
ATATGAATTTTATGTTTATCATATTTAATAACATGATATATATATATATATATATATATATATATATATATATATGTGTGTGTGTCTGTGTGTGTGTGTGTGTGTGTGTGTTGTATAAAGAAAACAGAAAGAAAATGCGTATAAATGAATGAGAAAAAAAATTTATAACTAAAATATTAATTAGTTCTGTCAATTTTTTAAAATTCATCATTCCCACCCTGAAGATGACAAAAAACACTTTTTACCTGAAATTTTTGTAATTTTCTATCTTAAATAATCCATGTTGAAACACGTTGCTGGAACTAATTAATATTTTAGTTATAAATTTTTTTTTCTCATCCACATATAAGTATTTTTCTTTCTGTTTTCCTTATACAACATATCTGTCTGATTAAACCTTATATCTTAATCAAATATATATATATACTTCTTGAGGAATATATATATATATATATATATATATATATATATATATATTCCTAACTTCCTAACTTCTTTGTGAGATATATATATATATATATATATATATATATATATATGGGCTGCCTGGCATACATGCCGAGTGAAGTATCAATGCAAGCATTGATTCACATTGCGCTGGACCTCAGGGTCTGGTGAATCTATGATCAGCAAGGTCACCTGGCATATGTGCTGGCAGATTTAGCAAAAGCTAGCATAGTTCATATTGCACTAAGTGATCTTATGACCAGCATAGTCCAGCAGGGTATGAGTTTCGGCTCATAACTGACTTCTCCTTCCCCTAAATCACCGCTATAAATAAGACATTGTTTCCAATCCTGCCTAGTGGGAAGCAGAGATAAATTAAATAAAATCTCACCCTCTTGATGTGCGTGCACACACACACACACAGACACACACACACACACACACACACACACACACACACAGACACACACACACACACACACACACACACACACAAATATATATAGGTATACATAATAAGCGAAATAAATTTATGATGGAATATGATTTCTAGATTTCGTTTTTTTTACAAAAAAAATACATATATATATATATATATATATATATATATATATATATATATATATATATATATTAAACCCAAGTATCTTGAAAAACACTGATCATCAACTGTACACTTTCCTTTCAGACTCCACCATATTGAAAATTTTGGATCTACCCCTGATACAGACACACATGCTCATATATATAGAAAGAGTTAGAGCAAGAGAGAGAGCAAGAGAGAGAGAGAGAGAGAGGTGGAGAGAGAGTTTAGGCAGCAATTTCATTGGAATCATGTTTGATTAAAGTTAAGACAAGTTAAGCCTTTGACTAAGCTTCTGTTTACAAATTTGATGCCTCCCTATAGAATCAAAATGATTTGAGAGCTGTCCAAAGCTCATAATGATCACAGATGAATAAATTCCCCAGCATAAAATACAATATACAATTGTCACCATATTACGGTGAAAAATATTCTTTTAAATATTAAAATTTAATGTAAATGCTATCATCGACAATATAAAAAAATAGACTTTAATCGTTTACTCCTTCTTTCTTCAAGCGAAGTTGACTTGGTCTGTTGAATACACCAACTGCATCTCTGACCCCCCCCTACAGCAAGTGTCCTGGATATGACACGAAACAACCTGATTGTGAGGCTTTAGTAATGCTAGAGCTTTGGGAAGCTAGAACAACCCCTTTATTGCTATCATTCCCAGGTCCACTCTGGCTCACAGTGCTAGCACCTGATAGAGTCCTATCTGTAGGTCAAATAGAAATCCTTGACATTTTAACTGTGTGCAAATAAGACTTATGTTAAATTGAATTGTTAGAAATAGAACAGTTTGATCATTTAACTGTGTGCATCTACAAAATATTTTTACAAATCATATATATTTAATATATATGTAAAAACTAGGAATTGGCATTAGATAACCAACAATGGTTGATGTGCCAGAAAACCAAACCAAACCAAACCAAACCTAACCAAACCAATCACAGTTTGTACTTTCTATGGCTTGAACTGCTTTGGTCTCATGATATATAGTTGGTTGTGTTTTATGGCATATCAACCTTTGTAGGTTATTTAACACCAAATCTATTTTTAGGCAAATAGTCAATTCTATTTCAAACAATTCAGTTTAGCATGAGTACACAGTTTAATTGTCGAAACAGTTCTAATTCAACTAAGTATTAGTACAGATTTTGTTTACACACAGTTAAATGTCAAAACAGTTCTATATTAAACAATTCAATTTAGTGTAAGTACAGTTTCAATGTCAAAAACAGTTCCATTTCAAACAATTTAGTTTAACATAAGCACACTGTTTAAATGTAAGTACAGTTTAATTATCAAAAACATTTCTACTTAAGCTATTCAGTTTAGTCAAACAGTTCTAATTCAAACAATTCAGTTTAGCATAAATATGCAGTTAGTTCTATTTAACCCATAGATAGGGCCCAATCAGGTGCTACCATTCTGGACTAGAGTGGACCTGGGATCAATGGCAATGAAGGGATGCTCTGCACTCCAAAGCTCCAGCAATACTGGAACCTCACCATCAGATTGTTTAGGGTTATATCAGGACACTCGTTGAGGTGGGTCTAACTCCTCTGCAGAGAAGCAGTCAGTGTATTCTACAGCCTCAGATGACTGGGCGAACATGATATATGTACTGCAAACAAGCCAGTAGCAAAATATTGCAGGACTTTTGACTTATCCAAGTCAAAGAAGCTTAAATCGTGAAGGTGTGGATAGCCTAAGTGTTATTAGCATTGGGAAAAGAATTGATCGATCAAGATGAAACCAGCTGGGGTAGTTTTTATTCCCTTTGTATTATTGCTCAAAGGAAAGGCATTTTTTCTCTATCCCAGCAAGGAGTAAATAACAGGGAAGTCAGAGTACTTTAGTCTTGTAAAACTAATCTTAGGTGTTTCATGATAAGTCAGCTCGGGAATTACTCATTACTGCCTCATACCATGTAATCCAGTGAAGCCTGTCAGATGTAACTCAGAAAGGAGATGGGCACAAACATTTTCCCGAAGGATGCTTACCCTATTGGCAAGGCTTGGAATATGCCAAGATTTCTCCGCCGCAAAAAGAGTGTCCTCGGCATAACACTAACCTATATACAATGGTGAAACTCCAGTTCTGGAGTTCTGGGGAGTGTGGAGTACCCATTCATTGTCATTACTCCCAGATCCACTCTGACCTAAAGTAGTAGTATCTAACAGGTATTTTCACACAACTTTTCACCATCTTTTTTTCAATATATTTCTAGATATTAAGTATGGTGTTATGGGGAGTAGGCTTGGTTTGGTTTCTTTATTTAATGGCATATCAACCTTCATGGGTTATTTAATACCATAGAGAACGGTGGTGGTGTTATTCAACCCAAAGCTGTTGGGGGCATAGGCTTTAGCACTCCCACCGCAGGTTTTTTGTTGGCATTGAGAACAAATCTGGGAAAATGTTACCAAAAACCATTAGAGATATTATACATTGTATTTCTTTCCTAATTTTTAAACTCATATAACTTCATTTTCTATTTTCTTTTTGTTTAGCTTCTAAAAATCTATTGGTAGTATGCTATCAAACTCTTTTAAAACATTACCATGTAACCCTCAGTTTGAGGACCATTTTTTTAATTTAAAAAAAAAATATCCTACCCCCTGACTTTTATGTATACACATATATTGTTCCTAAGATGAAATATAATCAACAGGATTTTCAAAAACATTGGTGTTAATAAAAAATTAAAAAATTAAAAAAGAACACATTTTCTGACTCAAATCATAATTTGATTATAAATTCATTGAAAAAAAATTGATTTAATCACTAAAAGATAAAACATTAGTGGAAATACGAGAGACACAAAAAGAAATTTTAAAAAGAATGGAACTGGATTTCTTCATATAAATACAAGACTAACATGAGTTACCTCCCTTAGGTTTTTAGGCCCGTTTTCTTTACTTACATGTTAAGAATATTCATTTTCAAATAACAAAGTTGATGTTTATATTAAATTTTGATGCTTTGTGATACATATAAGGTAATTATTATGAAATATAGGCTTAGCCAAGGGAGCCAAGACACATATGAAATATTTTTTTAATACTTTATACGTGGGTATTAGTTGTTGAAATTTCTGAGACAAAGCTTGATAATTTTTATCAGTAAGAGTTTTCGGGCTATTGTCTTCATCTTTATTGTTTTTTTTCACAACGTTTCGGCCGCTGGATCCTCCAGCCTTCCTCAGGTGTCCTCTGTTTATCTGGCCATAGAAATGATTCAACCTGGGAAATCATTTTTAAAGTTTTACATGGGTTAATACTAATAAAGACAGGTTGTACAATGAACTTGTTGTTATGGCCACTAAAACATTCTGTGCAGGTAAATTATTTCAGTAATGTTTAGCAGTCTAAGCTACATACTGATTGGTTTAAAATTGCAAGTCTTTTCATCCAACTAATGCTCATACTAATTGATTTATCATCATCATCATCATCAAGACATGGATTCCTTTGACTCTCATGACTGGCCCAGTCAGCTGGGGCCATAGAATACACTGACTGCACCTCTGCTGAGAGATAAGACCCCCACCCCAGCGAGTGTCCTGGATATGACACTAAACAATCTGATGGTGAGATTCCAGTATTGCTGGAGCTTTGGTGATGTTATTCAACCCAAGAGTACTCCTTCTTTGCCATCATTCCCAGGTCTACTCTAGCCAGGAGTGGTAGCACCTAATAGAGCCCTATCTTTAGGTCAAATAGAACTAAACTGTGTACTTATTATGCAAAGCTGATTTGCTTGAAATAGAATTGTTTTGACATTTAACTGTATGTAAATAAAAAGTATACTTATACTAAACTAAATTGTTTGAAATAGAACTGTTTGACTAAACTGAATAGCTTGAAATAGAAATGTTTTTGACAATTAAACTGTGTACTTATACTAAACTGAATTGTTTGGAATAGAACTGTTTCTTTGTATAAAAATGGATTTGGCATTAAATAACCTACAAACGTTGATATGCCATAAAACCCAAACAAATAAACAATCTCTCTCATCATCCATCCCAGTCAGCCATCACTTTTGGTGTTCCCACAGAGCTGGTTAACATAAGGTTTTGCTGGTCAGTCAACACTGGTGTGCCATTTTGTAGTAGTCCATTGAAAAATACCACTTATGAGAGTGTTCTTACTTCTCCAGAATTGTTCCAAATGTCTAATTTGTCTTACTCGGATGGTTTGTATGATGGGAATTAAGTGGAAGTACAACTGCTGTTTTGTGGGGTGCTGCTTCCAGAATTTGTTCAAAACAGCACATAGCATCCTTAAGTAATTCCCATCTAACTTTTTCCCCTAAACGTTTCATTGGGGTCCATTACAAAAGAATTAACTTTGCTAAATTATTTGATAATGCCTAATCATCATTATTCTTTGTTAGTGTAAGCACTAAAATTTTGTAAGATTTAATAAGGCGTTTAATAATAGACAGAATAGTTCTATTCTTAATAGAACTCTCAAGATTTTCTTTGTGTGTCTCTTCATTTTTTACTATCCTTGAGATTTGTTTTGTCACGACATACTTATGAAAAAGATGTTGTATAGCCTTGAACAACTATACATACACATACGCAGATGCGTGCAGAATCATAACGATGACACAATAAAGACGAGCAACACAGTTCTTTAGAAAAATATACCTCTCACTTTATTGGAAAGTGTTCGAAAGGGTTACTAAAGGTTTTACTGTGTGAGAGGTGAGTTGGAGGCTGAACAGAACTGCAACATATTGACCCCCACTCTTATGGGCATAACAGCATTTCTTTCCCGTTCTCCTGGGCTGCTCAACCGGGGGCCTGGGGGCCCAGCATTTCTGGGACATGTTCCTCATTCCAGCATCTTCTCTCCAACTGATCTGAACTTCAACTGCTCAATCGGGGGTCCTGAGGGCCCCCTCTGCTGGGTGCTGGTTTTCTCTAACGCATCTTATCTCCAACTGATTGAACTTCCTGTGCACCGAGTTATATAATTGTTCGACTCCTACCTTCTTCTTGTCGGCGTCACAAATCGCACTCATTCAACCCGTCCACGATCAAGGTTATATCCTGATATTCCTCGACCGGATGCACCTGTTATTTACACAGGTGCATTTCCTATTTTGACAGCTTGACCAGGTCGGAGGTCAATATACAACAAAGAGACTTTGCTATGGCATTGCTCTATCAACAAAAATGTGTGGAGTTCCTGTTGCATAGTCGCTGATGGGATGGACTGCAATCTTATAGTAAGTAAGTTTAAACTCCAGTCATGCGATTATGTTCATTTTTAAACACCTTTGGGAAGGCTATGAGCCCTCTTATCTCCACCAGCTATAGATTGAATAGTACCACTACTGTTCTTCAAGGAAGAGAGCTTTGGTATTAATTAACCCATGATGTTTGAAATGCCATCAGCAAAACAAACCAAAATAAACCAAGAGTCTCCATGATATAGAGGCTAAAATGGTGGACAGTGACATCATTGGGAGAAAGTTTGTACTCCAGTCATGCTGTTGGTTAAACAGAACCATAACTGTTTTTCTACAAGGATGGCTTTGGCATTAAATAACCCACAAATGTTTATATGCTATTAAACAAAGAAACCAAACCATATATATATATATATATATATATAGCACTTCATCTCAACCTTGACTATATTCAACATATCTGTTTGAAAATTATTTGTATTGGATACGAATACTTGATCCTATTTACCCAACCCCTCAGCTCAGGCAGGATATAACATAAGGTCAATTTTTAAGTGGAGTTTAACAGGTTTGAATTCAGAGTTTTCCTTCTCCTAGACTAGTTGCTTCACCAAGGCTGAAAAACTAAGTCTGTCCTACTATTTACCCATAGCTGGAGGGATAATAATTGGATTCATACCTTTCCCAAGGGTATTAGTGCTATGTGAAATGCAATCAGTCTCGTCCAGGATTTGAACTTGTGTTGCCGTGCCCATTTCCTATGACGATGACCATTACACCACGGGCACCTCCTATTGGATATGAATACTTGATACAATATGCAAATTATTTTTATCAAGAACTGTTACTTAAAGTAATTGAATTTAATTTCTAATGAACAGGACAGACAGACAGATAGGCAGACAGATAGATAGATAGATAGATACTTGGATAGCAATGGGTTAAAAAGTATCATTACTGTACTTTTTAAAGAATAGATTTGACACTAAATAACCCATGAAGGTTTATATGCCATCAAACAAAGAAAACAAACCAAACCAAACTAAAAGAGCAGAAGTTTCCATGCTATAAGGGTTGTGACATTGTGGTTAAGCGAGTTCCAACTCCAGTCTGTATTTACCCAACCCCTCTGCACTGGCAGGATGTGACACAAGGTCAATTTTTTCAAGTGGAGTTTAACAGGTTTAAATTCAGACTTCAAAACTCTAGTCATGCTATAATGTTCACTTTCAGACTAATACCTTTAGGAAAGGCATGAACACATTTATTCCCCCAGTTATGGGTTAAATAGTATCACTACTGTTCTTCCGCAAGGTTGACTTTGGCATTAAATAACCTATGAAGCTTAATATCTCATTAAATAATAAAACAAAACCCAACAAAACCTATTATCAAAGATAGTTTTGGTGGAAGGTGAGGTTCATTTATTTATTTACTTGAGCTTCCCCAGCTATTAATTCCCAATGTGCATTTACTAATATCCATACGTCTTCTATGGTTGACGACTGACTCTAAAGTTTAATGAGAGAGAAAATGGAACTGTCCACTAAAAAATGATTAGTGGTAACGCCCTAGACAAAGTCTATTTGGGAAAAGGCAACAATTCTCTGGTTTGATTGTAAAGCATTATTAATTTTTTGACAGGTAAATTTTTTTTTTCAATTTAAACTTTAGTTGTTTTTTATTATAACTATTTCGACAGAGTATAGTATTGTCAGCCATTATAAATTTTTGACTAGTATTTCTTTCATCTTAATTTAATTGCTTTTCCTTGCAACAATTCAGAGTGACAATAATAATAAAAGTAATAATAATAAACAAATACAGTCATGTCAGCCAGGGACATAGAATACATCTAAGCTGACTGCATCTCAGCATCTCACAAGGACTCTACCCAAATGATATGACACTAAATCATCTAATGGTGAGGCTCTCGTCCTGGAGATTTGGGGATTGCAGAGAATCCTTTCACAGCCATTACTCCCAGGTCCACTCTGATCCAGAGAGGTTGTATGGGTCACATAGAACTAGTGTCCAGAGTATGATACTAAACTACATCTGATAGTGAGACTCCAGTCTTGGTAATTTGGGGAATGGGGAGTGCTCCTTCACTGTCATTACTCTCAGGTCCACTCTGATCCAGAGAGGTTGTACCTGTTCGGGTCCCATTTATGGGTCAAATAGAACTAGTGGTAATTTACTAAGCTTTTTGCTTAGATGTGGCACAAGGCCATATGATAGGGGCACCCAATGAGACTCAAACTCACTCGTGTAGGTTTGCTAGTCCAGCTTGCTAATCATTACACCACCAGAGGCGACTGTATCTGATAGTGAGACTCCAATCTTGGTGCTTTGGGGAATGGGGAGTACTTCTTCACTGCCATTACTCCCAGGTCCACTCTTATCCAGAGTCATTGTACCTGTTAGGGTCCCATTTATGGGTCAAATAGAACTAGTGTCCTGAATATGACACTAAACTGCATCTGATGGTGAGGCTCTAGTCTTTGTGCTTTGGGGAATGGGGAGTACTTCTTCATTGTCATTACTCCCACGTTCACTCTGATCCAGAGGGTCAATCTATGGGTCAGACTGAACTAGTGTCCTGAATATGACACTAAACTGCATCTGATGGTGAGGCTCCAGTCCTGAAGCTTTGGGAAATGTGGAAAACCCCTTCATTGCCTTTACAACCAGGTCCAGTCTGAACCAGAGAGGTAGAATCTGTTAGGGTCTAATCTTTGGGTCAAATAAAAATATTCAATCATTTACTATAATTGAAACCATTTAACTGAGTGCAAACAAATGAGCTCTAGCTTGTTTTAAAGTGTTACCTGCAAACTATTCATTCACAAATCATCTACATTTAATATATATATATATATATATATATATAAATAAACAGGATTTGATATTAAACAGCCTTGAAAACTTCCTAATCTTTACAGCTATGGGTTGAATAGTATCACTTCTGGTCTTCTACAAAAATGGCTTTGGCATTAAATAACCCACAAGGTTTGATATGCCATAAAACACAACAAACCAACTTTAACAAATAGTAATATTATCTTGAAGTTTATTATTATTATTAGTAGTAGTAGTAGCAGCAGTAATAGTAGTAACAGCAGCAGAAGTAGTAGTAGTAGTAGCAGTAGTAGTAGTAGTTGATGAATCTTTGTCAGCTGTTACTAATTAGTTTTTCTTTTCTCTTGATTTTAGCTGCATTTCATTGCAACAATTCAGAGATGATAACAATAATAATAATAATAATAAGAGAAATGCACTTTCACTATTACTCTTTGTAATAGTGATGATGCCACTCATTTACATACTGAGAAAATGCACTGGGGGCTAAAATTTACTAAATTGCGAGAAAAGATTAACCATTTAATGCACATGGACAACATCAAACTGTTTGCAAAATATAAAAAAGAATTGGAGACTCTAATACAGACAATAAGGATATACAGTCAGGATATAGGAATGGAATTCGGCATAGAAAAATGTGTCATGTTTATAATTAAAAGTGGGAAAAGACAGAAAACAGAAGGAATAGAACTGCCAAATCAAGAAAGAATCAAAATGCGAGGAGAAAAGGAAAAGTACAAGTACTCGGGAATATTGAACGCGGACTCCCTCAAACAAGTGGAGATGAAAGAAAAAAAATAAGATCAGTGTATCTCAGACAAACAAGAAAAGTTCTTGAAACTAAGCTCTGCAGCAGGAATCTCATCAAAGGGATAAACATCTGGGTTGTCCCCTTGTAAGACACTTGGGACCATTCTTAAAATCTACTTGGGAAGAACTTAAACAAATGGACCAGAGGATAAGAAAACAAATGACAATGCATTTGGCCTTACATCTGAGAGATGACATAGATAGACTATACATGTGAAGAAAAGAAGGAAGAAGAGAACTTGCCAGCATTAAAGAAAGCATGGATGCATCAATACAAGGACTTGAAGACTACATAAAAAAGAATAAAGAAGGACTTATTATAGCAGCCAGAAACAGCACAGATCAATAGAACAACTAGAAAACAGAAATGGGAAGAAAAACAACCACATGGATATTTATAGCGACAAACAAGCAAAATCTCACATGAAAAGACTTGGAAATGGCTACAGAAAGGAAACTTTAAATGAGAAACTGAATTTTTTCTAATAGCAGCACAAAACAACACCATATGGACTAACTACATAAAAGCAAAAATAGATAAGACGAAACAGAATAGCAAGTGTAGTTATGTTGTGATATAGGCGATAATCACATAAGTGGATGCAGCAAACTAGAGTAAAAAGAGTATGGGACTAGACATGACTGGGTGGGTAAGGTGATCCACTGGGAATTATGCAAGAAATTTAAATTTGAACATACCACCAGATCTTATATCCTTAAACCAGAATCTGTCCTGGAGAATGAGACACACAAAATTCTCTGGGATTTTGAAATACAAACAAATCACCTAATCCCTGCAAGACAACCAGATAGTTGATTGTTGACGAGAAAAGTACAGCCGCTGAATAGTGAACTTTACCATCCTGGTCAACTGCAGAGTGAAAATCAAAGAAGACACAAAAAGAGACAAATGCTTTTGATCTTGCCAGAGAACTAAACAAGCTATGGAACACAAAGGTGACGGTGATACCAATTGTAATTGGTGCTCTTGGATAATACCCAAAGGCTGGAGGAGATGGAAATAGGAAGACAAGCAGAGATCATCCAAACTAGAGCATGGCTCAGGTCAACTAGAATACTGAGTAGAGTCCTGGAGACTTGAGGAGACTTGCTGTCAATCAAACTCCAGTGAAAATCATTATCTAACGCTGGTGTGAAAAACACTCACGGAGTGATAAAAGTAATAATGATAATAATAATAAGCAAAGAATAAAATCAACTGGAATTTTTTATTCCATGAATCATTGTCAGCCATTATTAATCTTTGACAAGTATTAATAAACAAATAGTATTATTATCTTGATTATATATATTTATATATCTGTGGAGTGGTCCGAAAAATATGCTGGGATAAGCAAATAATACTCAAATAGTCTTGGATGAAAATGAATAACATAAATTAATTTTGTCTTTAATTGGATCATTTTGAGATGAGGCTTCTTAATCTGAGAATTAATTTTTATTTATTGCGGACGTTTCGGCCAAATTTTGCGGTAAAATCACCTGAAGAAGGCCAGAGGTGAAATTTGGCAGAAACGTAGTGAAAGAAGAAACAACACAAAAAAACTACCAAGATGAGGACAAAAAGTCCGCAATAAATAAAAATTAATTCTCATAAATCAATTTAACATATAAATTGAATTATGATAATTTCCATTCAAATAATAAAATATTTAAGTTAATGTCAGCATTCAAGAACTATAATAATAAGTAATCAATTAAACTGAATTATGAAAATAAGTAATGAATTTAACCAAACTATGATAATAAATAATCAATTCAACTGAGATTTGATAATAAATAATGAATTCAACTGAACTATGATTATAAGTAATCAATAAAACTGAACTATGATTATAAGTAATCACTTCAACTGAAACAAAAAATTAGATTAAATGAAATATCTAAAATGGGTAAAAAATATTTTTTTGAAAATGTAGTGCTTATTGCCTCATTTTTTCAAATCAGTTAAATGCTTGAGGTACAGGTTAACTATAGTCTTTACCCAAGTTTACTCTATACTTAGTCTTCATTATGAAAAAAGATTACAGCAAACTGAATTTGGAAGTAGTGATTTCCAAAGGCAAAAGTCTATTTACAAGTCACAAGTATTCAATATAACAGAAATAAATTCACTAAGTCACCCCCAGGTTTTGTTGATTGGGGCTGTAGAATACACTGACTGCATCTTTTGGAAACATTTAACTTCGTTGACTTATGTTAAATTGAATTGTTAGAAGTAGAACTGTTTGATCATTTCACTGAATGTATCTATGAAATGTGTTTAAAAATCATATATATTTAATATATATGTAAAAACAGGATTTGGCATTAAATAACCAACAATATGCCATAAAACCAAGCCAAAACCAAAATGTTTTAAGATACAGCTAAAATAAATCATATCTTTTGGACTCCTACAAGTGGACACACCAGTGTTGACTGACTTGCAAAAACTGTGTGGACACTTAATAAGTGTAATGGCTGATAGGAATGGATGGCGAGAGAGTGTCAAAGAAATCTGTACAGTCAACACACCTTGATGGTAAGGAAACTGAATAAATGAATATATTTTTAAATTTGTAAGGAATCATTTTTTTCAGATTAACAATGCATACCTTTCTTCTCTGGAATACAAACCAGCGCTATATATATATATATATAGCGAGAGTTTATCTCCTAAATTCTTAAGGCAAGGAAGAAAAGAGATGAAAAAAAAATATATATATATATAACATTAGTTGCCTATGATTATGATTTTTCACAAAAGTTTTCTTTAAGGTATTTTAGAAAAAGAAGATGTGGTAAAAATTTTAAAAAAATGGCTGATCAAGAAAGACAAGAAAGCATAATGACAAGAATGCCTAATATTTCCGATAGCTTGCACTTAAAATGATAAGAATGTCTCTGCTATTGGCATTTGTTCTAGTAAGTCGGTAATTGGTAATTAATTCTGAAAAAAAAAATGGGTATTGAAATCTAATGACTCCTGAAAAAAAAAAGATACTAAGAATTAAGAGAGACATTTTGTTACAGCAATAAACTGCAAGGGAGAGAACTCTTGCAAAACAAAAGGAAATTAGTTGTAACTTCAAGGTTTAGCCCAACACACGGACACAAATGCACACACACACACAGACACACACGCAATAAAACATCGTCTACAATTCAAAAAAGATTCTTTAAAATCTTATCTTGTAAGAATTAAGCCTGCATATTAAGAGTGAGGGATTTTTTCATCTTGCATTGTTTGATGATGAATTTTCTATGTTAAACTAAGTTTATGAAAAACGTATATGATGTTCTAACATTATATATTGTCCTAGATAATACACTTAACTGCATCTGATGGTGAGGTTTCACTTCAGGAGATCTGAAGAGTGTCGAGTAACCCTTCACTGCCATTACTCCCAAGCCCACCCAGACCAGAAATTTTAGTACCTGTTTGTGTTCCATCTATGAAGAAAATAAAAAAAACAAATCCAAAAGTGGATGAATTTATCATGATGGAAAGTCAACATTAAAACGTTTCAGTTTAAATAAACCTTCATCAGGACTTTAAGATGGTGAAAAATATTGCTGGAACAGCAATGGATGTTTTCATAAAATAACAGGAGAAAAAAGAAAATATATATACTAAGAAAGAGCCGATAACTGTTCAATTAGCATTATTTTTTCCATCTATAAAAAAACTATACAAGAAAAAAATAACCAAATGAAAAAAGTAAATTTGAACACAAAATGAATGTGATCCCCTAACCTATCGGCATAAAATAACCTTAGATGGGTTGATTTGCAGTTAAAGTTAATCAATCAATTAATAAAAGTGATATGCTAATCTACAGTAAATTGCAGTGTACCAGTCAACCTGGCATATTAGTCACTGTGCCCATTTCCTATGACGATAACCATTTCACTTAGTGTTTATAGTCAGTGCATAAACTGTTGGAAGTTTAGAGGAGGTGCCCGTGGTGTAATGGTTATCGTCGTAGGAATTGGACACGGCGATACGAGTTCAAATCCTGGACGAGACTGATTGCATTTCACATAGCACTAATACCCTTGGGAAAGGTATGAATCCAATTATTCCAGCTATGGGTAAATAGTAGGACAGACTAGGTTCTTCAGCCTTGGTGAGGCAACTAGTCTAGGAGAAGGAAAACTCTGAATTCAAACCTGTTAAACTCCGCTAAAAAATTGACCTTGTGTCATATCCTACCCGAGCGGAGGGGTTGGGTAAATAAAATAAACTGTTGGAAATAGTGTGTGATATTGCATTAATATGATACTTAATTTGCATTACAGTTTTATCATTTTATAACAATATTTGCGCTAATTTGTCAAATATGTTCACCAAACATGAGTTTGCGTTGGAAATGTTTGTGGCAGTCTGCTGGAATCACAGTAAATGGTGTATATTGATTGTCAGGTGTAACATTCCACTAGTTGACCACTCTGCAGTTACGGTTTGTATTTTAACCTTGGCATTTTAGACAACTCCGAGTTTTGTCAAGATTTTTTCAGGGCTTAAAAAGTTGACTTGTAAGCCCCAATACCAAGATCAAAGTTTGAATGGTGTATACAAGAGCAAATGACACACAGTGATTGCCAGTTTCTCTCCTTACTCAGATGACATAGAAAAATGCATATATATATATGTAGAGAGAGAGAAAGAGAGAGAGAGAGAGAGAGAGAGACCGAGAGAGACAAAGACAGAGAGAGATACATTGGGGAGAGAGTCACTGAAGACAATTCAATATCTCATTTTCTTTAACAACACTCATATATCATTCAGTTTTTTTAACATTCCCGCAACAATGTCTAAAAGTGCTCAGACTGTATGAAAAGACTATGGAAAATTTGTACACTCTTTTAATCCATATATATATATATATATATATATATATATATATATATATGTTCTCTCAGAAGAAAATGAGGAAAGTTGCCTTAAAAAATTATTAAGATATTCCATGCCCATCACAATCAATGAAATGTGTTTGCATCTATCTATCTATCTATCTATCTATCTCAGTCTGTCTGCCTGTCTGTCTGCCTATATCTATCTATCTATCTATCTATCGATCTATGTTTTTATAGTTTCATAAAAGTTTTCTTATATAATTTATTTTCATTTTATTATAATTATCATTTTATTTCAATTGTTAATTTAGTTAAAAAATATTTATTTAAAATTTTTTCCCCAGAATAAACTATGTTGGTGTTTCTCTCTAAACATTCTATTTAAGCCATCCAAAAAGACAATCCAGTTTGGCGACTTGTTGAAATAAATTCATAATAGCATAGTATTTATCCACTAAGTTTCCTTTCTTAAATATTACAGATATATATATATAGTGGATGTTTGCCAATGGTCTGGGAGACCTGGGTTCAATCCCAGGTCACGTCATACCAAAGAATTTAAAAATGATACTTGGAGGTCCAAACGTATTTCATTTGAGTGCAATTTTGAGGTCCAAACGTATTTCATTTGAGTGCAATTTACAATATATATATATATATATATATATATATATATATATATATATGTATGCATTTTTTTTATATCATCTGAGCTAGGAGAGAAACTGCCAATCACAGTATAGTATGTCATTTGCTCCTGTATCCACCATTCAAACTTTGATCTACATACATTCTATCACCAATATTGATTACTCTTTATTTATAAATATAACTAACAATATAACAACATTGTTATTATTAAATATTATCACCATTACTTTCATGCATCATAGGTTTTTCAGCTCTGTAGCAAGATCAAGGTACTTATCATTCTTTTCCCTTTCTTTCAGTTTTAATCTGTGGTCAGCCAGAATGACAAAGTCCACTATTCAGGAGTTTTGTTTTTTTTGTTGGCTATCACAAGGTCTGGTTGTCTGGCTGAGAATAAGAGATCCATTTGTATCTCAAAATAGTATCATTATTATTATTTATGCCTTTAGAGTTTTTCACATCAGCTAACACTGATGGTCTTTCACTGGAGTTTGAGTGACAGCAAGTCTCCTCAAGTCTCCAGGACTCTTCTCAGTATTCGGGCCGTTCTCAACAATGCTGTAGT
>OY757908.1:112606306-112616306 GCA_963585895.1 Sepioteuthis lessoniana | reverse complement strand
TTTTGACATTTAACTGTGTGTAAACAAAATGTGAACTTATATTAAACTGAATTAACTGAATTAGAACTGCTTGACTAAACTGAATAGCTTGAAATAGAAATGTTTTCCACAATTAAACTGTACTTACAATTAAACTGCATACTTATACTAAACTGAATTGTTTGAAATAGAACTATTTTCATAAAAATGGATTTGGCATTAAATAACCTACAAAGGTTGCCATGCCATAAAACCCAACCAACCAACCAACCAACCATCTAGATCAGAGTGGACATGGGAAAAATTGCAGTAAAGGGGTATTCCACATTCCCCAAAGCTTCAGGACTGGAGCCTCACTATTAGATGCAGTTTAGTTCCCCTCCCAGGACTCAAATTTATTTGGAGGTGAATAGAAATTAAATTTGGTTACAAGGGATGCACCAAGTAAAATGTTTAAGAAGCCCCGATCTAGAATATAAATATAGTAATTTTTATAAAGGTTCCATGAATGAAACAATGGCGTCTATTGGGTTATATACTTTATTACAGAAATTATTTTTAATCCATTTTTTTTTCAACGAGTACTTTTCCATATCACGTCATTAAGAAATTGTATAAGAAGCTCTGGACCAAACTATCTCGAAGGGATCATGTTTTCTTATATATTAAACACAGTGTACTAGATTTTATGGTTTTTCCCCCAATACTTTTAAATACTACCACAAATAAATGCTGTAATATAACTTTATTTTATTTTGGTTATATGAACTCAGCAAGTTGAACATTTGTTTTCTTTATGTTAAGAAATAAATTCACACAATCAAAAGAAAGACAAACTTGAAAAACCTTTTATCAAGTGCTTATTATCTCCCTTCCAGGCTTCTATAAACATTGAATCCCTTAAAGATAATATAACAAATATTTGTACACTTATTATTATCTCCCTTCTATTGACAGGAGACGAATGATGTTCATATCCAGTCAATGTTGAGAGCGTGTGTGTGTGTGTGTGTGTGTGTGCTCTAAATGAGTTGAAAGAGCTTCAAAGATCATCGTTAACAGTTCATTGTGGGGATGTACAAGCACATCAAACATGAGCACTGAAAAAATATGCGTTTACATGCCACCTCTGCACATGGCTTGATTTGTGTTCTAAAAAGCAGATCATTGCTTCTATTTCCTTGAAATATCTTACTTGAGTCACGTCAGTCATATACACTCCAGCATGGGTTATTTAATTCTTCATTGTCTTATTGCAATGTAAAGTAGATAAAAATATTTGGTAATGCTATATATAATATAATACATACATGTTCAGAAATATGTCTGCATATTTTACACACACACACACACACACACACACACACACACACACACACACACACACACACACACACAAAATGGATATCATTATATATTAAGCATATTTGAGATTTTCCACAAGGTTAAAAGACTGAGAAACACAGCGAGAAGCAAATTTACTCCTGAGTAGTAATTTATACAGAAGCAGATTGTAGGGTTATTACCTACAATGATGTGCCCATGCCATTATATATATATATATATATATATATATATATATATATATATATATATATTATATATAACTAAAAATAATATAGATCTCTATTTCTGACAATAGTTTCCTGAATATAAGTTTTAAATGTCTTTAATAGAAGACACAATCATGACATGAAGCTTTATTTCAGATATACAAACGTGTGAAATAAAGCTACATCTCAATTTTATATATGTATATATATATATATATTCCATGCCAAATACACATACACACATATATATATATGAAAATAGAAATTATATATATATATATATATATATATATATATATATATATATATATATATATATATGAATAAAGAAAAGACAAAACATACATATGAGGTGCATACAATAAGTTTCCAGACTTTTTTCTTATGGGCATTTAAAATTATTGTAGACTCTTGAAAATTCAATATGTTATTGCTATATATCATATGAGATGACTGACCAATTTTTATGATTTCAAGTTCAAATGAACAGCTACAACAGCAATTTGAATACACCCTACTAAAGCCTGATTTTCACAGCTGGTGAATTTCACAAATGCAATCTGACACTTTAGAAGAACAATATGCAATAAAATTCTGTTTTAAACTTGGAAAAAAATGCCAAAGAAACGTATGGAATGCTTTAGAGTGTTTTTGGAGCATCTTGCATGAATTGAGCATCAGTTTTTCAGTGGCGTAAGAGATTCAAGGAAGGCACGGAGTCTATGAGGGATGATGAGTGGTGTGGGAGGAGTAAGGAAGTCAATACACCAGAGTTGATTGGCTAAAGGGTTTGGGTTAGGGTTACTAAGTTGAGGTTTTAAGGGAGTTCAGGAAGAGATTCCTAGGGAAGAGGCCAGCACTCTTCAAATCACGTCAGTGGAATTTCCACCTGGACAAACACCAGTCCACAACTCTATCCTTGTTACAGACTATTTGACCAAGATAGGTATTAAGACAGTTCCTCGCCCTCCCTATAGTTCAGACCTTGCTCCCTGTGACTTTTGGTTATTCTCTAAGCTCAGAAGCTGTCGTTATGAGACAATTGAGGAGATGAAAGAGGCTGTGATGAAGGTCATTGACACGCTCACACAAGAGGACTTCCATGGGGTCTTCCAGAAGTTGTTTGAACGATACAACAAGTGCATTACAGTTGGAGGAGATTACTTCGAAGGGGACTAGAGTTTCATGTGTGTACTATCAATAAAAGTGCCCATACGGAAAAAGTCTGGAAACTTATCGTATGCACCTCGTATATGTTCGAAGAAATTTTTCTAGATAGTTTATACAGTTTTTTTATCATTTTTTTCATAACATTATATCTGCAATATTTTCTGTTTTCTATTAGTGCTTTTTAGCTGGTAGCTTTCTTCAGACAGAAAATTTGGTGCCCCTGCAATGCATATATATATATATATATATATATAAACTAAAAGAAATTAAAATCTCACCTTTTCATCATTGATTCATAACAATGAGTTTTATATGTCAACTGGGGAATCAAAAACAATGATTAGATGAAATTTATCATATATATATATATATATATATATATATATATATATATATAACATTGCACACACACACACACACACACACACACACACACACTGAGACAGAAAGAGAGTGAGAAGAAACTGTATGTGCACATACATGAACACACACACATGCACATATATATATATATATATATATATAGATTAAGATTTTTTAAAAAATTTGATCATGCAACACATGAAAGCACATGTGATATTTTGACCTCATTAGCCACTAACCATATTTAGTTCTACACAAGTATGTATATATAGTACTGTATATGTGAATATGAACATATGAATAAATCTCTTTGTATATAGATTTAGAGATGTCTATTTCTTAAACTCTATAAAAAGTTTGGAGGGTGTATTTTGTATATATTTACCCGAACCTTCTCCCACGAGCAGGATATGACACAAAGTCAACTTTTGAAGTGATTTTTAACAGGTTTGAATTCAGTGTATTCCTTCTCCTAGACTGGTTACCATACTAAGGTTAAGAGTCTACTCAGTCCTACAGTTTACTCATAACTGAAGGGAGAATTGTTGGGGTCATTCTTTTCCCAAGGTGTTTGCACTATGTGAAATGCAAACAGCCTCCTCTGGGATTTTCCAGCCCAGTTGGCTGGGGCTGTAGAATACACCAATTGCATCTCTGCAGAGGGGTAAGACCCCCCCTACAATGAGTGACCTGTTTACAACATTGAATAATCTGATGGAGATGCTCCAGCCTTGGAGATTTAGGGAATGTTGCCATTACTCCCAGGTCCACTCTGGCTTTGAGTGGTAGCACCTGGTAGGGTCCTATCTATAATAATCCCTGAACAGTTCTATTTAACTCATACAAGGGACAGAAACAGGTACTACTACTCTTAGGCCAGAGTAGACGTAAGGGTAATGGCAATGAAGATGAACTCTACATTCCTTTAAGCTCAGGGACTAGTTCCTCACCATTAGATGGTTTGGCAGTGGGGGGGGTGCATCTTAACCCTCTGCAGTCAGCATATCCTACATTCTCAGCTGTATAATATGATTATAAAAAAAGATAAAATGCAAATGAATAAATAAATAATTAAGTATATATATATATATATATAACACAAAATATCTGTAAACAAAATCTAACCAATTTTGGTACACATACTAAATATATATATAGATTAATGGAATCTATTTTTGACCCATGGTATAGAATTTGAATGAAGTCCTGAAATGCTAAACATGGAAAAACACAGAGGTATGATTGACAACTATTGAACTCCAGTCAATCGGAGACAATGGTACTGATTTGATTGTTTCAGCCAGGTGACCAAAATGGCTCTAGAATTAAGGCACTTCAGGTGGTGTAATGATTAGCAAGCTAAACTAGCAAACCTTCATGAGTGAGTTCGATCATCATTGGGTGCCCAATCATTATGCCTAATCTAAGCAAAAAGCTTAGTAAATTACAACATAATATATATATATATATATATATATATATTTAGCTAAGCCCTTTAAGTGTGTATTTATCGAATCCCTTCAGTATAGCCAGGATGCGACACAAGGACAATTTTTCAGTAGAGTAAAACAAAATTGAATGCAGAGTCTTCCTTCTCATTGATCTCTTAACATACTAAGGCTAAAGAACCCATTCTGCCCAACTATTTACCCAGAGAGAACAGATGGATTCATGCCTTTCCCAATGACTTTAGCCTAGAGGAAAATGCTGACAGCTTTGTCCAGAATTTGAACTTAGATGGTCAAATCCATTTACGAAGGCAAAAAGTCTTATAGTACAAGCCTCCTGTCATAACCCAACAAAATGGTTGCAAACAAAGCCCAACCAATTTCGATACACATACATGATATATACACACGTACACCTGAGGCCTTTATACATATACAGAGCCTTACAAATTAACTGTAAACAAGATTTGATATGTATTCTTAAAAGTAAGGGTAAAATACACACTTGCAGAGACACATATACACATCAAGCAAAACAATAACATGTTTACACACACACTATAACTACCTCTTTCAGTGAACACATTAATTGAAAACATGCATATAATTTTATTCACATAGGGCTAAGAAAACACACACACTCACATGTGCACACACGCACGCAAGTAAAGAGGCCCAGCCTCCCTGGAGATTGTTTATTAAAACCAAGGAAGTGCGTTTTTCTTCCCACTTACACTCCAAATGTCGTCGTTTCCTTTTTCCCTCTAATTAGATTCATTTGAAAACTGTTCATGCACTTGGGGTCTGCAGCAGAGCAAACAACAAAGTTTACAGGACAAGCCGAGCAGAAAATATCAAGACTTGTTTGTAAATAAAAGAAAGCATCAACACAATTTGATTATGTCATGTATTATCAGATTAAAGATCGGTGTTGTATTACTTCCATATTTCCTCTGCTTTTATTGTTAAATTTCATAATTTATTCATTTTTTTTTTTTAATAGCCATATAATCACTCTGCCACACTTTCTTACACACACACACACACACACACACATTTATAGGATGGGATAGCCGTAATAACAAGGTTGATAGCAATAATTTTTACTATCTTAGGGTGAGTCAAAAGTTTTAGAATATTTTAGTATGTGCTAAATTGCAGCATGTATATCACATGACTGAACCAGTTTAAGCCATGGCGGTT
Source organism: Sepioteuthis lessoniana (assembly GCA_963585895.1). Classification (NCBI taxonomy): domain Eukaryota; kingdom Metazoa; phylum Mollusca; class Cephalopoda; order Myopsida; family Loliginidae; genus Sepioteuthis; species Sepioteuthis lessoniana. The sequence continues at coordinate 112,610,590 of OY757908.1, read as the reverse complement.
CTCGCTGTGATAGGTAGTACCCCGGTAGTTGGTGTGCTAACATGTACATTGCTTCACCCCACCCCCATATGTGAGTTGAAAACCACATAGATGTATGAGTTATATCATCTAATATGAAAATTGATGCTTTTTAAGTAATAATACTGAGAAAGCAACCAAAAAAAAACATTTGTTGGGCGAAAGGTGAAAGTACAGAAGACCTCAATACAATAACCAGATGACTGATAAAATTTTGCTCAGATTGCAAGAACTTTGATGATCAGGCGAGGTTAGGTAGGCCTAAAACTGTGGATTCTTTGTCTGTGCTCCAAGCCAGAGAGAAGCAAAACCTGTAAGTAGTACTTAGAGAGTATCAGGCGAGCTCAGCATTTCACTGTCCAGTGTGGTTCACCACCTTCATGACCTTAGCAAAAGCAACCAGAGTGACCAAATTGTGCCTCATGTTGCCAAAATATTGCAAAACTTTTGATTCGCCCTTTTATTTTTTCCCCACCACATAACTATTATTACAACTTTATTCTTAGCAGGTTTTTTCACTCCAATCATAACTAGGTTTGGTTTGGTTTGGTTTGGTTTGGTTCGGGTATGTTTTATGGCATATCAACCCAAGTGGGTTATTTAATGCCAAATCCTTTTTATACATATATATGTTGTATATTTTATACATGATTTGCATTGCCCAGTCGGATGGGGCTGTAGAATTCACCAACGAGTGTACTGGATATGATACTAAACAACCTGATGGTGAGGTTCCAGTGATGCTGGGGCTTTGGGGGATGCGGAGCACCCCTTCATTGCCATTGCTCCCAGGTCCACTCAGGCCCGGCGTGATAGCACCTGATAGGGCCCTCTCTATGGGTTAAATAGAACTAAACTGCGTACTTATGCTAAATTGAATTGTTTGAATTAGAACATTTGACTAAACTGAATAGCTTGAAATAGAAATGTTTCTGACAATCAAACAGCGTACTTATGCTAAACTGAATTGTTTGAAATGGAACTGTTTTTAACATTGAAACTTTACTTATGCTAAACTGAATTGTTTAATATAGAACTGTTTTGATATCTAACTGTTTTTATCATTTTCTATAATAAGTATTATTATCCTCTTTAGGGGTTTTCATATTACCACTAACTGAAAGTTTTCAATAAAGTCTGAGTGAAAGCAAATCACCCGGACTCTTCTAAATATTCAAGCCAATCTCAGCAATGCTGTAGTCTATATATATATATATATATATATATTGTCATCCACTGACAGACTGTTTTATTGCATCACAACTCTTCAGTGTGGCTAGATACGGAGGACACTTGAAGCTGGGATCGAAATCCGCCCAACTTTACATACATTAGACTTAGTATTATACAGCTCAGCCAGCAAATCGGGAATTATAAGGCATTATGTAGGAGCTTTTGTTTTTATATATATATATATATATATACACACACACAGACATACACACACATGCAATCTAAGGAAAAAGTAATAGCACACCCAATAACTAGATAGATAGATAGAAATAGGCATAGATAGATAGATAGATAGATGTAGAATGGGTCAGAAGTAATAGATCAGTAAATAATATTTTTGCCAAGTGGTTGTTTTAAAAAAAATATTTACTTTTGTTTGTAATTGACTGGCTTGTTTCTTCTTTTCATAAACACATACCTACACAATAGATTTAGAGCTAAATGAAAAAAGCCATTGATTTTATATTACAAATATTTATTTTTCCGCATAATCTTCTTACTTGTCAATGCACTTAATCCACTGTGCTGATCAAACAATACAGAGTGATGATTACATATCGAAATTTACTAACAAACTTAGTGATCCATCCTTGTGAGTGGGTGAGTGTTGTAGATTAGATACATCATTTAACATATTGTGAAGTAGATTCATTGTTTTCTTTTAGGGATAGTCCTTTCTTATCAATATATATATATATATATATATATATATATATATATATATATATATATATATATATTATCAATGAATATATGGATTTTAATTGATTAATTTCACGTGCTTAATATATGCATGACTGAGAGAGAGAGAGAGAAAGAGAGAGAGAAGTAATGAACAAAGGTATGAACATGTTAAGATAGAAAGATATATGAACAGAATGAGATAGATAGATAGATAGATAGATAGATAGATATTAATACACTGAGATAGATATGAATACATTAAGATAGATAGATAGATAGATAGATAGATAGATATGTATATTATTTATCCAGCAATTTTTTCAAGAAAAACGCACACTAACTTTGAACTTAACACGAACAACATTTTTTTCTGAAAATTATTGTAAACAGAAAAAAAAAAGATGTAATGAAAAACTGTTGTTTTTCCCAAATTGGAGAGTTCAGAAACAATCCAGGAATTTATAGAATCTCATTCCTTCATTAATATTTTGAATAAACAATAAAGATAAAAAATTGATCATGATCTGGACTTTTTAATTATTTAAGGTAAACAAATGACATACCACCATTCTTATGGAACCAATCATACATTCAATTTCATATATATATATAACAAAACGGCTGGAGAAGAAACTAGATGGCAATTACACAAGAATGCTGCGTGCAATCCTGAACAAGTCCTGGCAGCAACACCCCACAAGACACCAACTGTACGGCCACCTGCCCCCTATCACGAAAACTATTCAAGTTAGGCGAACCAGACATGCAGGACACTGCTGGAGAAGCAGAGATGAACTCATAAGAGATGTACTCTTATGGATCCCCACACATGGTCGCGCAAAAGCAGGACGACCAGCTCGAACGTACATTCAGCAGATATGTGAGGATACAGGTTGTTGTCCTGAAGACCTACCTAGGGCGATGAACGATAGGGAGGAGTGGCGAGAGAGGGTCAGGGATATCCGTGCTGCCAGCACGATATGATGATGATGATGATATATGTATAACCACAATCGACATCACTCAAGTCTATAGATATTTTCCACCCTGTTCTTTCCTTGTCTATCTCTTGTCTTTAGACTTTTTCCCTCCATTTATACCTTTTTACATCTTTGCCATTATATTATCTATTTCCTTAATGACTAAAATGTAGAAAAACTCAAAAAAATTTTACTCTGAAGAAGTTCATCCTTGAATAAAGAGCAAAAAATTACCACTAAACCAATCGTAAGTGTTTGATTTATCCACTTTTCCATTCATTTTTATCATCTTGTCAGATTCACCTAAATCTACCATTTCTCCATATATATATGTGTGTGTGTGTGTGTGTGTAGTTAGGCAGCAGTCATTCATTTAAACGTGTTTCATTTGATAATAAAAGTTGGCAACCATAGTCGAGCATGACCAGAAGGCTCCCTTTTCAATAGCTTCTACACCAAGGCATGAGGAAGGGTGCTACTCCTTTCCCTGGATCATTAAATAATAAAGACAAATTTTGTCTGTATAATTTATTTAAGATCCTTTCAAGTCTTCAGATAAGTGTTTTAGTTTCAGGTTAGAATTGGTAGATGAATTTCCCAAAATTGTCCAGAGCGCTTTTGGACCCTTCATAGGCCATCATCAGGGATTGCTTGCTTGTGTAAGGTGTGTTTGTTTTTTGAAAGAGTTTTGAAAGTTTTTGAAAGTTTATACCATAACAAAAATATGGGAATGCACAGTTGGATAAAATTCACCAACCAATTCCAACCTGAAACTAAGACGCTTGAAAGGATTTTAGATAAATTATACAGACAAAATTTGTCTTTATTATTTAATGAAACATGCTTAAATATATATATGTAAACAAAACAAATTTGATACATCAGTGTTTAAATTTCCTTCACTTGTGCTGGTTTCCTCATGGCTATGTGGTACAAACAAGGACATTTCAGAAAAATTGATATCATTTTGCAATCTATTAACTGGACCAATTCCCATTCAAGTTATCTCAAATTTTAACTGCATGTGTAGAATCTACTCAAAATTTGATGTCTAGTGCTTTATGTTTCTTCCTTTTCTGGTATAGAAATACTATTCACAGGAAAAGTAAAATTGTTTTTATATTAAACATAGAATTTTGAGTTTTTTTCTACACATGTAAAAATTTAAGACCATTCAAACAAGAATTAATCGAGTTATTAGGTTATGAAATAATATGAATTTTTCTTAAATATATCTGGGAGGGATAGCAATAAAGGGTTACTCTGCATTCTACAAAGCTCCAGCATTACCAGAGCCTTGCCATCAGATTGTTTAATGTCATAATCAGGACACTCATTAGGGAGGTCTTACCCCTCTGCAGAGATGCAG
>OY757908.1:112591306-112601306 GCA_963585895.1 Sepioteuthis lessoniana | reverse complement strand
ATTTTGGGTTCTACTTTCTTCTAACAGCTCCCAATTTATTTCTTTATTTCATGCACACCTTCAGATGTCAGTCTTTTCATGATATACAGAAAGTATACATCATATGCAACATCCTTACCGATTTTATAGTGCCACTCACACAGGGGAGATAATTAAGTGACCTGAAAAAAAAATCAGTAAGTTTTTTCAAAAAATAACTAATGCATTATAAACTTCATTCATTGATTAATAAACAGAGAAAATTTCATTAAAATCTGATAATTCTCTGATTTTTAGTGATTTTTTTTTAAATCTGGGGTAATGATTAGTTATAAAATGAGAGGTCCATAGCAGCTATGTGGTTAATATCTAATATACACACACACACACACACACACACACACATATATATATATATATATATATATATATATATATATATATATGGAACTACACAAAAATTCTTTACCCAGTTGACTGAGGCTGTAGAATACACTGACTGCACCTCTACGGAGGGGTGAGACCCCCCCCCCCCCATTGAGTGTCCTCAATATGACACTAAACTATCTGATGGTGAGGTTGCGGTAATGCTGGGGCTTTGAGGATTGCAGAGCACCCCTCCATTGCCATTGCTCCCAGGTCCATTCTGGCCCGGCATGGTAGCGCCTGATAGGGCCCTATCTATGGGTTAAATAGAACTAAACTGCATACTTATGCTAAACTGAATTCTTTGACTCAACTGAATAGCTTGAAATAGAAATGTTCTGGACAATTAAACCATACTTACATTTAAACTGCATGCTTATGCTAAACTGAATTGTTTGAAATAGAACTGATTATTTACATAAAAATGGATTTGGCATTAAATAACCTACAAAGGTTGATGAGCCATAAAACCCAACAAACCAACAAAAATACTGCATGGTGTTTTTGAGTAAATACTGGAAGTGGCACCCCCTCAAAAAAGCAGCTGTGTGGCTACTTGCATCCTATCTTACAAAACCATCCACGTAAGATGGACAAGATATGATGGGTACTGTTAGAAGCAAAGATGAACTCAAAAGTGAAGTTGTCCTTTGGGTTCCAGCACATGGACACACCAGTGTTGGCCGACCAGCAGACACTTATATCATCAGTTCTGTACTGACACCAGATGCTTGCAAAAGAACCACCTAAGAGCAATGGATGATCGGGATGGATATGGAGAAAGAGTCAAAAGAATCCACACTATCAGTACGACTTGATGGTGATGATATATATATATATATGTAATATTGTTCTTTCTGCAGTTCTCTCTCTCTCTCTCTCTCTCTCTCTCTTTCTCTCTCTCTCTCTGCCTCTCTCTGTCTATCTCTCTCTCTCTCTCTCTACACACATATACATACATATATATATTGTAGTATTCCCTCTAAAACTTTTCCTCATCCACTCTTTCTCTCTCTCTCTCTCTATATATATATATATATTCCAAGGAAAGTAGTCTAAGGATTAGACAATTAAGTAATAATCCAAGGGGAATAGGAATATCCAGCTGAGTGCTCAATGTCAACGGCTATCGAATTCATAATTAATTTCAGATTAAAAATACATCTGGATTATATTCAAATATATAACAGAACTGGGCCATTGGCCTAATGAGAAGAGTGTTTGCCAATGGTCTAGGAGACTGAGGTTCAATCCTAGGTCAAGTCATACTAAAGACTAAAAAAATGGAACTTGATGCCACCTTGCTTAAAACTCAGCATTATATGGTAAGCTTCAAGAGTAAAGGGGAACAATCCAGGGAAAGTAGTAGCACCCTCCCCACCTTGGTGTAGTAGCTATTAAAAAGGGAGCCTTCGGGTCACCTTTGACTAAAATTGCCAACTTTACTTACTTACATAACTATTTTTTCTCCATCTGAAAAAGGTCATTTTATAGACCTGAAATAAATTTATAATGGAACTACAAAAGTGAGTGTTTTTCTTTCAATTTTACATATATATATATATATATATATATTGTATTGTTCCTGCAACAGTTTTCTTTCTCTGTCTCTGTCTCTGTCTCTCTATCTTTCTCTCTCCCTCCTTCTCTCTCTCTATCTAACTTTCTCTCTCTTTGTCTCTCTATCTAACTTTCTCTCTCTCTCTGTCTCTCACTCAATCTAACTTTCTCTCTCTTTCTCTTTCTAACTTTCTCTCTCTTTCTCTCTCTCTCTATCTATCTATCAAACTTTCTCTCTCTTTCTCTCACTATCTAACTCTCTCTCTCTCTCTCTCTCTTTCTATATATATATATATATATATATATATATATATTAAATGAGAAAAAATAAGTGGAAAAGTGGATAAACCAAAACACTGACTTCAAAAATGATTTTTCGTCTTTATTTCAAAAAGATTTATTGTAGTATTCCTTTTACAGATCTCTCATTGGCCCAGCAGTTAGAGTGTTTGCCTAAAGGCCCGGGAGACCGAGGTTCAATCCCAGGCCGAGTCATACCAAAGACTTTAAAAATGGTACTTGATGCCTCCTTGCTTAACACTCAGCATTATAAGGTACAGATCAAGGGTAAAGTGGAGCAGTCCATGAAAAGGACTAGCGCTCATCCCTACACCTTGGTGCAGTAGCAATTGAAAAGGGGAGCCTTCGGGTCACCCTTGACTATGGTCGCCAACTAACTTTTTCCTTTTACAGTTCTCTGCTTTCATATAATGCAAATAACAGAAATAAACTTAGCTAAGTCAGCAACAAGCAAACTGCAATTATACAATTGTTGTTTATACAGAGTATCTCACTCTTTGAATAGAAATTATTTATAATCAACAGAATCTGCCATCATTTTTAGTTGTAACATCACATCTGGAGGTGCTCATGGTGTAATGGTTATCATTATAGGAAATGGACGCGGTGACATGAGTTTAAATCCTAAATGAGACTGATTGGGAAAGGTATGAATCCAAAGGTATGAATCCAATTATTCTCCCTCCAGCTATGGCTAAATAGTAGGACAGACTAGGTTCTTCAGCCTTGGTGAGGCAACTAGTCTAGGAGAATGAAAACTCTGAATTCAAACCTGTTAAACTCCGCTTAAAAATTGACCTTGTGTCATATCCAGCCCGAGCAGAGGGGTTGGTAAATATGGTCACATCACATCTGAACATTCAAAGCTGTCAACAAGACCACAGATGTCCATTGTGTGATATAGAACCATTTTCCACAATCCTTCAAAGTATCTGACTATTTGAGAAATGGTTTGGTTTGGTTTCTTCATTTAATGGCATATTAACCTTTGTAGGTTATTTAATGCCAAAGCCATCCTTGTAGAAGACCAGTAGTGGTACTATTTAACCAATAGCTGGAGGGATAAGAAGGTTTATATCTTTCTCAAGGGCATTAGTCCAAAAGTAAATGTCACTGCACAAACAGAGTTGAAATTCGCTTTCTACAATGTCAGAGTTCAGCATGTTAACCAAAAGGCCATGAGAACTTCTCTCTCACAAAATGTATCCAGAGTGTATGCAAATGCAGAATAAATAAGTGGAATGGTATATATCTATATAGATCATGATAATATACATATATCTATATATCTAATATAGCTTTAGGTCATTGCTTTTTTAGTAGGGCTGACAACTTTTCATCGCTTCCTCATAAAAGAAAAAAAAAAAACTTTGTTTTTGGAATATCAATATTTGAGTAAGCTACACTTGCATGCATTAAGATCTCGACCACAGATTCTGAGTGCAGGGTAGAATGGAAAAGGAAGACAAGGAAGTGTGTTTGGAGGTGGGGTGCAGCCAACAAAATCAAATTCAGACACACGCATGAGAGAGTGTTCATAAGCGTGCATGCATGTATTCTCTTTTGTTGATTAAATTACAATGCAAACCTGTTTATTCATGAAAAGAAATGTCGTTTCTTAAAAACAATTTAATTTTGTGCTGCTTATTTTGGCTTTTGTTTTTTTTTAAAAAAAAAAGAATGTTGAAAGAGAAGGGTGTTGACCATAATCTGGCAAAATATTCCCCTTTCATTTCGACATAACTTGTTCAGTGTTTTAAATTTACATCCTTCTTGATAACATTTTTTTTCCTGGATTTCGATTTCTTTGTTTAATGGTTTATCAACATTTATGGGTTATTCAATGCCAAAGCTATCATTGTAGAATAGGAGTGTTACTATTTAACACATAGCTTAGGGAATAAGGGAGTTCATGCCCTTATGAAGGGTATTAGTCTGAAAGTGAACATAATAGCGCAATCAAAGTTTGTACTTGCTTATTGCAGGTTTGGGCTTCTTTGTTTAATGGCATATTAGCCTTCATGGGTTATTTAATGCCAAAGCAATCCATGTAGAAGAACGCAGTGATACTATTTAACCTATAGCTGGGGGAATTAAGGGGTGTATACCTTTTTCAAGAGTATTAGTCAGATAATGATCATGATAATATACATATTTATTTTGTGGCCCTAGAGGTGACCGTGTCCTCTGTAAAGAGTACAGATGTAACTTACAAGACACATTGAGGTTAATTGGTAGTGCAATTACCATGACTTGTTAATTTGGCATCACTTGTGTGCAATATGAACTGTTGGCTCAGTTGTAAAGTTTTGGCTCTGCAATCTGCGGTCGCTGGTTCAATCTCTAGTGGTGGAGATCATGGTATACACCGCTGATGAGACATAATAAGGTCGAAACAGCTGTCCTGTGTTTCTGTATGTCATGTGTAAGTGTTCGCCAGATTTTCTGGTCATAGTAATTCAATTCACAATATAATTCCTCTACTTAAAAAAGAAATATATATATAGATTTGAAGCATCATATCATATTGGAAGAGTTACTTTGACCAATGGAAAACTTGATCGAATATAAGAGTTGTATGGCAAGGAAGAAACACTTTTGAAGAAAATGAATGTTTCTTTCATTGTTCATTTCTGTGCTTATAAATACAGCTTCAATCTTAATACATTGTGAATACACACACGCACACATACACACACACACACACCCACAATAAGACAATCATAGGTATATTGAGTTAAAAGCATTTTTTTAAAAATATTTTTTATAAGTAGGATTTTTTTATTCTGCTCTTATATAGAGCACTTTTAACTTTAATTGTAAAACAAACAATCAAGATATTCTTTCATTTATCTCTCATTGCAATAGATAGATAGATAGATTGATAGATACGTAAACCAACTGAGATAGATAGATAGATCCATAGATAGATAGATAGATAGATAGATAGGCAAAGATATAGATATATTTATATATAAATTCTAGTAATATATAAAACATTCTTATCTACCTAAGTCTATTCCTATATATATATATATATATGTATATATATACATGTATCTATGTCTCTTCATATCTATCTATCTATCTATCTATCTATCAATCAATCTATCTCCATCTGTTCATAAATTTCTATCTATATGAACATCTACATGAACAGATGGAGATAGATGGATAGATAGACATTGATGAACAATCTGATATATATATATATATATATATATATATGTATGTGTGTGTGTGTGTGTCTGTGTGTGTGTGTACGTGTATATGAATAGATGCACACAAACATGCACACACACACACACACACACACACATATATATATATATATATATATATATATATATATATATATATCAGTCTATTCATCTCTCTCTCTCTCTCTCTCTCAGTAATAACTATTTGCCAATCTCATTCTACTCATATTTCATCAATCTAACAAGCTAGCAATCTTTATGCATATCTGTTCCTTTGTTTCTAATAAATATAATCTGTATTTACACGTTAATCTCTTGACTTTTGTGATTTTTTGAAAGGAAAATGAAATATTACACATATATCTCACCTGCATAATAATTTTTGCTCAGGTCTTTCTTATAGCCAAAAAAAGTGAATTGGCACACCCACACTGAAGCTGGGTGTGGTCTTTGAGTTTGAGAAAAGGTGACTGTTACAGCAACGAAAACCCCCCACACATGCACATACATGAACACAAAGATACATACACACACACACTCACACAGATACACAAGCGCACACACAAACACATATATAGATACATACACATAATTGTGCATACATAAACAATCTGAAATAAAAATACACCTACGCAAACACACACACACACACACACACACACACACACACACTGGACAAAAACATACACAACACATATAAAAAACACACTCTCTCATGCAAAAACACACATGTACCTAAATGCATACACATGTGCACACTTATAAGTAAATACAAACACACACACACAAACAATACATATAAATACTTACTTTCCTATGCAAACACACACACACACACACACACACACACACACACACACACACACACACACACACACACACATGCAGAAATACACATATGTAGACACAGTTTTCACATTCAGAAACACATGAATACACAAATGCAGACAAACACACACAAACACACATATCTAAATGCATAATCTCACATACAAAACCAAAAACACCGACTCTACACTACACACAAACATACAAATGCACACATGTAAACACACATGCAAACATACTGATACACAAAAACAAGTGCACAAACACGTAAACACACACACACACACACACATACACACACACACACACACACACACACACATACACTCAGAGATGCTCAAATACAAACACACACACACACACATGCAAACAAACGCATACACACACATGCATATACACTCAAATAGATACACAAATACAGTTGCACAAACATACATACAAACAGCCTTATAAACACTCTATCACATGCAAAAACACATACGCACACGTATGCACACTTACACAGAGATGCAAATGTAAACACACAAACACATATATAAACATACAGTCTTACATACAAATAAACACATAACCACAGAAAAACGCACACATATACAAACACAAAGACATGCTGCCACGCACGCACACACACACACACACACACACACACACACACACACACACACACACACACACACAAATACACATGCAGATACACAAACACACATATAAACACAAATGCACAAGCACGTGAAGGCACAAATACACATGCAGATATACAGATACGCAAGCACTCATATACAAACATACACTCTCATGTTCAGAAAGAACCCACACAAAAACACCCACTTACACAAACAGAAACACATGCACACTTAAATACACACTCACGCACACATGCACATAAATTCATATGTATAGGCACACATACACACACATACACACATACACAAATACCCAAATGCACACACACACACATACACACACAAACACACACACACATACACAAATGCACAAAGACCCAAATGTGCACACACACACACACACACGCTCACACACACACACAAACACACATACACACATTCACAAAGACCCAAATGTGCACACACACACACACACACGCTCACATACACACACAAACACACATACACACATTCACAAAGACCCAAATGCACACACACACACACACACACACATACACACACACAAACACACACACATACACACATGCACAAATACCCAAATGTGCACACACACACACACACACACACACACACACACACACACACAGAGGCATACAAATTTATATTAAATATTCACTTCTCTTTTCTTCCCTGTTTTTTTTTTTATATAAACTTGTAATCTTTCTTTTCTCCATTTTGTTTCCTTTTATTTATATAATTTTTTCATTTCTTTCATTTTTCCGTCATTCGTTCATTCCACGGCAAGTTTGGGAATTGAAAAGTTGTTGGCATTGTTATTGAATTTTGATAGGAAGCACCCAACTGAGTACTGACTCAGCGTTATATAAATATAGAAAATTATATTAAACATGCAAGGTTATCCGATGTTGTCGGGGTTAAAATAAATGGTGGTATCTTCAGCGTTCTTTCATCAAATTTGCTTTTAAGTCAAAGTGTTCATAGAGTTATAAGTTTATTTGTTTTTGTTTAATAAAAAAGGAATTAGCTCATTTCTGATTAGATGTTTCTTTTAAGTGTAGACATTAAATTTATTGAAAAATTACATAAAATTGGATTTTTGCAAGTCAATGTTTTGAAAGCATCAAATTAACATGTAAATAAACTGATCGCTGTTTAAGTTCTCCAAATGTTTGAGAAGTATTTCCTACATCATTGGCCCATTGGCATTGTGGGTAGAGTGTTTGCCAATTACCTGGGAAAACTAAGGTTCAATCCCAGATTGAGTTATACCTAAGACTTAAAAAATTGCTACTTGATGCCTTCTTGTTTAACACTCAGCATCAAGGGTAAAGTGGAGCAATCCAGGGAAAAGAGTAGTGCCCTCTCCTACACCTCAATGTAGTAGCTATTGAAAAGGTAGCCTTTGGGTTGCCCTCAACAACAATCAACCAACTTATTTACGTATATATATATATATATATATATAAAGCTTTGGCAGTACATATACTAAAAAGTATATGAAAGAATTAAAAAATTGAAAATTAAAAAGATAAAAAGCTACAAAGAAATATTCCTATTCGTCTTATCATTTTTGTTCCTCTGTCTCTCTTCAAATATATATATACATATATATATAGAGAGAGACACTGAGAGAGAGAGAGAAAGAAATAGAATATCACCTATAAATAAGTCTACTCGCAAGCAATTTTCTATAAAAAGTTCATTTTTTTGTAAACTAAAGATACCAGAGAATGGCGACTGTAGTCTAGTACGACCTGAAGTCTCCTTTTTCAATAGCTACCACACCGAGATGTAGGGGAGGGCACTGCTCCTTTCCCTGGATTGCTCCACTTTATCCTTGAGCCTTACTTTATAATGCTGAGTGTTAAGCAAGACGGCATCAAGTATCATTTTTTGAGTCTTTGGTATAACTCGACCTGGGATTGAACCCCAGTCTCCTGGACCATTGGCAAACACTCTACTCATTAGGCCAATAGACCATTAAAACAGATATTATTAAGTATTATTCATCACCAAAATCTAAAGTACAGAAACTATGTAACCAAAAATTTGAATATATAACCATAAAATTCTTCATGGTAAATATTTTTTCAAACCAAGCTTCTTCTCAGCTTAAAACTTTTAGTGCTGTAGAGTTTGGTAAGTAATAATACCTAATAATACTCGTATTATGTTTTGTTTGCTTAGCTCACAATACAGTACAACCATACAAGGTGCTCTTCATTTACTAAGATTAAGTTAGTTTGGTACAAGGCTAAAAATATGGGTACCAATTGAGAATCAAGCTTCCTAACAATGTCTACAATAACTGACAAATCATTACATTGCGAAGCACTGTTTATTTACTAAGCTTGGTTTTAACTTAGCACAAGGCTAGAAGTATAGGGAACCCAGTGAGAATCAAACACAATTGTAATGGTCAGATAAGTTAGCTTGCTAACCATCATACAATGGGGAATGTCCTTATGATGTAATGGTTAAAGCAATGGACTCCAGAATCGTAGTAAGTGAGTTCGAACTCCAGGCACGCTATTACCTTCACTTTCAGACAAATACCCTTGGGAAAGGTATGAAGCCCCTTATCCTCCCAGCTATGGGTTAAATAGTACCACTAGTTCTCCTAGAAAGATGAATTTGGCATTAAATAACCTACAAAGACTTATATACCATTAACCAATGAAGTCAAGTGAAGCCATCATACCATTTGTTGGTGTCCACAAAGACTTAAGGTGTGCCTAATATTTTAACAATTGTTTTTGCATTGGTTTATATTGATATGTAAATGAACGCACACACATAGATAGGTATATTATCATGATCATTATTTGATAGCACTGAGTCTCTTGGCTCTCTCTCCTTATCATCCATCACTCCTCGTAGGTCTTCTAGACTGTATCCGGTGTTGGAACAGAGCAGACATATATAAGTCTTTGCTGGTCAGCCAACACTAATAGGCACAAAATTAAATTCTAACTATGCCTCTTACCAATTAACCAATTTCAAATATATTGCATCATATCATTGATGTCTATAGGAAGAAGGGGAGTGCACATACACGTTCAC
>OY757908.1:112576306-112586306 GCA_963585895.1 Sepioteuthis lessoniana | reverse complement strand
ATATTACCTTCGTAATTGTTAGGTTTCTTCAGTGTCTTTATTTTTGATTGCAGTCGTCATTATTGTATTTCTGTTACTTACACTTTGGCCAGCCACGGTGATGACGGCGTGGATCTGGTTGGGTATGGTTCCTTGTGGAGACACTAGTCAGTTGAGGCTGCCTAGTACAGATGCCGGGGAAGCCTAGAATTCGTTTCACATAGCCGAGACTGATTTACTCCTCAAGCCACAGGAGGCTGTCCCCCCCAGACTCTAACCTGCCTTGGAGGGGCAAGGTTTATCACCTGGTGCCTAAGGCACCCTTTTTTAGGGGAATGCTGATGGGGCCCAAGGCATTTTTGGGGATTCCGGGCGTGTCTGGGCTATGGCCCAGTATCTTGGGCCCACCTTAAAAAGGCCTTGTCCCACACTCACTCGTTTGGTGGGGAACGTGATAGACACTATCTTTATTTTTAATAGCATATCAATTTTCATGGGTTATTTAAAGCCAAAGCCATTGAGAACAGAACTGATATTATCTAACTCACTGCTGAGGGAATAAGGGGTCTCATGCCTTTCCCAAGGGTCGTAGTCTAAAAGTGAACATAATAGCACAACTGGAATTTGAACTCTCTTACTTCAAGGCTACCTGATAGGGCCCTGTCTATGGGTTAAATAGAACTAACAGCATTCTTATGCTAAAATGAATTGTTTGAGTAAACTGAATAGCTTGAAATAGAAATGTTTTTGACAATTAAACCATACTTACATTTAAACTGCATACTTATGCTTAATTGAATTATTTGAAATAGAACTGTTTTTTGACATTAAAACTGTATTTACACTAAACTGAATTGTTATATATAACTGCTTGAATAGTTTGAAATAAAATGTTTTTGACAATTAAACTGTGTACTTATGCTAAACTGAATTGTTTTAAATAGAACAGATTATTTACATAAAAATGGATTTGGCATTAAATAACCTACAAAGGTTGATACACCATAAAACCCAACAAACCAAACCTTCAAGGCTACAATCGAGCACATTAACTATTATTCTATGGGTACTTCCTCCTTTGTAATCATTAATGGTTTATCTAAGATCTTGAAAAATTAAATAGCTATTACTAATGTTTAATCCATATTATAACAATTAGAATTTTACATATTTCCATCTTACCATTACACAGTAAATAATGGCACAGTATTGGTTTGGTTTGGTTTGGTTCAGCTTTATGGCATATCGACCATTGTAGGTTATTCAATGCAAAATCCTTTCTATATATATATCCAATATATGATTTCTAAGTACATTTTCAAGATAAAATTTTTAAACAAGCAGGAGCTTCGTTTTTTTTTGCACTTAGTTAAATGGTTTCACTTCATTTCAAATAATTTAGTTTTGCATTAGTTCAGTCTTGTTTACACACAGTTATTGGTTTAAATATAGTTTTTTTGTTTGTACACAGTTAAATGTAAACACTGTTCTATTTCAAACAATTCTGTTTAACTTAAGTAAAAGTTGGTTTGTTGATTGTTTTGTTTTATGACATATCAACCTTTTCGGGGTCATTTAATGCCGAATTAAGTCATTTTGATAAAAAGTTTCAAACAATTCAGTTTATTATTAGTACATATTTTTGTTTACACCCAGTTAAATGTCAAAACACTTCTAATTCAAGCAATTCAGTTTAGCATAAGTATGAAGTTTAGTTCTATCTGACCCATAGAAAGGACCTTATCAGGTGCTATTACTCCGGACCAGAGTGGACCTGGGAGTGATGGCAATGAAGGGGTACTCCGCATTCCCCAAAGCTCAAGCATTATTTGGAGCCTCACTATCAAATTGTTTGGTGTCATTTCTTTGACACTTATTGTGGGAGTCTTACACCTTTGCAGAGATGCAGTTGGTGTATTCTACAGCCTCAACTAACAGGGCCAGGCTTATTTTAGAGGTATTTTTGTTTGAGCAATAATATCAAAATGCATACAGAATAAATAATTCTATTTACCATCTTAATGATAATCATATGGCAATCAGCATTCAAGCTTATCCTGATCTTTATAATTTCTGGAGAGAGACAACTATAATTAAATTTTATAAACATGATATGACTTTGTATTGAGCTTTACGCAAGTAGTGACGAATCAGGTTATTGTGAAAATAAGGAATAACTACACAAGATAGTGCTTACAAGAGGAATCTTATAGATCAGGGGTGTCAAACATACAGCCCATGATGAAGGACCAGCTGCTGCGGGGTTGCATCTGGCCCTCAACATTACTTGGAAAAGTGTAAAAATTATAGTATACATGATAAGTTAAAACCTCCTGTGATTAATAAAACATAAAGACTTGTGAAGGTATTTCATTCTATATCCACTATATGATACTATAAAAGAGTCTAAAGCTGTATGAATTATACTAATTCCAGTGAGTTTTCAATTGGTCAATGCACCTCTGAAATTCTTCTTTTGATATGAAGTGAAACTGTGCCATCATATTTCTCTGAATGTCCCCCATGTCCTTAAACCATACCCTTGTACAGATACTACATACTGATGTAATATAATGGCCGAGGGATTTCGTTTTATGCCTGTGGGTTTAGTTAGGCTGAGAACCTTTCGGCTCAGCACATGGGTTAGTTAGGTGCAAGCTTGAGTGCAGGTGTTTACACGCACGCAGGGAGGATGTGTCATTCATAGATGTCAAAATAAAAATCTGATAGAAAGATTGACCAGTGGATGTGAATGACGTCATGCACCAGAAGCGCACGCGCGGAGGATTTCGAAGGATTTTGAAAAAGTCAGTTAGTAGAGTAGAGTCCTGCCTCGGAAGAAGACGGTTGGCTTTCGCTTGCTCGCTGAGGCCTTGGGCAGGTGTTGCACGTGTTGGTTGTTGGGGGGCAGATGGAAAAGCCAGAATAGAAAGAATGTGTATCTCTATCTTTATGTCGAAGAACCTTTAAACTCAAAGGTAATAAAAAGTTTTGTACCTGAACAAAGAAGTCGTAAGTGTTTTTCGTGTTTCGAGATTCCTATGTTCTATGTATATATGTTATGAACATCCCATGTACATTTTGTATATCCATATCATGGGTATGGTACACTGATCCTAAGTGCTGGTGAGTGAACCTGTCATCCTATGAAGAGTTCACAGACACTACACGGACAGTGCCGAGGGCTTAGTAAAAAAATTACAGTCATTGAAAATAGAATCAGCAAATCAAGTGTTTTACATTGTGCTCTTAAAAAAGGCATGAAACCTTCAGTTCCCATACCTATGGAATTTTCTTTCTTCAAGACTGTTTATCTAACCAAGTCTACCCTTCAGTTGGGTAGACTTGGTTAGATAAACAGTCTTGAAGAAAGAAAATTCTGAATTCAAACCAGCTTTACTCCATTTAAAAACTGACCTTGTTTCATATCCTGCCCCCAGTGGAGGGGTAAGATAAACACATATATTGTCAGTGTCAATCCATACATAATTCTATGTAACGTAAACTTTCTTCTTTGATAGCTATTTCTTAATTGCTTATATTGTAAAACTAGAAAGGCGGTGTTTGTGATGTAATCTAATTCTTAAAATTAAAATCTCTGATGATGATGGTCTCACTGCCAAAACCAATCAGAATTAATTAACAAATCAATAAAATGTATTTACCAAAAGTCATGTGTCAAATATTTTTATAACAGAAGCTGAAAAAGCTACAATTCTTTGGGACTTTGCTATCCACACTGTTAGAAAATTAAGAGCAATAGAATAGATATAGCGGTTAAAAACTATAAAAGAAAAATATGCCTTCTAATTCATATGTCAGTGCCAACAGATAATGAAATATCAAAGAGTATAATAGAATAAGTGAATACGAAGACCAGGAAATAAAGAGTGAAAAAAATGCAGCACTTTAATACTACCATAATGCCAGTAATGGCTGGAGCCATGGGCATGATCAAGAAAGGGACCAATAAACATATTAACAAGATGGCTGGCAGTCCAAGCTAATATGTAATGCCAAAAATTGCACTTTGCGGAACTGCTCATCTTCTAGGGAGAGAACAACCAAAGTAACTGAAAAATATCACCCAAAAAAGGTAGTGAAAAAAAAAAAAATAAAAATAAAGTCATTAAATACATTTAATCACTACCTTCCCTCACCATAGGTCTTGTGTAAAGACCTGGTAAAGAACTGTAAAAAACAAAAACTAAAACTGAAAATTCAATAATGATAATAATGATAATAATATCACAAACACGAAAAATCTGTCTGTATGTACACACACATACACACACACACATACATATACATGCACACACAGACACACACACACATATATATATATATATATATACACAGACATACACATACTCACACACGAAAAATCTGTCTGTATGTACACACACATACACACACACACACATATACATGCACACACAGACAGACATACACACACACACACACACACATATATATATATATATATATATATATATACATACACAGACATACACATACTCACATATGTGCACGTGCGCACGCACATGCACACACACACACACACATATACATACATACTCATGCATAAATACATGCACATACACACATATATATACACACATGCACACACACAGACACACACACACACACACACACACACGCATATATACATATATATATATATATATATATATATATATATATATTTATAATGAAGGATGAAAAATGATCAGTATAAAAACAGAACTACTAAAAAGCATTTCATTTTTTTTTTTTTGCATTACCCTAAAACTACATATATTTAGTCAACAGGAAATATATATATATACATATTATTTGAAAAGTCTATGAATCTGAAACCAGGAAAAGTAATTTAAATTACATTATAAAACATAATGCACACACACACACACACACACACACACACACACACACACACACACACACACACACACACACACATATATATATATATATATAATAAATATATATTATATATATTTAATTCCATGGAATTTAGACTGCAACCCCTGTGTTTCATGGAGTTTTTTACAAAAAAACAATCATCTATCCAAGATTTGAGCACTCCCCCATATCATATTGCACTTGGTTCAACATAAACCCACAAAGTGATTTAGTGACAACCAACACTGTTATATATATATATATATATATATATATATATATATATATATATATATATATAAATGAGCAATAAATAAAAGAATATAATCAATAAGATTGATCATTTTATAATGAAAGATGAAAATGTTCAATAAAAGATCAGCAACTAAAAAGCTGTTCTATTTCATATTACCCTAAAAAATGACATATACATAAACAACTTGAAATATATATATATATATATATATATATATATATATGAACAAGGTGACTCTAGTTCAAATCCTGGATGTGTCTGTTTGCATTTCATATAGCACTAATACCTTTGGGAAAGGTATGCAGCCAATTATTCTCCCACCATCAATAGGAAAAATTTAGGGTAGACTGGGCACTTTAACCTTGGTATGGCAACTGGTCTAGGAGAAGGAAAACTTTGAATTCAAATGTATTAAACTCCACATAAAAATTTGACATTGTGTTACATCTTATTTGTGCAGAGCGGTTAGTAAATTAATACATATATATGTATGCATGTGTATATATATGTATATATAGTATTTGAAAATTCTATGAATATGACACCAGAAATAGTAATTTAGATATCATAAAACACCACACACACACACACACACACACACACACACACACACACACACACACACATATATATATATATATATATCATCATCATCATATCGTGTACAGTACAGATTTCCCTGATTCTCTCTCTTGCCATTCAACTCTATTATACATTGCTTCCGGTAGGTCTTCTAAACTGCATCCTGTGTCCATACAGAGCTGTAATAGATAAGTTCTATTTGGTGGTCTAACAATTCCACGTCTATGTGATGGGGTCCATAGGAGAATGTCACTTATGAGGTCCTCCTTATTTCTCCAGCAGTGTCCCACAGGTTTGGTTTGTCTTATTTGGATGGTTTTAGAGATAGGAGGTAGGTGACCATACAGTTTCTGTTTTGTTGGATGTTGGAAGCAATATATATATATATATAGCCTATCTTATACATCCTTATACACATCCACGCGCACTTTTGAATTACTTGATTAAAGAGAAAATAAAGAAAAAGAGGACAATTCATTATAAGCTCTGTTTCTTGAAATGAAAAATTAATGTTTTCAATAAAATTTTTTCGAACCCCCATTCCAAAAAAAAAAAAAATTGAAAATGTCAAAGGGAAATAACCTCTGCTTGAACGACAACATTATTGAAAGGCAGGTGAAAATGGAAATCAGTTGAAAAAGAAAGGAGAAAGAAAACATGCATTTGTTTTTATTGATCAATGCATGCTCCACCCCTCGAAAAATTAAAAAAATAGATGAAAAACAAAATAACAATACTGGTAAATCCCTACAGATCATCAGCATTTTACTGATCACTGATAATGAACAAAGGACAAATGAAATCAACTTAGGTCACTTTGTACCTTTAGTGATTCCCTGCCCAGGTTAGCCGGATTGTCAGTTGAAAACAAAACTAAACTAAAAAAACAAAAACAAAAATGAAACAAAAAAATCTAAACACTGTTAATACTAGCTCGCGGCAAATTCAAAAATGCAAATTAGAATCAGATTATTTCTTTTTAATCCTTTAATAATTGTTAATCTGACGAGATTATAAAATTTCGTACATGATATTTATAAGGAATCAATAATTCAGTAAAAGTGTTAAGGTGGGGTGTGGCTACTATTTAATACTTTTTTTTTCAGTCTCTCTTTAAAATTAAACATGAGGTTGAAAGTTCTAGATTTTTAGTGTGGACAACCCATTTGATTCACATTGTTAATGGTCCATGATGGTTTGGTTTGGCTTGGTTAGGTTTGGTCAGTTTGGTTTTATGGTATATCAACCATGGTAAGTTATTTAATGCCAAAACCATTTTTATACATATATATTGAATATATATGATTTGGTTTAATATGGTTTTATGGCATATCATCCATTCATCCATTGTAGGTTATTTAATGCTGAACCTTTTTTATACAAATATATCAAATATATATGATTTAGTTTGATTGTCTTTCTGGCATATCAACCATTGTAGGCTATTTAATACCAACCCCTTTTTATACGCATATATCAAATATATATGATCTAGTTTGATTGTCTTTATGGCATATCAACCATTGTAGGCTATTTAATACCAACCCCTTTTCATACAAATATATCAAATATATATGATCTAGTTTTATTGTCTTTATGGCATATCAACCATTGTAGGCTATTTAATACCAACCCCTTTTTATACGCATATATCAAATATATATGATCTAGTTTGATTGTCTTTATGGCATATCAACCATTGTAGGCTATTTAATACCAACCCCTTTTCATACAAATATATCAAATATATATGATTTAGTTTGATTGTCTTTATGGCATATCAACCATTGTAGGCTATTTAATACCAACCCCTTTTTATACGCATATATCAAATATATATGATCTAGTTTGATTGTCTTTATGGCATATCAACCATTGTAGGCTATTTAATACCAACCCCTTTTTATACGCATATATCAAATATATATGATCGAGTTTGATTGTCTTTATGGCATATCAACCATTGTAGGCTATTTAATACCAACCCCTTTTCATACAAATATATCAAATATATATGATTTAGTTTGATTGTCTTTATGGCATATCAACCATTGTAGGCTATTTAATACCAACCCCTTTTTATACGCATATATCAAATATATATGATCTAGTTTGATTGTCTTTCTGGCATATCAACCATTGTAGGCTATTTAATACCAACCCCTTTTCATACAAATATATCAAATATATATGATTTAGTTTGATTGTCTTTATGGCATATCAACCATTGTAGGCTATTTAATACCAACCCCTTTTTATACGCATATATCAAATATATATGATCTAGTTTGATTGTCTTTATGGCATATCAACCATTGTAGGCTATTTAATACCAACCCCTTTTTATACGCATATATCAAATATATATGATCGAGTTTGATTGTCTTTATGGCATATCAACCATTGTAGGCTATTTAATACCAACCCCTTTTCATACAAATATATCAAATATATATGATTTAGTTTGATTGTCTTTATGGCATATCAACCATTGTAGGCTATTTAATACCAACCCCTTTTTATACGCATATATCAAATATATATGATCTAGTTTGATTGTCTTTCTGGCATATCAACCATTGTAGGCTATTTAATACCAACCCCTTTTCATACAAATATATCAAATATATATGATTTAGTTTGATTGTCTTTATGGCATATCAACCATTGTAGGCTATTTAATACCAACCCCTTTTCATACAAATATATCAAATATATATGATCTAGTTTGATTGTCTTTATGGCATATCAACCATTGTAGGCTATTTAATACCAACCCCTTTTCATACAAATATATCAAATATATATGATTTAGTTTGATTGTCTTTATGGCATATCAACCATTGTAGGCTATTTAATACCAACCCCTTTTTATATGCATATATCAAATATATATGATCTAGTTTGATTGTCTTTATGGCATATCAACCATTGTAGGCTATTTAATACCAACCCCTTTTTATACGCATATATCAAATATATATGATCTAGTTTGATTGTCTTTATGGCATATCAACCATTGTAGGCTATTTAATACCAACCCCTTTTTATACGCATATATCAAATATATATGATCTAGTTTGATTGTCTTTCTGGCATATCAACCATTGTAGGCTATTTAATACCATCCCCTTTTCATACAAA
The DNA here is from genome assembly GCA_963585895.1 of Sepioteuthis lessoniana. Lineage (NCBI taxonomy): Eukaryota > Metazoa > Mollusca > Cephalopoda > Myopsida > Loliginidae > Sepioteuthis > Sepioteuthis lessoniana. Next base: position 112,577,440 of record OY757908.1, on the reverse strand, counting down.
TATATCAAATATATATGATTTACTAAGGGTTTGGTTTTATGGCATATCAACCATTGTAGGTTATTTAATGCCAAATCTTTTTTATATGTATATATTAAATGTATAATTTCTAAACACATTTTGTACTTAAATATTAGTTAATAAGAATTAATCATCTATTTGATCTGACAAATGATAGCTGGGTTCATGAATGGTCAAAATCAATCCCATCAGCCATTGATCCAGGAAAAAAGTAGGATCATATGACAAGATGTACTTTGAGGGGAAAATCAGCATTGATATCAGTTTAACAATGTGTTTCTATGTCACCGATTCCTCCATTTTGGTTTTGGAGTTTCATCAATATGCTAAAAGAGAGCAGTGCTCAGATATCGGTAAGCTTAAACAGAAACACATGGAAGCCCATATTCATATTTTGGTACAGAAGAAATACCGTTCTTATACATTTACACAATTTTGTGGAGATCTTAGAAATATCTTTGGAATCAAGCAAACCTGTATGGAGATTCTTTAAGAAGTGTAAAAAAAAGATGATATTATTTAGAATATTTCACCACTATGAGCAACTATTTTTATTTTCAAAAATTCAAATAACCATTTTTATTGAAAAAAGTACAGCATTAGTTTTGCATTAAAAATACATTTTATTGCACAGTTGGCTGGGGCTGTAGAATACACTGACTACAATCTCTGTGGAGGAGTAAGACCTCCTCCTAACATGTGTCCAGGACATAACACTAAACAATCTGATGGTGAGGTTCCAGTAATGCTGGAGCTTTGGGGAATGCGGAGTACCCCTTCATTGCCTTCACTCCCAGGTCCACTCTGGCCTGGAGTAGTAACACCTGATCGGGTCCTATCTATGGGTCAAAAAGAACTAAACTGTGTGCTTATGCTAAATTGAATTGCTTGCAATAGAACTGTTTTGACATTCAAACAGCATACTTATGCTAAACTGAATTGATTGAAATAGAACTATTTTGACATTTAAACTGTGGAATTATGCTAAACTGAATTGTTTGAAATGGAACTGTTTTTGTATGCTAAACTGAATTATTTGAAAAAAAACTGTTTTTGTATGCTAAACTGAATTGTTTGAAATAGAACTGTTTTTGACATTGAAATTGTACTTAC
>OY757908.1:112563806-112571306 GCA_963585895.1 Sepioteuthis lessoniana | reverse complement strand
CAACATGATGATGATGAATTGTCAATAAAATAACCTTTAATGAACCTTTATTTAAAATGCTGTGCCATATAATTAGTGAAATAATGCCAATATATGTATATTCAGTAAATTACCATTATGTCTCATTAAACTGACATTACTCCAGTAGTGTATGGTGTACGTAATTTTTATCTGATATTAGAATTACATCAGCCACATGAATGAAACATACAAATCTTACACATGAAAGCTTATGTTCATATGAATTCACAATCTATGGAACTATAATGAAACTGAGCAGATAAACAACATGCCAGAGATGTCTGACAGGTAGCCTGGGTGCTGTGATGTTCCGGTTAGTGTTTCCAGTTAGATCTTCAACTGTTGGAAATGATGTGTAATATAACATTAATGTATTACTTAATTTTTATTACAGTTTTATCATTTTATATTAATCTCTTTATTAAATATGTTCACAAAATATGAGTTAAAGTTGGAAATGTTTGTAGCAGTCTGCTGGAGTTATGCTAAGTGGTGTATATTGATTGTTTGGCATAGTGCTCCCCTGGTTGACCATTCTGATGTAAAGGTTTAGATTTTAGCCCTTCTGTATAAGATGGCCCCTAGTTTTGTAGAGATTTTTTTCCATGTTTAAAAGGTTGACTTGTGTGCCACAAATTACCATAGATTAAAATGACTATCTCTTTAGTTAACTTGGTATATTTCAGAAAATGAGGTCATTTCTTTAGACTCTTTTGTTTGGCTAACTGATATCATGTGAATCAACTGGAGGTACAGCTGTCGATGTATTTTAAGGCTGATCTTCAAACTCAGTGCCTCTTTGCTTGACATCATTGGAAAATCAAAAGAAATAAGCCAAAACTAAAGAAAACATACACATATATTTAAGCATTTCTAAAAATCTATTAAAGTACATATTTAGCAAAACCCTCTACTATGAGCAGGATGTGACACAAGGTCAATTTTTAAGGAGAGTACAGCTAGATATCTAGGCAAAAAAGCCCAATCTGCACTACTATTTTCCCATTGCTTAGGAAAGAAAAAATTGATTCATGCCTTTCCCTAAGGCATTTGTGCAAAGTGAAGCCCAAACAGCTTTGACCAGGATTTGAACTAAACTTGCCAATTTCATTTTCGACAATGATTACTGCTACAGATAAACCTGCCTCCAGGATTAAAGTAGGTTCATAGTAAGCAGACTTCTATTGCATAGAAGTCTGGTTTAGCATAATCTTCCCTACCACCTTCATCTTCTCTGATATTGTAAGGAAAAAGGATTAATTATTTTCATACTTAGTGCAGCAGTTTAGAATCAAAGGCTCAAAAGTCTTTTATTGTTTTGCACCCAATAAAAATGCCCAATTAATAGCCAGTTAATGGTGTACAAAAAACCTGAAAATATTAGTAAAAAACCTTAGGTGATATATTATTGATAAAGAGAAAGTGCTGTTGATATATATATATATATATATATATATATATATAGAGAGAGAGAGAGAGAGAGAGAGACAGTCTTCCACAGTTGAGTGGGAATTGATTAAAAAGCAACATGCTCCTAAAGCTGACTAGAAAAATTGCAAACTATAAGTTTTCCTGAGCTAGAATGTTTTTGAAACAGGAAGTTAGAACTTATTTCCAAGCATTGTCATGAAAATTAGTTTTTAATATGCCTCCTACCAACTGAGTTAAAAAAGAATTTATTATAATATAAGAGACTATTAGTATCAATAGGAAAGGGTAAAAGGTAATATTGACTGTGAGTACAAATATATATATAAATCATCATGTCATGCTATCAGCACGGATATTCCTGACCCTCTCTCACCACCCTTTCCTATCGTCCATTGCTCCTGGTAGGTTTTCAGGGCTAAATACCATATTGGCACAGAGCTGCTGTATGTAGGTTTGAGCTGGTCATCCTACCTTTGCTTGTCCATGTGAAGAGATCCACAGGAGTACATCACTTATGAGATTGTCCCTACTTCTCCAGCAGTGTCCCACATGTCTGGCTCATAATTTTTTCTTTTATTTACTTTTTATTTACTTTTTTTTTTTATTTTTGTGTAAAAAGAATATATATATATATATATATATATTAGTGTTTTAATCATTGTTCATTTCTGTCATGGTAAATGCAACTTCACTTTCAATACTTTTTTAACAAGCATCATATATATTTATATCTGTATGTATATATATGTATATAGGTGTAGTCATAGTAGTTGAGGGTAACTTGAAGGCTCCCTTTTCAATAGCTATTATACTGAGGTGTAGGGGAGGGTGCTACTTCTTTCCCTAGATTGTTCCACTTTACCTTTGATCCATACCTTATAATACTGAGTGTTAAACAAGACAACATCAAGTACCGTTTTTTGAGTCTTCAATAGGACTCGACCGGGAATTGAACCCATGTCTACCGGGCCATTGGCAAACACTCGACCCATGAGGCCAATATATATGCGATTGATGAATAAAAAACAAAATGGCATATAACTAGTAGCAGTGTCACATTTGTCCAATCATCAATTGATAAAATGAGAGAGATCTTAGTTTGAATAATGTAGACATATAGTCAATGGCACATTGCTGACAACTAGTCTTTTCGAATATGATTATCTGATCAAGACATCTTCATGAGAAACTCTCACATTGCAAGTGCTATCAGCCCTGTGTCTACGCAATCTAAATTCAGGTCTATATATGCTCTATGACTGATAATAAACTTTTCTTCTTGATGAAGATAGCAAACTAAATAATTATATTATTACTATTGCATATATATATATATATATATATATACATATATATATATATATATATATATATATATATATTATAAAAGTTGGCAACTGTAGTCGAGGGCGACTTGAAGGCTCCCTTTTCAATAGCTACTACACCGAGGTGTAGGGAAGGATGCTACTCCTTTCCCTGGATTGCTCCACTTTACTCTTGATACCTACTTATATTGCTGAGTATTAAGCAAGGAGGTATCAAGAACCATTTTTAAAGTCTTTGGTGTGACACAACCTGGGATTGAACCCAGGTCTCCCAAACCATTGGCAAACACTCTATCCACTATATATATATATATATATAGGCTCATTGGCCTAGTGAGTAGAGTGTTCACCAATGGTCAGGGAGGCCAGGGTTCAATCCCAGGTCGCGTCATACCAAAGACTTTTAAAAAATGGTACTTGATGCCTCCTTGCTTAACACTCAGTATTATAAGGTACGTTTCAAGGGTAAAGTGGAGCAATCCAAGGAAAGGTGTAGCACCCTCCCTTATACCTCAGTGTAGTAGCTATTGAAAAGGGAGCTTTTGGGTCACCCTTGACAGCACTCGCCAACTTTACTTACTTATATTCAGGCAGCAAGATATTATTCAAGCAAGTTTTGTAAAGATAATGGAATACTGTTCGTTTATTATCTTTAATTTTATTTTTTCAATCTTCTTGTTATTTTTTTAGTGTCAAGATCTAGATGGCAAAGGAATTGTCCCATACCTTCTGCCCAAGAGCTTTTGACCGTACTTTTGGTCGTCATCAGAGGAAGTTCAGTTTTGAGTTGACAGTTTAAGTTTTTTAATGTTTCAATTATTTGTAGTGTTTTGTTTTGAAGTTGTTTGTTGGAACATTTTCAGCGTTTATATGCTATATATAAATTGTGCCTGTTATATAGAAATACTTAAAACAATTTAACTGAGTGCAAAAAAATGCTCAGGATTGTTTTAGAATGTTATCTACAAAATGTGTTAACAAATCATGTTCATATTTGATAAACATATATAAACAGGATTTGGCGTCAAATAACTGACAAGTGTTGATATGCCATAAATACCAAACCAAACCAAACCAATCAATCAGTAAATCTCACATTTGACATAAAAATCTATAGAGTCATGTGTGTTTTGAAATAAGTTAAAACTAACTGTATCTTTTCCCGAATTTTATTTTTAAAAACATTGGGCCTTAGAATCAGGATGAACCAATAAATCTTTATTTTCTAAATTCAATGACAAAAAAAAAATCATCTGGTTAGATAATTCTATAAATCTCTTTAGAAAATTTATTGAAAAGACACCCACACCCAACATAAAAAAAACAAAATCAAAACCAATAAACAAAGACCAAAAAATAAAAGCAATGATAGATGAACAGATGGAATCAGATTCAGAAGATGTAAAAACAGAAATACTCCATCTGTTTAAAATATAAAAGAATTATGTATATATGATTAAATTCTCAATATATATATATATATATATATATATATATATATATACATGCACACATATGCACACACACACACACACACATATAAACATAAACATAGAGGGATTAATAAGAATATGTACCACAATTTTAACAAAAAGTTAATTTTCTTCTAAACCCAAAATTTTATCATTCCCAATCAAACATTAAATGATCTAAGTTGATATTATTAGGTATCTTTTATTACCAGACTTAACAGCATTGAAACTCTGCAACCATTAATATAGATATGTAGCGATCATTCTCAAGGCCTTCTTTAATTCTATTGTTGGTTAGCAAACTCTTTTTTTAAAGATTAATTGCTTTTATCATATAATACATTTTCAGTATATATATACGCTCCCCCATGGGGGTTGAGCACTCTGGCGAAGGAATTTTCGACTGCCGCTCGCATAATGCAAAGCTCTTCGAAAGAATTGAGCACTCTGGTAGCCAATAGGGTATAAAATGTAAACAAACGGACACTGCTGCTGTTGCTACATAAATACCTTAAAAATTCCCTTAGCCAACATGGTACTCTTGTTGGCCGAGTGGTCTGAGACTTAGTCTAACGTAAACTTGGATGGGTTTCAATCCCGGCTTCGAGTGTCCTGCATGTCTAGTCACACTGAAGAGTTCTGATAGAATGAAACAGCCTGTCTGTGGATGACAATATATATATATATATATATATATATATATATGATATTGCTTAAGTCTGATTTCATATGCATACTTCAATCCATCTATCTATCAATGCGTGTGTGTGTGTGTGTGTGTGTGTGTGTAAAAAAGTCCTATTGGTATTATAGTTAAAATGTTCATCAATGGTCTGGGAGACTGAGGTTCAATCCCAGGTTGAGTCATACCAAAGATTCAATGGTACTTGATGCCTCCTGGCCTAACACTCAGTATTATGAGGTACGGATCAAGGATAAGTGAAGCAATCCAGGGGAAGAAGTAGTACCCACCCCTACCCCTTGATGTAGGAGAAATTGAAAAGGGAGCCTCCAGGGAGCCTTGACAATGGTCAACCAACTTCCTTACTATATACACACACATTTGGTCAAGCTGATGAGAATTAAAGGCAAAGTCTTATATTGTTTTGCACTCAGTATGCATCTATGAAAGATATTAATTTCTTTTTATATATTACCATCAATTTTTCTTTTTTATGTATTTCCATTTTTTCTCATTTCCAAAATCGTAATCATTATTATACTATTCTGACATTAAGGCACAAGTGTGGAATTAGTTTCATTAAGTAGAAGGGTTTTGAAGACAGTCAACTGAAGCACCATGATCAGCTTCATCAAGCTCTGAATCAGAAACATCATCAAAATTTTGCCATAACAAATTTCATCTGTCCATGTGGTTTTATAGCCTGCAGCAAGGCTGGGCTTGTGTCAAATTCAAGAAAGCACAAATTAAATGTTTTCTAGTCACCTGATTTTCTTCACAACCATCCTTGATAGCATGCATTGGTGTGGAGTATTCTGCCATTCACTGTTGGCCCTCATTTATTATTCATAATAGGAGACTACATCATATGCCATTAAGGCACAAGTGTGGCATTAGCTTCATTAAGTGACTTTTAAATCAAAGCAAACTCTGACCTCGTCTTCCACATATCAGATATTTATCTTATTTATCCTATTACCTTCATATAATTTGCCCAGTTGGCTGGGGCTGTAGAATACACCAACTGCTTCTCTGCAGAAGGGGCAAGATCCTCCACCCCTGCCAACAAGTGTCCTGGATATGATACTAAGCAATCTGATGGTGAGGCTTCAGTAATACTGGAGCTTTTGGAAATACGGAGTACCTCTTCATTGCCATCACTCTCAGGTCCACCCTGTCTTGGAGTGGTAGCACCTGATAGGGTTCTATCTATGGGTCAAATAGAACTAAACTGCATACTTATGCTAAACTGAATTCTTTGAAATAGAATTGATTAGAAATTTAAACCATGTACTTATGATATATTGAATTGTTTGAAATAGGATTGTTTTAGTATGCCAAATCAAATTTTTTGAAATCGAACTGTTTTTGACATTTAAACTGTGTACTTATGCTAAACTGAACTGTTTGAAATAGAACTATCTGAACTTTGGCTAAACTGAATTGCTTGAATTAGGACTGTTTTTGGCATTGAAACTGTATACTTATACTAAACTGAATTGTTTGAAATTAAATTGGGCATTAAATGACCTAGAAAGGGTTGATACGCTGTAAAACCAACCAACCAACAAAATATGAATAATTTTTAAACAGATCTATTTAGTCCATAAATGGACCTTAAAAGGTCAGAGTGGACCAGGGAGTAATGGCAATAAAAGGGCTCTAGACACACTGCAGATCTCTGGAGCTGGAAGAAAAATTATGTATTCTAGAAATAATAAGTTGCTGAACAAAAAAAAGTGAATTGATTTCTTAGTGCATGCATGCATATTAACATTTTCCTACAGTGTTTCTTACCACCAGATTGACCTCAAGATGTATTCTCCCAATATTTATATGTTTTTTGGTTCTGATCACAAAAATCAATAATTTTTTTTTGTTTGTGTGTGTGTGTGTGTATGCATGTGTGTGTATGCGTGTGTGTGTGTGTGTGTGTGCGTGTGTGACATCACAAAAATCCATATATGGTTGATTAACCACTTTTTGTCCTATTTCAGTCTGATGATTGTATACTTCGCATGAAACTTTTTAAGTAATGAACTCAACAAAGACATAATTTGGATATTTCAAGTTTTTAGACCTGCTCGGCAATAGTGGGATGGAGCTCTTCTTTAAGCAATTTTTCTAGCTTGCATTTTATTTACTTAATATATATATATATATATATATATATATATATACATATATATATATATATATATATATATATGTGTGTGTGTGCGTGTGTGTGTGTGTAATAACTGCATCTTCTAATTAAACAATGAAGTGTGGATGATGAAAAGAAATTCAATAAGATTTTTAAAAATTGAACCCTTTTTTATGAAGCGTTTTTTACTTGCCTTTCATTTATTTTTATTTTCTCTCTCTCTCTCTCTCTCTCTCTCTCTCTCTCTCTCTCTCTCTCTCTCTCTCTCTCTCTATCCATCTATCTATCAATATATATATATATATATATATATATATAGAATATTTCCATATACTGATTAAACCATGAAGTTTATGTACAAGGTCCATTTGTATGAGCCTCACTTGCACAGAAATAAAGACAGAAATCTGAATTAGCTTTTCT
>OY757908.1:112459893-112563606 GCA_963585895.1 Sepioteuthis lessoniana | reverse complement strand
GACTCTAAAAATGGTATTTGATACCTCCTTGCTTAACACTCAGCATTATAAGGTACAGATCAGGGGTAAAATGGAGCAATCCAAGGAAAGGAGTGACACCCTCCCCAACACCTTGGTGTAGTAGCTATTGAAAAAGGGAGCCTTCAGGTCACCCTCGACTATTGTCACCAACTTTACTTATTATATATTTTCATACTTGGTAGTATTACAGAAGTTGGTGTATTGCTATGCGGTGCATTACTTCAACCTGTGTGTGATTTGAAAGCTATACAGATAAATGTACAATGTAGTCTAATTTGGGAACATCTTTATTAGTTCTCACTGGTCCATAACACAGTGGAAGCAGCCAAAAATATTTAATGTGTGAAAAAGGTAAGGGCACAATTGATCACAGTGCAGTATCCAGATGGTTCAAGAAATTTTTGTTTGGGTTGCAAGAACATCGACAACCAGGCAAGGTCAGGTAGGCCTAAAACCCAGGATTCTGAAGCCATTCTCTAAAAAATAGAAGCAAGTCAAGAGAGTAACACTCAGAGAGTATCACGCGACATCTCACAGTCTAGTTTAATTTGTTGCTTTCATGATGTTGACGAAAGCATCAGGAACTGCCAAACAGTGCTTCATATTGCCAAAATTTTGCCAAAATTTGGACTCACCCTTATTGTAGTGCCTAACATGCTAAAATGCAACATTGTGGTGAGTTCAAACTGCAGTCATGAAGTTACATTCTCTTTTAGACTAATACCCTTGAGAAAGGTATGAACCTTCACCGCCAATAGGTTAGACAGTAACACTATGTTGTAAAAAGAAGAAAAACAGAAAGAAAAATACATATAAATAGATAAGAAAATTTATTAATAATAGAAGTTAAAGTCCACTGATGCGTTTTGACCATATGAATGAAATTATCAAAGATATGAAATAAAACCATTGCAAAAGGAATAAGGGGGTTCATATCTTTTCCAAGGATATTAGTCTGAAAGTGAACAGAATAATTACTTTGAGGCCATAGTCCAGCACTTTAACAATTACATCTCAGGGATTCTCCCACAGTAACTCTGAAAGATACAGGGAACGCAATAACATAGACTGAGAAAATTTTTGGTTAAAAAAGATAAGAATAAATAAAGAGATAAAATAATTATATGATGGTGCTTCAAAAGTAATGAATAGAGCAAGTTTTCAGCTAAATGAAGCTTAAATTACATTAACCACTGGGGCTTTTGTCGCTGGGTATTTTGGTTGAATCCAATCTTCTCCCTGTTAGTCAAATCAGGCCTGTGTGATGGTTTTATTAAATTTTCAGTTGGATATTATTTGGATAATACCCCTTGACTTTATTGCTTTTCACACATTTACATGTCACAGCTTGAAATGTTTGAAAAAGATGCAGAAAGACTAACATCTTTCTCATTTGGCTCCATGTCATATTTTACCTAGAAAATACATGTTTTCATCTCATAAAGACTGTGTTGCAATAAAATGAATGTGTCAGGATTTTTTGAACAAGTTCTCATAAAGATTTTACAGGAATAAATTAAATGGTTTCACAGCAGGGAAAAATTGGGTTATCCAGACATTTTATAAGTACTTATTTTGAGTACTTATATATATATATATATATTGTAATCCACAGACAGACTGTTTCATTGTCTCACAACTCTTCAGTGTGGTTAGACACGTAGGACGCTTGAAGCTGGGACTGAAACCAGCCCAACTTTACGTTAGACTTAGTATCATACTGCTCAGCTAACAAGCGAACCACATCAGCTCAGGAATTATAAGGCATTATGTAGTAGCTTTTGTTTGTTTACATTTTATACCTTACCAGATGTTTGGTTTGGTTTGGTTTCTTTGTTTAAAGCCATGTCAACTTTTGTGGGTTATTTTATGCTATCCTTGTTGAACACTAATGGTACCTTATAACCCATATCTGAAATATATATATATATATATATATATATATATATATATATATATATATATATGTGTGTGTGTGTGTGTGTGTGTGTGTGTGTGTGCAAATATTAAAAAAACAGAAGGTATTTACAGGGTGAATTTATTTGTAGTGGAATTATTTGTCAATGCTGAACATTTCAGTTTGTACATTAAACCTTCATCAGGGCATTTAAATATGTGATGTTGTATCTTCTGAATTTTATTTAAATTAATTTTCTAAATATTTTAAACATTCTATTTCTGATTTTTATCATTAAGGGTTTTTGGACTATTGTCTTCATCTTTATTGCTATTTCCACAATGTTTTGGCCGATATGTCCTCCAGCCTTCTTCAGGTGTTTGTCGAACTCGGGAACCTTCACAGAACTCCAAACTATGTCCTTTATTGAATCCATGGGGGTCGTCTGTTCTGATTCCATTAGCCATAACATTTACAAGTATTAAGTATTCCTGTATTGTTACTCGCCTGCAGTCAGGATTGAACCTACAACCTCCAGATGATTGTCTCCTTAGAAACTTAGGGAACCAACACCTATAACTTGCTGGACAATTCAGAGTGAATTTTTGGGACTTATAATCTTAATTTTCTTACTTGACTAGAATTACTACCATTATATATGATTTTTTACCTGTGCTCATATTCAGATTTTTTTTTCATCTAGCCTTCTTAATTATCTGTTCCCATATTGTATTCAACTCTATACTTGGTCTACTCAGCAGGTCATTGTAGCCCAACATATGTGCTTATTCCTAAAGGTGTCTAATCCTCCAATGTTCAGCCCTATCAATTATTTCAACTTTATCCCATAAGGGCAGATGGTTTCCCTTTTCCTTCCAAATATGGTCCACCATACCCGACTTTTCAATCTCACCTCGTACAACTGCCTTCTGATATTCTTCTAGCTTTACTTTTAGTGGGCAATTTGTCTCACCTTTGTATATTTTACTACAACTGCAAGGGATGAAGTAAACACAGTTCTTGGTCATATTGAATTCCGTTGGTGACTTGACCCGGAAGAGATACCTCCAGAGAGTTGAACCACTTGTGAATACTGTCCTGATGTCATTTGGACTACATATCTTTTAGATCCTTTCGGCAACTCCTTTGACATAGGGCAGATATACCGTGCTGAGTTTTCGAGTATTGTCCTCTAACCTCCTATCAAGGTTTCTTGGAGCCAATGTTATGCGCTCATGGTTGTTGTTATGATGGAGGTTGTGTCTCAGACTAATCATTTCTTCTTGATTTGCATCAGTATCACTAGTAATGGTTTTTGCTCGATGTTGTAAACAACAGACTATTCCTTTCTTTACCATATATGGATGACGAGAGTTGAAATTGAAGTACTGTCCAGTGAAGGTGGGCTTACGGTACACAGATGACCAGAATCCTTGCTCTGTGCATGTTACTAATACATCGAGGAAGGGTAATTTATTTTCTTGCTCTTTCTCTATAGTGAACTGTATAGATGGTCGGATTGAGCTCACGTGATCAAGTAATATCTGAACATCTTCCTGATGAGGCCTGAGAATGAATGTGTCATCTACGTATCTAAGTCACAGAGATGGCTTAAGTGATGTACATCCTAATGCCATTTCTTCGAAGTATTCCATGTATATGTGAGCCAACACTAGTGACAATGGCGAACCCATAGCCAGTCCTTCTTCTTGTCGGTATTTATCAGATCCCATCATGAAGTAGGTTGTCTCCACACTGAAAGTCAACATTTCCATTAGATTATGCATCGGGATACAAGTGCATTCTTCCAGCAAGGGGTCTGCAGCCAGTTTATCCTGTACTACAGCAAGTGTCTCATCAGTAGGTACCTTTGTAAACAGACTAACTACATCCAAACTCACCATCTGGTTAGAATAAATAGGGACATCACTGATTCTCTCGACAAAGTGGGTTGAGTTTGTCCCAAGGGTGCTCAGAGAAGAGCAGAAAGAAAGATGTTGTCATGACAGCAAGGTGATGATCAAGCTGATCAATTCAGATCCTGCAGTTCTTGATGCTCTGGTGGCCTGTGATGAAAGCTGGATCTATTGCTATGACCAAGAGACAGAGTTCCCAGTGGAAGCATGCTGGCTCTCCCAGACCCAAGAAGGCCAGACAGAGCAAATCCACCCACAAACTTTTGATGATCCCTTTTTTTGACAGCACTGGCATGATCTACATGCACTGGGTTCCCACTGGACAGACAGTCAACAAGGAATACTATGTTGAGGTTTTAAGGGAGTTCAGGAAGAGATTCCGTCGGAAGAGGCCTGCACTCTTCAAATCGGGTCAGTGGCATTTTCACCAGGACAATACACCAGTCTACAACTCCATCCTTGACACAGACTATTTGACCAAGATGGGCATCAAGACAGTTCCTCAACCTCCCTATAGTCCAGACCTTGCTTCCCCTGACTTTTGGTTATTCCCTAAGCTCAAGGAAAACCTTAGATGCTGTCGTTATGAGACAATTGAGGAGATGAAAGAGGCTGTGACGAAGGTCATTGACACGCTCACACAAGAGGACTTCCATGGGGCCTTCCAGAAGTTGTTGGAATGGTACAACAAGTGCATTGCACCCAGAGGAGATTACTTCAAAGGGGATTAGAGTTTCATGTGTGTACTATCAATAGAAGTGCCCATATGAAAAAAGTCTGGAAACTTATTAAATGAGCCTTGTATACTGATATCTAAACTGTATCTAAAAAATTTATAAAAATTCTCCTCTTAATATGAGTTAAAAACAACTATCTAAAACAATCATGGGGTTTAAACACACCCAAAAGGAAGAATATTTATCTATTATGTCTTGGTACCCACCCATGTAAATATAAAATTGATTTATGTAGGAAAGTATTATCCACTCCAAATTTCAATACTGCTGATACAGAAATATATAGGGTTGGCAAGTAGAAAATCTTTGTATGTAAAAATTTATCTGGTAACCTAGTTTTGGTTATAGGGGCACTGCTCATATAGGGGTAGGAATAGCCTGGCAGAATACATCCCCATCCAGGTCAAGTTTGAATTCAGTTTATCCAATTCCTAGACCAGTTGCTATACCAAGGTTAAAAAAATCAGTCTGCACTACTATTTACCCACCTATATATATATATATATATATAATGTAATTTCAATTTTGGTTATAGAGGTGTTAGAATTTCATTATTGGAGGCAAAAAATTTGATTATGTTTCCAACAACATTAACAACCATTATATTAAGTGTGCCTCCCAATTGGAAGGGATGTAGTTATTCATGCATTTATTTCAAATTACTTATCAATATTATTATAATTACAATTATTATTATTATGATTATTTCATTCCTTGCATGTTTGTTACAGCAGCATCAGTTGGTGGTCTTTCATGGTTGTCTGATTGGCTTGGTTTCTTTGTTTAATAGCATATCAACTCTTTTTAGGTTATTTAATGCCAAAGCCATTCTCCTAGAAGAACAGTACTATTTAACCCATAGCCGGGAGGATAAGGGAGTTCATACCTTTCCCAAGGGTATTTGCCCGAAAGTGAACATAATAGCACGACTGGAGAACGAACTCGCGTACTACGATTTCGCAGTCCATCGCTTTAACCATTCCACCACGAGGACACCCCCAATGGTTGTCTGAGTGACAGCAAGTCTCCTTAGATCTCCAGGACTTTCGTTAGCAGATCTCAACACTGCTGAGGTCTGTATGGTCTTGATTTTTCTTCTGATTTCCAATTCCTCCAGTCTTTTTTCCAAACCAACTATTATTGGTATCACTGTCACCTTAATGATCCACAGCTTTTTCAGCCCTCTGGCAAGATCTAAGTATCAGTCTATCTTTGCATCTTTTCTTTCATTTTTGCTTAGTTGTCTGCTGTTGTGTCAAAATTCACCTGATGACAAATTATTCTTTTTAATAAAAAAATTAACACTTAGTCCGGCCTTCTGACTGGGATTAAATGATCTGTTTGTATTTCAAAGTCCCTGAGAATTCAAGCATCTCATTTTCTTGGATGATAACCATTTCTCTAAGTGTGCCTCCCAATTAGTAGGAATGTACTTATGCATTTATTTCAAATTACTTTCATTTATTAGAATTTTTTCATTTATAACAAAGGGACACGGAAGAGGATCAATTGTTATCTTTATTTAATTTTACTTTAGGTTTGATATTCAGAAAATATTGAACACAAATAAGAAAAGGTAGGGCAAGAAAGTTTATTTTATTCTATTAGTTAAATATGTCTGACTTTTTTGGGGGGTGCAAAGGTTGTAAAACCAAGCAACCAAATTATTTATTATGATGGTGTGGCCTATGCAGGTACACACAATCCAGTCAATTGTTCTTTCTGACTCACAACCGAACACGACCGCTGAAATAATGATATTAGCTTGATGATTAAGCTTCTCAGCTGAACTCTCAACAGCCTCAGCTTATAGTTCAATAGATTGGCAGACAAAGCAGATGGTAGAACAATAGTTAATACCATATTTGATGGCACATAAGAGACCCCCACCCACTCTGTGCACAGTCATCACCACCACCACTACTACCAACACCCCATTTTTCCCCCCCCCCAAAAAAGTGGCTAAAGAAAATCTCAATCTTATTGACTTTAAATTCACTGTTTTTCATTTAAAAAAATAAATGGATCTCTAATCCAACCTCGATCTAATATATTAATGCCGTAATAAAGATAATTTACTTCTCCAAAACTGATTTTATTAGAATTACTCTTTCATTTTATCTTTTTCCATTAATTTTACATTTGCTAACTGAGAGTGGTCTGTGGACCACAGTTTGAGAACTACTGGTCTGCATCAATCTTTGGTGAGCAAATTTTATATATATATATATATATATATATATATATATATATATATTATTTATTTTTTGCATCAAGATGATATAAATATTATTAGGTAGACTCTATTCTATTCTTTAAATTCCATCTTTTTTTCCTTCAGAGCTATATTGAACAAATCCAAGAAGCAACATTCCATGAAACAGCAGTTGTATGGTCACCTACCAACCATCTCTAAAACCATACAAATAAGACAAACATGGTATGCAGAACGCTGCCGGAGAAGCAAGGATGAACTCATTAGTAATGTTCTACCATGGATCCCTTAACACAGACATGCCAGTGTTGGACGACCAACAAGAACTTACCTTTAACAGCTCTGTATAGACACAGGATGTAGTCTAGAAGACCAACCAGGAATGATGGATGATTGGGACGAATGGCAAGAGAGAGTCAGGGAAATCTGTGTTAGCAGTATGACTTGATGATGTTGATGATATATATATATATATCCTATTTACCCAACCCCTCCGCTCAGGCAGGATACGACACTAGGTCAATTTTTAAGCAGAGTTTAACAGGTTTGAATTCAGAGTTTTCCTTCTCCTAGACTAGTCGCCTCACCAAGGCTGAAGAACCTAGTCTGCCCTACTATTTACCCATAGCTGGGGGGAGAATATTTGGATTCATACCTTTCCTAAGGGTATTAGTGCTATGTGAAATGTAATCAGGTTTGTCCAGGATTTGAACTCGTGTCATCGTGTCCACATCCTGCGACGATAACAATTACACCACGGGCACCTCCAATGATATATATATATATATATATATATATATATATATATATATATATATATATATGTATATATGTATATATATATATATATTATAATATATATATATATATATATATATATATATATATATATACATATATATAGATACATATATATATATATACATATATATATATATATATATATATATATATATATATGTTTTAGGTTTGTCTTCTTTTCAAGTAAAGAAATGCCATTCACTTGAAAAGAGAAGCTGATTAACCATTAAACAGTGAATTTTGAGTTTTTTCTACACTTACTTAGATGTGAGATTATTGGAAAGAGAATTGGTCAAGATATTAGATTACAAAACATTATTTTTTTCTGAAAACACCCTGTACATTCCAACCTGAGACTAAGACACTTACCAGGAAACTTGAAAGGATCTTAAATAAATTATACAGAAAAAAAATTTTCTTTATTATTTGATGAAACGTGCTTAAATGAATGACTGCTGCCTAAACATGCACACACACACACACACACACACACACACACATATATATATATATATATGTGTGTGTGTGTGTGTGTGTGTGTATGTGTGATTTGTAGGTAACATTATTTTTAAAAGAACCAGAGCTCATTTGTTTGTCATTTAGTATTATTCATTCGCTTGCAAACATTTAAATGGTTTCAACTATTGCTAAAAACAAATAATTCTATTTAATATTAATTATTTGTTCATTATTTGTCGCTGCTTAGAAGATTTCCAGTGTTGCTATCTCAGCGTAATCAACTCTAATCAGATAAATATGATATAGGAGGGTTGAACACTTGCTTGCCACAAGACAAGAGCCATTTGAAGAATACGGCCGGGACAATCAGAGAGATGCTTGGACTTGGCAGCCAGCTGATCAATTCGGACTTGTCTGTGTGCCTGTCTTCCACAGGAAGGGTGGAAGTAGAGTATTGCATCTCTCATGACTACTTTTGCTGCCTGGCCACAGACTTTTTTTTGTGGGTTCGCCCTCAAGCATTACAGGTAGCCACCAATGTCTAACTAGTGGCCCTGTTGGTGGGTGGGTCTTACTCCTCTGCTGAAGTGCAATCGACAAGACTAAAGTGAAATATATATATATATATATATATATATATATTATAATGATTATTAGATGTACTAACTTAAAGCTAAAATACTTTGTGGAAATACATGAATATTATCAATTTAAAATGATTAATCTCTAATCTGAACTCTTTCTATTATAATGTTGTAATAAGAATAAGGTACTTTTCCATGAGTTGTCTGCTCGAGTCTGCCATAAAACAAGTGGAGAGGATTTCAGTGTAAAGTACTATGGAGGTAAGGTTGGGGTGCCTTGTATTTGGCCAAAAGGGATAATATGATCTCCACACAATAGTGTCTGTGCAGTAAGCATCCAGCCTGTGTCTAATGTGGTCACATATTGTCTTATTTTTTAACCGTGATTAAAGAGTCATGAATCCTTATGGGATGTGACTAAGAATGCAACATTAATTACAAATAAAGGAATAAATAAGGAGAAGTACAATATCATTAGCAGATTATGGTTACCTCTTTTGAGAAGTTATATTGATCAACACGAGCATGAAAGAAGCCTCCATGCTATTATCATTATTTTGCAAAATTGTTTTATTTTTATAGGTATTTTTTCACTTTTACAAACCTTTGACATGGGTCTTAGAGACCCCTTCTGGTTCATATCGTTTGAGAACCACTAATCAAAAAGAACATTTTACCTTCGATACTCAGTGGTTCATTTTCCAGGTGGATGAATAGGATAACGCTTATTGTCATGAGAAATGAACTCAAATGATAATCATTTATAAGATTTCAAGTATTCCTGTATATAACCAATAATTTGCAAGCAATTATATGGTTTCAAGTATTCCTGTAAAACACCAATAATTTGCAAGCAATTATACGGTTTCAAGTATTCCTGTATAACACCAATAATTTGCAAGCAATTATATGGTTTCAAGTATTCCTGTATAACACCAATAACTTGCAGCAATTATATGGTTTCAAGTATTCTTGTATAACACCAATAATTTGCAAGCAATTATATGGTTTCAAGTATACCTGTATAATACCAATAATTTGCAAGCAATTATGGGGTTTCAAGTATTCCTGTATAACACCAATAATTTGCAAGCAATTATATGGTTTAAAGTATTCCTGTATACCAGTAATTCGCAAGCAATTATATGGTTTCAAGTATTACTGTATAACACCAATAATTTGCAAGCAATTATACGGTTTCAAGTATTCCTGTATAACACCAATAATTTGCAAGCAATTATACTGTTTCAAGTATTCCTGTATAATACCAATAATTTGCAAGCAATTATATGGTTTCAAGTATTCTTCTATAACACCAATAATTCGCAAGCATTTATATGGTTTCAAGTATTCCTGTATAACACTAATAATTTGCAAACAATTATACTGTTTCAAGTGTTCCTATATAATACCAATAATTTGCAAACAATTATATGGTTTCAAGTATTCCTGTATAACACTAATAATTTGCAAACAATTATACTGTTTCCAGTATTCCTATATAATACCAATAATTTGCAAGCAATTATATGGTTTCAAGTATTCCTGTATAACACCAATAACTTGCAGCAATTATATGGTTTCAAGTATTCTTGTATAACACCAATAATTTGCAAACAATTATATCGTTTCAAGTATTCCAGTATAGTACCAATAATTTGCAAGTAATTTATTTGGTTTCAAGTAACTAATAATACTTAGTAAACAATTAAAGCTTCAAGTAACTATTTTTAATATAAATAATTTACACACATTTATATGATACAAGAATTCCTAATTCATATAATTTTAAAACAGATCTATTTGACTCATAGATGAGACCTTAACACATGCAATCACTCTGACTCAGAGTGGACCTGGGAGTAATGATAATGAAGGAGTACCCAATATTTCCCAGAATTCTAGTATTGAAGCCTTAGTTTAGTGTTATATCCAGGACACGCCCCTTCTGGAGGCAGGGACATTTTACCTCTCGCCAGAGGATGCAGTTGGTGTATCTTAAGTCCTGCCGACAGGGTTGGAGAATTCTTTGTGCTTGTGAAATGTTTACATTTGTGCAAGATAAAAACTTTGAAAATCAATTGGAACACTTCAGTGCATTTGAATTTTAAAATTCAACTGGAATCCAACAAATCAATTAAATTTAATGAAACCTTTGGTATTAATTCATTGATTATTGAACTTAATTATAAAAAGGTTACTTTGCAAAGGAAATTAAGTGGAATTTTTTTCTCTTTTTACATAATTACACCCCTTTGGAGTTGTACAATTTGTGGCATCCGCTAGTCCCAAGAAATTGTCTTGCTTTGGTTTGATTTTATGGCATATCAACCATTGTTGGTTATTTAATGCCAAATCCTGTTTACACATTTTGCAGATGTACACAGTTAAATGATCAAACAATTCTTTTTCTAACAATTCAATTCAGCTTAAGTTCACAAAGTTTAATGACTCCAAGTCTTACTATGTATCACTAACAATTCAATTAAACATCAATCATTTGTTTACACACAGTTAAATGATCAAACAGTTCTATTTCTAATAATTTGATTTACCATGTCATTTGTTTGGGCACAATTTAAATGTTAAACAGTTCTATTTGACCCATGGATAGGACCCCATCAGGTGCAACCACTCCTGACCCGAGTGTACCTGGAAGCAATGGCATTGAAGGGGTACTCCGCATTCCCCAAAGCTCCTGCATTACCAGAGCCTCACCATCAGATTGTTTAGAGTTATATTCAGGACACTCATTAGTTGTGGCATATGAGGGGGGGTCTTACCTCTCTGCAAGGATGCAATCGGTGTATTCTAGCACCCCAGCTGAATGGACCAAGTCCTGAGAGATCAAGGATTTATGCCGAGATCTTATCTCGGGTCCGTTCATGGTTGTATAGAAAACCAGGATATGCCCACACTGTAGATCTCTGCATCTTATGACATGAATATTTTTCAAGGGAAGAGCTCTATAGCTTAAGACATCTCACTTGCTGGCTAGCATGGAAACAATGCGTAGCAGTTGTCATCATAGGAAGTAAGATCAGCGACCCAAGTTCAAATTCTGGTCGAGGCTGTTTGCATTTCACTTCACATTAATGCCACTGAGAAAGGCATGAATTCATGTTTTCTCCCTTTGGGGAAATAGTAAAGTAGACTGGGCTCTCTAGTCTGGTTAGGCAACCAGCCTCGAAGAAGGAAAACTCTGAATTCAAACCAGCTGCACTCCACTTAAGAATTGACTTTGCATTGTATCCTGCCCATGGCAGAGGTGAATATATGCATACAAAAATCAGACTAAATTTGAGTGTTTAATTTTTAGAAGTTTTCTTTTTAAATATGATTTTATAATACAAACCATGATGAATAATTTATGTTATATTGAGTTTTAAACTGTAAGCCGTACGTTTTGTTGATAAATTTATACATTTTTGGTTTTTTATGTTCATGAATTGCTTGAGAAAGAATTTTGTAAAAAATTGTTTTAGCTTCATTCTTTTCAAATGGAGAACAGGAGGGAAAAAAATCAAATATGGAGTCTAGTGAGATAAAAAAAGAAAATTCCTTGCAAGATTTCCTCAGAGAGAATGACATCTGATTTATGAAAATTTCTCTTCCTTTCTCTCTCAGGTATTTCTTCTAATGTACATATATATAAATGTATCTATCTATCTATATATATATCTATATCTATATCTATCTATCTATCTATATATATATATATATATATATATATGTGTGTGTGTGTGTGAGTATGTGTTTAGGGGGTGTAGGTATAAGAAATTTGAATTTCATTTGGCTTTTTTTGTTCTTGATATGCTTTTCATCTTTATGCAAAAATTTTCCCTTTTACAACTGACAAATATCATACAGCCTAGTGATTGTATTTCATGCACATATATATAAAATGTGAAGCTGAAAAGTTCTTGCCCTAACCAAGAAGAGGATGGAATGAAGTGTACATACTATTCTATAAATTCATCCTGCAAGTAATATATCCATATGATACCTTAAAAACAGAGCCAGCCTTAAGTTGATTGGACCAGTTGTTCCCAATTGGGCCCTGCATTTCCAAACGCCAATTCTGCCTGAAAGATGAATTTAGAATGCACGTTAAGATTTATAACTAAAGAGATTTACTAATGAACTGATCAATAAAGTCTCAAAATGAATTCCATATCTTAAAATAAGTATTCTACAGCTCCAGCCGACTGGGCTGATTTTTGATGTCTACACCCAGTAAAATGTACATGAAGAAAAGTCATCTTCATCAAAGTTAATAAAGTATGTGTACTCATGGAAAATGTCTTTGTTGTTCATCCCATGAGTAAGACTTTGAAACAGCATGGGGTTACAATGAAAAACATCATGGCAAGTAGTGACCACTGTTCAAGAAGGCATGATGGCCATGAGAAGCAACTACTGGCTGAGAGAAGAAGCTGACGATCACCATCATCATTATCATCATGTCACACTGCTAGCACAGATTTCCCTGACCCTCTCTTGCTACCTGTTTCTATCATACATTGCTCCCGGCATGTCCTCCAGGCTACATCCAGTATCAGCACAGAGCTGTTGTAGATAGGTTCTAGCTGGTCGTCCAGCCTTTGCTCATCCATGTGAAGAGGTCATTGACAATACAATACAATAATGGAAGTGTTGTGTTCTGTCGTTGTTTCAATATGTGTTGTAAACAAGCATTGTTTTAATTAGAAAAGTGTTATATATAAGTATTGTTTCAATATTGTAAATTGAATTACCATGACCAGAAAATGCGGCAAACACTTGTGCGCAACATATGGAACACTGGCCAGCTGTTTTGACCTTATTAGGTCTCATCAGCAGTGTATGCAGTGATCTCCCACACTGGAGATCGAACCAGCGACCACAGAATGCAGAGCCGAAACTCTAACACTGAGCTACAGGTCCATATCACACTCAAGCAATGCCAAATTAACTGGTCACAGTAAATGCGCAGCCAATTAACCAAATGTGTCTTGTAAGGTCCATCTGTGCTCTTACAGAGAACACGGCTGCGTCCAGAGCCACGTCTTCCTTAGAGGATTGGAGATTCACGTAATTATAACCTGTACATCTATTGTTTACATAGTGGAAAGGTATACAAGTCTTGATTCAATATTGAAAGTATTATATTCAAGTATTATTTCAATAGTGAAAACATTTTATATAATCATTTTTCAGAAATAGAATTGTTGTATATGACTATTGTTTTGATAAGGCAAAAGTTTTATACAAGTTTTGATTCAATATTGAAAATGCTGTATATTGTTACAGTTGCTTTAAAAAGGGTTATTTGATATACATCTCATGATCCAATATTGAAAGTGCTGTTTCAAAAAAAGAAGTTTAAATATTGATTCAATAATGAAAATGTTGTTTCTAATTATTGTTTCAATACTAGTCTTATTTCCACTGAGGAAATTTCGGGCCATTGGCCTAATGAGTAGAGTGTTCACCAATGGTCCGGGAGACCAGGGTTCAATCCCAGGTCGAGTCATACCAAAGACTCAAAAAATGATGCTTGATGCCACCCTGCTTAACACTCAACATTATGAGGTATGGATCAAGGGTAAAGTTGTGCAATCAAAGGAAAGGAGTGGCACCCTCCCCTATACCTCGCTGTGGTAGCTATTGAAAAGGGAGCCTTCTGGTCTCCCTCAACTACGGTCACCAACTTTACTTTACTTATTATTTCAATAGTTTGTTTGGGTTTTATGGCATATCAACTTTTGTAGGTTATGTAAAACCAAATCCATTTTTATACAAATAAAAAGTTCTATTTCAAACAATTCAGTTTAGCATAAGTACTCAGTTTAATTGTCAAAAACATTTCTATTTCAAATCTATTCAATTTAGTCAAACAGTTCTAATTCTAACAATTAAGTTTTGTATGCGTATAGTTTTTGTCTATACACAGTTAAATTTCAAAACAGTTCTATTTCAAACAATTCAGTCTTGCATAACTATGCAGTTTACATGTCAAAACAGTTCTATTTCAAGCAGTTCAGTCTAGCATAAGTATTCAGTTTAGTTCTCTTTGACCCATAGAAAAGATCCTATCAGGTGCTACCACTCCAGGCCTGAGTGGATCTGGGAGTGGTGGCAATGAAGTGGTGCTCCACATTCCCCAAAGCTCCAGCATTTCTGGAACCTCACCATCAGATTGTTTAGTGTCATATCTAGGACACTCGTTGTGAGGGGAGGGGGAGGCCTTACCGCTATGCAAAGGCGCAGTCGGTGTATTTATTCTACTGCCCCAGGCGACTGGGCAATATTTCAATAGTAGAAATGTTATATAAAAGTATTATTTCTCTAATGGAAGTGTTATATACATGTATTGATTCAATAATGGAAGTATTGTTTCTAATAGTTTCAATAGCGGAAGTGTCATAAACAAGTATTATTTCCACAGTGGAAGTGTTGTTGTAACACTATGTAGGTGGCCCGCCAAACAGACGATTCCTTTGTCTGTTTTGGCTGAAACCTGACAAAGGGTTTTGGACTTGAAATCTCGCCGTGACCAGAAGTGGAAGGGGACGCGATAAGAGAATTGGTTGGACAAAGGAGCTCACAGGCAGTTGGTGACGGGACATGGACAAGGGCGGTCGACACCGGACACCGGAGCAGAGAGGCGAGTCAGCATGAGATGGGGTCCAGCGACAGTGAAGAAGATCGAGTCAAGATGAGTCGGCATTCCAGTTGCTTTGTGGAATTTTCGCTAGTAATCCATGCTAGCGTTAGTCTATATATGCTATCGGAAATGCAGTGTTACATAACTCCTTGTCTTGCACTTGAGTTAACCCCAAGTGTTTGTTCGTTTGTTCTTTTTTTTCTCCTGTTCCCTCGATTGTATTCTTGCAGCGGTAAAGAAATGTGCGTTACCCCTATTGGGACCACTAGTTGATCACCGGCTGTAAAGAAGTGAAATGGTTGAAGAGGTTGACGTATGGTGGGCCGAAGGGGTAAAGTCACATTGTATTCAATCATTGTTTCAATAAGGGAAGTAACCGGGACATTGGCCCAGCGGTTAGAGTGTTCGCCAATGGCCCGGGAGACCTGGGTTCAATCCCAGGTCGAGTCATACCAAAGACTTTAAAAATGGAACTTGATACCACCTTGCTTAACACTCAGCATTATAAGGTATGGTTCAAGGGTAAAGTGGAGCAATCCTGGGAATGGAGTAGCGCCCTCCCCTACACCTTGGTGTAGTAGCTATCGAAAAGGGAGCCTTCGGGTCACCCTCGACTATGGTCGCTAACTTTACTTACTATTGATTCAGTATTGAAAATGCAGTATGTTCTTCAAATTGCTTCAAAAAGGAAAATGTTCTAAACAAATATTGATCCAATGATGTGAGTGTTGTAACCAATTATCGTTTCAATAATGGTAGTGTTGTATACAACTATTGATTTTATATTGGAAGTGTTATATACAAGTATTGTTTAAAATAACTGGAATGCTAAATAAGTGTTGAGTCAATCATAGGAGTGTTTGGAATCTTTATGAAGTATATTTTATAGTGTAAGCCAATGTTCAGTTCAAGAACAAATGGTCCATTCAGCAAATAATACCACTTATAAGACTGGACAGATTAACTGTTCTACAACATCTTTTATTCGCTCCTTGATTTCTACAGTGTTACGCTAAAAGCATAAAAGTTACAAAGAAGAGAAACACGGAAAAAAATACAGCAAAACTATATAACAACCCACATGGGATTTTTTATAGTCTGTACAGTAGATGAAAGGAAAATATTGATAAGGAAAGACATTAATATATGCAATAAAGCTAGATAATGCCTTTGACTTTTTTTTAATCCAATTGACCGTAGATCAGTTATTTGAATCTGACTCTCTCTCTCTCTCTCTCTCTCTCTCTCACTCATTTTTCTTCTATTTTTTTTAATAAAATCTAGGGAATCAAAGTTAAGGTAATGTATCAGATATTTCGTACATGATTTCTCGATTGTATCATTTACAATTTCAGTATCGTGTATATTAATATGCAGTCCCAGTCGAAGCTATCTTGCATTTCAACATCAGATAAAAGTCAAGATGTGAGAGCAGAGGATCTTTTTGAAGTATCTGAGTGCGATATTATTACTTTGAAATTCATTATTGATTTACTGATACAAACATTTTCAGTTTTGACTAATGCTTATAATATGTTTAAAGCACTGAGATCACTGAAGGTAAGCAGCGACAAGCCTGTTCAATACTTAGATGGATGACCACTTCGGAACACCAGATAGAATAAGCAATCTCTGGGCTGTGTGCCAAAGTACCAATATGTAATATGATATGGAGAGTCAGAGTTAGAAAGTGACAGGAAGTAAAATTCTGAGGAAGGAGAGAGAGAAGGAAAAAATAATAAGAAGAAAAAGCAGACACAGAGTCTACAGAATGGCGAGCTGACCTCTGGTGAGTCAGGCCAAAGCACTTGTTGGTCAGCTAGTTACAGGTGAATGACTTTGGTAATTAAAAATTATTAGAAAAAACAAAACAGAGGTCCCAAATCTTTTGTGCTGGTGTGGAACCACCAGAAATGGATATGTTCCTCTCTCTGCCCCCAGGCAGAAGTAAGGGGATGACTTGGGTTGAAAAGTTAGTGAGCTTGGAGCTGTAATGAGGTAAAGACATGAGTGAACACAAGCCAGAACAATGTGAAGATAGTCAAAAGGGGGTCTCACACCAGATGTGAACCTGTGAAGATGAAACCAGCAAACAAGCAAATTGGAACTACAACAGAAAGCCAAGAAGAAAATTCAAGGTCAGCTCTCTTTCTCCTCATGACATTATTCTCTTTGTCCAGCAACATGGTCCACTCAGCTTTCATACTCTCTTTCTTTCTCCCGCCAACTACTAAAAAAGTGTAGTAGCGAATAAACATTTGTGTTAGTGAACTAAGACAGAGTCTGAGTGTTCAAAATTATGGATGACAAATTAGGTTAGCTTGTATATATTACTATGTTTCTACATTTTGATTATCTTGGTTTGATTTTATTGATAGCAGGCTAACGAAGCAGACTATTACTACTGTAGAGAGTTCAATCCTCATTGGGGGTTGCATATTTGTATTCTTGGTGTCACACTTCTCTAAACTTATTAATTTCTACTCATATTTCTTTCCCTTTTTTTGATTTTAGTTGCTTACAATTGCTTTTGAATTGTGTTTTTATTTCAGAAGCAGCAAAGAGCATATTATGAGAGAATGATAAAGGATGGCAATAAAATGTTACTTAGAATCCTTCACCCCTTTTTTAAAGAAACCACCAACATCAACGAGAACTGTTGTTACAATGAAAACATAACAGATTCAGGTGCCATCCAGTTATATATAAAAGTAAGATTCTTTATGGAACTCTAAAGAGACATGTCCTCGTGGTGTAATGCTTAAAGCGCTGGACTATAGAATCAGAGTAAGCAAGTTCAAACTCCAGTCACACTATTACGTTCACTTTCAGACAAGTACCTTTGGGAAAGGTAAGAACCCCCTTATCCTCCCAGCTTTAGTTCTAATTGACCCATAGATAGGACCCTATCAGGTGCTACCACTCCAGGCCAGAGTGGACCTGGGAGTGGAAGCAATGAAGTGGTGCTCCACATTCCCCTAAGCTCCAGCATTTCTGGAACTTTACCATCAGATTGTTTAAATAGTACCTCTACTGTTCTTCTAGAAGGATGGATTTGGCATTAAATAACTCAGGAAGGTTGATATGCTATTAAACAAACAAACATCTAAATAATTCTTTGAACTAAAGTATTTACCTTTATGTGCTTCTTATATGTCAGTATTTTACAATTCTGATGTGGTTGGGAGTCCCTGTGGTGTAGTGGTTAACATGCTGGACTGTGACTTCATAGAAAGCAAGTTCAAACTCCAGTCATGCAATTACATTCACTTTCAGATGAATATCCTTAAGAAATGTATGAGTCCTTTTATCCCTCCAACTGTGGGTTTAATAGTAGACATTACTGTTCCTTTCCAAGGATGGCTATAGCATTAAATAACACATGAAAGTTGATATACTGTTGAAATAAAGAAACCACACCAACCTGATTATAGGCGACGGTTGAAATTTTATCACTTACATGATGTTTCAACCAATTAATTCAGGTTTAAATACACTGACTTTATCTGATTCAAAAAGGGTATCCTGGGTATAACACCAAACTGCATCTGATGGTGAGGCTCCTGTTCAGCAGATCTTGCAAGTGTGGACTACCTTTATATGGTAAAATCCCCATAGGTTCATATACTGTTAATTGTTAATTTAATCATAGTACTTGAATGTATGTAAAAACATTTACTTAAATATAATTGCAAAACTCTTAAACTGTCCTTTGGGTGGAGTTTAAAATATGCTAACAGTATCTCCTGCAGAGGGTTAAGACCCCTCAAAAACCGGGTGTCCTGGATAAGACATTAATCTATATCTGATATTGAAGCTCCAATTCAAGAGATTTAGGGAATGAGGATTATCCCTTTATTACTATTACTCTCAGGTCTATTCTGATCTGGAGTGATTTTCTCTGTTAGGATTTCATCTATGTGACAAATAGATCTGTATAAAAATTTTCCTATTTGATAGGACTGTGTGAAAAAAAATCTCTTTAACAAGTGCACAAAGAAATGTAAATATGCACATATAATGAATACAATTCCTAAACCTCAAACCATAAAATAACCCAAGATGGATTGACATGCCATTAAAATCAATCAATCAACCAATACTATAATGTGGGCTACTTTTAAAAATTCATCCCTTACCTGATGATATTTTAACTCTTAGAACATGGACCATAGCATTTATTGTATATTCATATTTACATTTTTTGTATAGTTTCATCTGAAAATGAGATTTTTTTATGTGATATCAAATATTTCCATCTAATACAAATAATTGGCACTCAGTTGTATGGTGGTTTCAAGTAATCAAAAATAATCCTTATGAAATGATTGAACTGTTCTATTTAACTCATAGATAGGACCCTAACAGATTCTACCTCTCCAGGTCAGAGTAGACCTGGAAGCAATGGTATGGCAAGGGTACTGTACATTCCCCAGATCTCTCAAGCCCAATCAACTGAGGCCATAGAATATTCTGACTACACCTCTGCAAAGGGCTAAGAGTGTCCTGATATGGCACTAAACCATCTGATGGTGAGGTTCCAGCAGTAGAGCTTTAGGAAATGCAGAGTACATTTTTATTGCCATTGCTCCCTGGTCCACTCTGACCTGGAGTGGTAGTACCTGACAGGATACTATGGCCAAATAGAACAATTTAACTGTGAGCAAACAAATGTTCAATATTAAATTGAATTATTAGTAATAAGTTGCAATAGTTGGAACCATTTAACTGTGCGCAAACAAATGAATAATATTGAAACAAATTATTAGTCTTAAATAGCAATACTTCAATTGATTTAACTGTATGCAAACAAATGAGCTCTGACTAATTTGAAAATAATATTACCTACTAACTATTCATTTACAAATCATATATATTGAATATATATATGTATTAACTGGTCTATTGGCCTAATGAGAAGAGTGTTTGCCAATGGTCCGGGAGACCGAGGTTCAATCTCAAGTAGAGTCATACCAAAGACTTTAAAAATGGTACTTGATGCCACCTTGCTTAACACTCAGCACTATAAGGTAAGGATCAAGGGTAAAGTGGAGCAATCCAGGGAATGAAGTAGCGCCCTTACCTACACTTTGGTGTATTAGCTATTGATAAGGGAGCCTTTGTGTCACCCTCAACTAAGGTCGCCAACTTTACTTTTTACTTATATATATACATATAAACAGGATTTAGCATGATATAACCTACAATGGTTGAAATGCCATTTATGGCATATCAATCATTGTAGATTATAATCCAAATCATTATATTTGATATATATATAATTATATATCATATCTAATATATATATAATTATAAACCAAATCATATATATTTAAGATATATATGTATAAAGAGGATTTAGCATTATATAATCTACAATATGCCATAAAACCCTACTAAACCAAATCATATTTATTTAATATACATGTATAAAGAGGATTTGACATTAAATAACCTACAATGGTTGATATGCCATAAAACCAAATCATATATATCTAATATATATGTATAAATAGGATTAAGCATCAAATAACCTACTAGGGTCAATATGCCGTGAAAATACAACCAACCAACCTCTCCAGAACTGGAGTCTCATTATTAGATGAGGTTTTGTATTGTATCAAGTAGAATCTTTTGCAGGGTCTCTTACTCCTCGGCAGGCAATACAGTCAGCCAATTCTTTGCCCTCCCAACAGGCTGCGTGTGTTCCTGATTAAAAAATAGTTGAAAAAATAAAATAATTTGATTTGTTATTCAACAACATAATGGATTGTATTTTCTATTTTTTTATTTTTTGGTTGCTTCCTATAAGCCGTGACCACTGAGTTTTATTGAAATCTTGGAAGCATTCATTCTTCAGACTTGAAGTGGTAGGTTAAATATATAGTAGCAAATACAAATTTTAAAAATAGGAGAACACAAATTTGGAAATTGTCAAGGGAAACAATTTTTTCATTGTTGCTCAGAAAGAATTTTTAGGGAAGATGCACACAAGGCCAAAAGTAATTCTGACATTGTATTTCATGGTGACTTTATCAAATCCAATGTAAACAAATATATTAATTATAAATGATCTTGCTTTTGCTTTTATGTATGTATGTGTGTATGTGTGTGTGTGTGTGTGTGTGTGTGTGTGTGTGTGTAGGAGGGTATGTTTGTGTGAGTATGTGTATATGTGTATGTAGGTATGCTTGTGTGTGTGTGTGTATGTAATGTGTATGTGGGTACGTTTATGTGTGTGTATGTATATGTGTATGTGGGTATCTTTGTATGTGTGTGTATATATGTGTATGTGTATGTGCATCTGTTTATGCGTATGTGGGTATGTTTGTGTGTGTATCTGTGTATATGGGGATGTTTGTGTGTGCGTCTGTGTGTATGGGGGTATGTTTGTGTGTGTGTGTGTGTGTGTATATGTGTATGTGGGTATGTTTGTGTGTGTGTCTGTGTGCATACGTGTGTTTATATATGTATGTGTGTATGTGTATGTGGGTATCTTTATGTGTGTGTGTGTGTGTGTGTGTATATATGTTTGTGCTTGTTTTTTTTGTGTGTGTGTGTGTGTGTGTGTGTGTGTGTGTGTGTGTGAATATGTGTGAGTGCATGCATGTGTGTGTATGTATGTATTTTCTTATCTTACCCTGGGAATTTCTAAAAGCCTCTTCACTTCTTTTTCTAACTTTGACTAGACGATGCAGTCAAAAATCTTTAAAATATCAGGATATCTGAAAAGTATTTTTATTTTTGTGTTAAACTTTTTCTCCAAAATTTATGGTATGGCTTGGTTTGGTTTATTTAATGGCATAACATTGGTTTATTTGATGGAATATCAACTCCTGACGGGTTATTTGATGCCAAAATTTGATTCATCAGTAAATGATTATAATCTCAACTATCTCAAAATCCCATCGCAATTATTTTTTTATTGCAATGATAGTTTGTTAGTGCATAGTTATGTGGTTTTAAGTATTCCAATCTAATACAAATAATTAGCACACAGTTATATGGTTTTAAGTATTCCAATCTAATACAAATAATTAGCACACAGTTTTATGATATCAAGTATTCCAATCTAATACAAATAATTAGCACACAGTTATATGGTTTTAAGTATTCCAATCTAATACAAATAATTAGCACACAGTTATGTGGTTTTAAGTATTCCAATCTAATACAAATAATTAGCACACAGTTTTATGATATCAAGTATTCCAATCTAATACAAATAATTAGCACACAGTTATATGGTTTCAAGTATTCCAATCTAATACAAATAATTAGCACACAGTTATATGGTTTCAAGTATTCCAATCTAATACAAATAATTAGCACACAGTTATATGGTTTTAAGTATTCCAATCTAATACAAATAATTAGCACACAGTTTTATGATATCAAGTATTCCAATCTAATACAAATAATTAGCACACAGTTATATGGTTTCAAGTATTCCAATCTAATACAAATAATTAGCACACAGTTATATGGTTTTAAGTATTCCAATCTAATACAAATAATTAGCACACAGTTATGTGGTTTTAAGTATTCCAATCTAATACAAATAATTAGCACACAGTTTTATGATATCAAGTATTCCAATCTAATACAAATAATTAGCACACAGTTATATGGTTTCAAGTATTCCAATCTAATACAAATAATTAGCACACAGTTATATGGTTTCAAGTATTCCAATCTAATACAAATAATTAGCACACAGTTATATGGTTTTAAGTATTCCAATCTAATACAAATAATTAGCACACAGTTTTATGATATCAAGTATTCCAATCTAATACAAATAATTAGCACACAGTTATATGGTTTCAAGTATTCCAATCTAATACAAATAATTAGCACACAGTTATATGGTTTTAAGTATTCCAATCTAATACAAATAATTAGCACACAGTTTTATGATATCAAGTATTCCAATCTAATACAAATAATTAGCACACAGTTATATGGTTTCAAGTATTCCAATCTAATACAAATAATTAGCACACAGTTATATGGTTTCAAGTATTCCAATCTAATACAAATAATTAGCACACAGTTATATGGTTTCAAGTATTCCAATCTAATACAAATAATTAGCACACAGTTATATGGTTTCAAGTATTCCAATCTAATACAAATAATTAGCACACAGTTATATGGTTTCAAGTATTCCAATGCCTATAACCATGCATGTATGTGTGTCTGCATGTGTGTGTGTGTGTGTGTGTGTGTATGTATGTATGCGTGTGTGTGTTTGTGCATGTATATGTGAGTGTATAGCTTGTGAGATTTATCTATTCAAACATTTTTGTTTTTATTTATGTTGTTTGACCTTACTAAGCAATTATGCTTTGTAATTATTTTACATTTCCTGTTTGGAGAACTACCAATATATTTAATTACTATTGGTTAATCAAATGGAAATAATTATTCGATTCGAAAAATAATTGATTAATTCTTTTCTTTCAAGGTTTCAGAAAATAAATGCATAACATGTCAGCCTCCTATGAATTGAAACATTCAAAATTAATATTTAATTGTTTTTTAATGGCATATCAACCTTCATGGGTTATTTAATGCCAAAGCTATCCTGCTAGAAGAACAGTAGTGGTACTATATAACCCATAGTTGAGGGGATAAGGGGGTTCATCCCTTTCCCAAGGGTATTTGTCCGAAAGTGAACTTAATAGCATGACCGGAGTTCAAACTCTCTATTCGCCAATGTCACCCACAAGACAAAGCTCGACATAAGGTCAATAGCCTGAAGGCCGATTAAAGTAGGGATAAGGGGATGGGAAGGTCGGGAACAAGCCGAGGCTCAAACCCTGCCAGTTTATGTTGCTCATCGGCTCACTTAGTGTAATGTGAACCTGATGAGCTGAAGCTTGTCAAAAGGAGTCAATCATGCAGCTTGCGCACCCAGAGGTAGCCCAGCCGAAGCTGGGAGCCTTATGGCCTCAAGTCTGCTATTGTTCCATTTTGGAGCCTTCCCACAGTCCAGCACTTTAACCATTACACCACACAGATACCCCTTTAATATTTTTGAAAAAAGAAATTCAGTTTATATTTGAAGAATGTAAATGTTATAGTGGTTGTGATAAATCTTGGGACATTTAGGTTATGTATTTTGTAGAGGATAATTGTAGGGAAGGAGAGTAACATTCTTTTTAATGATGCATTTTAAGACAATTCTTAGAACTTAACAAGACTTATTTATATATGATGAAGATGCCAAAAAAGGTAAGATGAGTACGCATGAATATATGTTTGTATGTATCAACCCAACCCTTGTGCCATCCTGTTGGCAGGACTTAAAACATACTGACTGTATCCCCTACAAAAGGGTAAGACTCTCCTCCCAAAATGTAGTGTCCTAAAAATAACACAAATTGTATTTGGTTGTGAGGCTCCACATCCAAAGGTCTTGGGAATGAGGAGTCACCTCTTCATTGCCATTTCTCCTAGGTCCACTCTGATCTCTTAGTGGTAGTAACTGTTAGGGTCTTGTCTATGGGTCAAATAGATCTGCTTAAAAATTATTAGTATTTGATAGGAATTCTTGATATCATAAAACCGTATGTAAAAAAACTTTTAAGAGATGACACAAAAATGGCAAATACTAATGTGAGTCAAAAGTTTTGCCATATTTTGGCAGTGTGAGATACAATTTGGCAGTTCTGGATGTTTTTTGTTAGGTAGTAAATAAACCACATTAAACGGTGAGATGTTGAGCTCTCCTAATACTCTCTTGGTACAACTCTTCAGATTTTAGCCTAGTCGGCTAGGGGTGTACAATACGCTGACTGCATCTCAGCAGAGGGGTACGACTCTGCCAATGAATGTCCTGATATGACACTAAACAATCTGATGGTGAGGCGCCAGTAATTCAGGAGCTTTGGGGAATGCAGAGTACCCTTTCATTGCCATCGCTCCCAGGTCTACTCTGGCCTGGAGTGTTAGAACTTGATAGGATCCTCCCTATGGATCAAATAGAACTAAAATGTGTACTTATGCTAAACAAATGAAATCCTGCTTATCTAAAATTTTATCTCTCAAGTATTCATTTAGAAATCTTAGGTTAAACGTATATATATATATATATATATATATGCTCCCCTACCCCTATAGGGTTGAGCTCTCTAGTGAATGAAGTAATTGTGTTGCCATTAGCATATATGCAAGGCTCTTCATATGAATCGAGCTCTCGGTAGCCGTTAAGTGGATATATGTAAACAATAACAATTGTGATTCATAACCATTTAAATTTACTTTGCTGGCGCTGGCTTCCTTGTGGCTGAGTTGTAGAATCTTGGATTGGCGTTTGAGTCAACAGGGTTTCGATCCCAGCTTTGGGAATCTAGCCTGTCTAGCCACACTGATGAGTTCTGATAGAACGAAACAGATCTGTCTGTGGATGACAATATATATATATATATATATATATATATAAACAGAATTTGGTATTAGATAACCATCAAAGGTTGATATGCCATAAAACCCAAGCAAGCAACCAATCAACTATCTGACCTAGAGTGGTAACTCCCAATAGGGACCTATCTTTGGGTCAAATAGAACTGTTTGACATTTAAACTGAATGCAAACAAATGACTTATGCTAAATAAAAGTGTTTGATCATTTAACTTTGTGTAAACAAATGTCTGATGTTTAATTGACTTGTTAGTAATACATACCAATACTTGAAATCATTTAACTTTGTTGTCTTATGCTAAATTTAATTGTTAGAAATAGAACTGCATTATCATTTAACTGTGTATATTTACAAAATGTATTTAAAAATTGTATATTTAATATATATGTAAAAATAGAATTTAGCATTAAATAATCAGCAGTGGTTGATATGCCAGAAAACTGAACCAAACCCATGTTCAGATTTGCCTTTATGGCCGAACTGACTTTGCCTGATTGTCAAGGTTTTTGCAACGCAAGCAAAATTTATCAAACCATCTGCTTATTGCACAGTGATCAAGTGCACCTCCATCTTTTACACGGAAAATTTTTTGGTTGTTCCTACAGCATTATGGCCCAGTTCAAACTCATAAAGCATAAGTTCTCAAAATTTGGAAGTGCCCGTGGTGTAATGGTTATCGTCACAGAAAATGGACACGGCGACACGAGTTCAAATCCTGGACGAGACTGATTGCATTTCACTTAGCACTAATACCCTTGGGAAAGGTATGAATCCAATTATTCTCCCTCCAGCTATGGGTAAATAGTAGGGCAGACTAGGTTCTTCAGCCTTGGTGAGGTAACTACTCTAGGAGAAGGAAAACTCTGAATTCAAACCTGTTAAACTCTGCTAAAAAAAATTGACCTTGTGTCATATCCTGCTCGAGCAGAGGGGTTGGTAAATATGAAAAGTTCTCAAAATTGTACTATGTGGCATATGTTGAAATTATTATTCTAGTCATTACTTGATAGAACTACAAATAATATAAGTGTCGAGTCAGAATTATCTGCCCTAAATTCCACATTTGAATAATAGTCAGGTTATTTGCCCCTAGTTTTGTTACACTATCTGTAAATAAAAAGAACACTGTGCATGTTTTAAAAAGTCGTCCTCATGTTTTTCCTTTGTTGATTGAGTCAAAGCATCCTGCATGAAATATATGAAGATGAATACCTGCTTTTTAAAAGGAATGTCTTATTTTTTAATTTTTTTAAAATTTCCAACAGTGCATTCATTGGCGCAGCTTTCAAATCTCACAGAGAATAAAGTATTACACAACATGTTAGCACACCAACTACCATGATACTATCAACCACAGTGGTTATCATTTTTGGCTTACACAATATATGTGCAGCAAACTAACATGTACCAAAATATTACAAAATTTTTGACTCACCCTAGAATAAATGTATAATGAACATGATTACTCAACCTATAGGAATAAAATAACCCCAGATGTGTTGTCATGCCATTCAAATCAGTTGTTGATTTAATTGTCTTTGTTAATCCTTACAAGTTGTGCCCCTTGAATACTCACCAGTTGTAAGGAAAAATCTTACCCAGAAGTTCAAATGTTGCCATATATCATACTGTGAATGAGGTGGTCTAATGAATTCTATCTCTTGACATATTTCTTGGAGTTACTTTATTCACATTTACAGTCAGACGTGTCTCTGTAGTGTAATGTTTAAAGCGATGGACTGTGGAATTGTAACATACCCATGATACGGATATGCGAAACGTTCATAGAATGTTCATAACATATATACATAGAACATAGGAATCTAGAAACACGAAAAACACTTACGACTTCTTAGTTCAGGTACGAAACTTTTTATTACCTTTGAGTTTAAAGGTTCTTCGACATAAGGAAAGAGATACACAGTCTTTATATTCTGGTTTTTCCATCTGCACCCCCCATCTCGTGCAGCACCCGTAGCGCGCAAATTTGTCTCGCCTCAGCGAGCCCCAAAAGTCAACCCTTCTCGTTCGGTGTCCAATTCTCAACTCAACTGACTTTTTCAAAATCCCCCAAATCCTCTGTGTGCTTCCAGTGCATGACGTCACTTGCACTCCCTTGCCCCGTTTCCCATCTTGGGTTTCTATTGTGACATCTCTGAGTGACACGTCTGCTCCACACACGCGCGAACACTTGTGTTAATGTTGCACCTAAGTAACCCATGCACTGAGCCGAAAGGTTCTCAGCCAAACTAAACCCAAAGGCATAAAATGAAATCCCTCGGCCATTATATTACAGAATCATAGTAAGCGAGTTCGAACTCCAGTCATGTTATTACATTCAGTTTTGGACAAATACCCTTGTGAAAGGTATGAACCTCCTTATCCTCCCAGCTATGGGTTAAATAATACCACTACTGTTTTACTAAAAAAGAATTGATTTGGAATTAAATAAGCCGAGCTAGTTGATATGTCATCAAAAATAGCAAACAAACTAACATTTACAGTCTTGAAATTCATTCGTGAACAGAAAACCTCATTTCTTGTTCACTACAAACATATTTTCAAGTGGAAGTGTTGGTTCTGAATAAAAGTCTGAGGGGTCAAAAAAAAAAAAAAAGTTTCATCCATCCTAGTTTGTTTGTTTGGGTTATATGGCATATCAACCATTGGAGGTTATTTCATTTTGATACAAACAATTTGCAGTTATATGGTTTCAAGTATTCTTATCTCATAGTAATAATTCATATGCAATTATATGCTTTCAAGTAATTATTCCTGTTTAATAATAATAATAATTATCATGATAAAAGAGTGTAAGACTAGACATGACTGGTTGGTCAAGGTGGTTCACTGGGAATTGTGCAAGAAATTCAAATTTTACCATATGAACAAATGATATATATTCTTTTTATTTTCACTCTGGGGTCCACTGGAATGGCAAAATCATCTAGACAGCAAGTTCTTTCCTTTTTGTTAATTAACACAAGGTCTAACATTCTGGCCAGGATTGAGTGATTCATTGTATCTCAATATCCTTGAGAACTTTATGGGTCTCATTTTCGAGGACAGATTCTGGTTTGTGCATAGATCATTTTTAGTTGGATCAAATTTTAATCTCTTGCACAGTTCCCAGTGGATCACCTTTCCCACCCAGTCATTTCTGGTCTTTTGTGCCAGTTTTCTGATAAATCATTTCATCTCTAGCACCACATAATTTGAACTTGCTATTCTCAATTTTTGCTTTAGTATAAATGTTTTTTATAGCATTATTTTGGGTTCATTATCATTACTATCATTATAATTATTATTATTAAATTGAAAGCATATAATTCTGTTCAAATTATTAGCATGAGAGAGGAATACTTGAAACCATATTAAAGTAAAGTTGGCGACCATAGTCAAGGGTGACCCGAAAGCTTCGCTTTCGATAGCTACTACACCAAGGTGTAGGGAAGGGCGATACTCCTTTCCCTGGATTGCTCCACTTTACCCTTGATCCGTACCTTATAATGCTGAGTGTTAAGCAAGGAGGCATCAAGTACCATTTTTTGAGTCTTTGGTATGACTCGACCTGGGATTGAACCCAGGTCTCCCAGGCCATTGGCGAACACGGTTACTTGAAATGACATAATTGCTTGCAAAAAGGATTTTGTCATTAAATTACTCAAAAAGAATCCAACCAACAGATTGTGAAACGGACATTTTTTAGAAAAAATGAAAAAAATAGAAGAAATTCTACATATGTTTTTTAGTGCAGTACAAGTCTTGATCAGGATAGATGGGTACTTCGACTAGTAACAATAATCTTCCATAAACAATTTGCTGGACAAATGTATAAATCAGCATGGTGTCATCTTTTTTCTCACAGAACAAAATGGTGAGCAGAAAAAATTATGTTGATATAACTTAAATCTGCCTTCGATGAAACATTACAGTAACATTCATCCTATTGGTTGAGGCTATAAAACATGTTGACCGTACCACTGTAGAGGAATAAGACCCCACCAAACAAGGCCACCTGGTGGCCCCAAGTGGTAATCCAGGATACTGCAGGACAGTATACAAGTGGCTGAGCAGTCCCTAGCCAAGCAACCAAATCATTAAGTGACTTGCAACACAATATTTTGGCCTTTTCTGGGCAAAATAAATGGTCAGAGAGGCTTGATTTGATCAATCGGCTGGTTATATCAAGTCCTAACTCCAATACAATTGTCATATTCTTCTGATTGCTCTTGTGGCAAACAAATACCTAACCCTTTTCATCTTATAAGTGCCAAAAGGTAATGCCTGAGGGTCAACTGTGCTGAGATATCAATACTTGAAACAGTTGCATATTGACCCTTGACCATGCCATCAATCAGAGATTACTGTCAACAGGAAACACCAGTGTAAATAAGTGGAAGCAGTCACATGATTGATTGGAAATCATGGGTGTTAGAAAATGATATATGCAGATGCTCACATGAGGGTCTGAGTCAGTTGGAGTCAGTGTGAGTCTAAAGTCAGACCCAGTCATTAAGAGTGCCCTGGTGGGGTAGCAGTGGCTCTGGTTGAGTACCTCTGGCTGGTTTTAAGGAGGTGCCCATGGTGTAGTCGTTATCGTCGTAGGAAATGGACACGGCGACACGAGTTCAAATCCTGGACGAGACTGATTGCATTTCACATAGCACTAATACCCTTGGGAAAGGTATGAATCCAATTATTCTCCTTCCAGCTATGGGTAAATAGTAGGACAGACTAGGTTCTTCAGTCTTGGTTAGGCAACTAGTCTAGGAGAAGGAAAACTCTGAATTCAAACCTGTTAAACTTCGCTTTAAAAATTGACCTTGTGTCATATCCTGTCCGAGCGGAGGGGTTGGTAAATAGTACCTCTGGCTGATGTAGAAAAAGTGCTAAGTGGGGCCTTGAAGATAACACAGTGTGGTATGGTCAAGAGAAGAAGTTATGGGTCAATATAGCATCTCTCTCTGTCTGTCTGTCTCTCTCAATTTTATGCCAGCTTTGACCCCTTTCAAAAGAATAAAAAAACATATATTTTAATAAAGAAGTGTTGTGTTTCTTCCTTCATCACTGTATACAACAAAACCATGAAAACTGATTTCAGACAAATGATTAATATCAAATAGAATTATTAGTTTTGGATAAGAATATTTGAAACCATTTATTTGTGTACAAACAAATGAACTCTGGTTCATTTAAAAATTATGTTACCAAACTGGTTAGAGAATTTGCCAATAATCCAGAAAACCGGGGTTCAAACCCAAGTTGAGTCATACCAAAGACTCTAAAAATGGTACTTGATGCTTCTTTGCTTAATACTCAGCAATATAAGGTGCAGATCAAGAGTAAGTGAAGCAATCCAGGGAAAGGAGTAGCACCCTCCTTTACACCTCAGTGTAATAGTTATTGAAAAGGGAGCCTTTAGGTTACCCTTGACTACAGTCGGCCAACTTATATATATATATGTGTGCGTGTGGGTGTATGAATATAATATACATATATATATATAAACTTGATTTGGTATCAAATAATCCACGAGGGTTGATTTGCCATAAAAGACAATCTAACAGAAACAAGCCAATTATGGTAAAAGAATCAACAAAACAGCAAACAGTATATATTCATAATAAATAAAAGTAAAAGAATGTATTAATTTTTTTTGTTGCTGATATTGTTAAGGCTAATCCATTCTCTGACCATCTTCAGGTAGAAATTTATAAGGAAAGAACTATGTTTTTTTTTTGACAGAAAAAATGCTGGATAGAAAATCAATCAGTCTCGTCCAGGATTTGAACTCGTGTCGCCGTGTCCAATTCCTACGGCGATAACCATTACACCATGGGCACCTCCTGAGTTGATGACAGAAAAATTGTGTACCATTGTGCCACAGATTTTCAGAACAACACTCCTCAAACTTTGAATTCAGAGTTTTTCCTTCTCCCAGACTGGTTACCTTACAAGAACCCAGTCTTCCCTACTATTTACCCATAGCTGGAGACAGAAGAGATGGATGCATACCTTTCCCAAGGTTCTTTTTTATTTAGACAAATAAAAAAAAACACATCCAGGATTTGAACCCGACTCTTATAATGATAATCATTTTGCCATGTGCACTAACAACTGTGTAACACTGTGAATGTTAGTCAGTTTTCAAAATCAGAGAAGGTTGTAGAACTGGTAGGCCAAGCAACTCTGGGAATAAAAATTTCCAATATAGACAACATCCCCGCAGACAATAAATAAAACTAATACAGTACACCCCAACGTAAAAGAAACTTCCTTACAAGTCTACAACTCTGTTTGCATATCAAACCAAACTTTCTATAACTTAATCAGATGAGTATCCTTGTCTTTGTTGTTCTTATTACAATAATTTGATAAGATCAGCTGAAAGAACAATCCTGGAGACTGTAATCTTCAAAGTGTGGCCTTTGTAAGAGCTCAAAGTAAGACTGCCTTCTTATCACCGTCTCTGATCAACAGGATACCAAATTAAGTTTGACTGGACAAAGAAAAAGGAACTTTACTTATCTGGGCAGACCCTACCCAAGAGAAGAGACAAGGAACAGAAAAGGATAAGGCCATGTTTATGGTGGGTTAACTTTGAAGCCCATATATTTTCTGACTTTTTTTCAGGTTTGCTTCATGTTTTGAAAATAAGATCTTTCTCCCAGGCAGCACTAAGAATAAATAAAAGATGTTTTTTCCATATGTAGTATTTGCCTTTTGTTCCACTGGGGGTTTATCTGCCTGTATTTTGATCCATCGTTACTGAGTTCAGCTGCACCTGTGCCCAGAGAAAATATCTTCTAAAAAAAACACAATTCAATACCACTGAATGCCAAAGCAGTATTTGGTTTGACAGTATACAATAAATAGATAAATGAATAAAACTCAACAAGACAATATGCGTCTTTTTTAAAAAAATTTACCATGTCAACTTTGTGACATCACCTGCTTTCAGAAGAAAGTAGAGTTGGCAGATAAGAAGCTATAAAAAAAAGAAATTTCTTTCTTTCCTTAATCCTTTACATCAAGTCTTCTTTGAGGTACAAGAACATTACAGTCAGCATTAATAATAAGTTTAGAATAGTTTGGCACCAAGGATGTGCCACCCACAATTAGTATTGAATTCACTACTGTAATAATGATCTACTCAGCTTGCAGAGGGGTGATTCCACAGTCCCTTTAGGTCCAGAACAAAACCCTACCACTTGATGAAGTTTAGTGTCATACTTAGGACATTATTTTTGATGGGGAATCTTTTATGCATATATGATTTGTTTGTAGGGTAAAATTTTAAACTCTTTCACAATATGAGTAAATAGTAGGTTAGACTCAGCTGTTTAACCTTGGTATGGCAACTGATCAAGTATTAGGAAAATTCTGAATTCAGACCTGCTAAATACTGCATAAAAATTGACCTGGTGTGACATCCTGCTTGTGCAAGGGGTTTTGGTAAATACAAATGCTACAACAGCATTTGGACCAGTCTATTCAATGGTACTATTTACCAACCCCTCCGCTCAGGCAGGATATGACACAAGGTCAATTTTTAAGCGGAGTTTAGCAGGTTTGAATTCAGAGTTTTTCCTTCTCCTAGACTAGTTGCCTAATCATGGCTGAAGAACCTAGTCTGTCCTACTATTTACCCATAGCTGGAGGGAGAATTATTGGATTCATACCTTTCCCAAGGGTATTAGTGCTATGTGAAATGCAATCAGTCTCGTCCAGGATTTGAACTCGTATCACCGTGTTCATTTCCTACGGCGATAACGACTACACCACGGGCACCTCCAGTCTATTCAATGGTGAGGCTTAGCATACATCAAATAACGTTCCCTTGCTGAGGGGTAAGATTCCCCATCAAAAATAATGTCCTAAGTATGACACTAAATTCATCAAGTGGTGAGGCTTTAGTTCTGGAACTAAAGGGTCTGTGGAATCCCCCCTCTGTTGCCATTTCTCCCGGGTTCACTCTAGGTTAAATAAATCCATTTGAAAATTATTAGTATTAGATCAGACTACTTAAAATCAAGTGACAAACAAATTATTATTATCATAATTATTATTATCATTTTATTCCTTGAGAATTTTTCACACCAGTGTGAGCTGATGGTTTTTCACTGGAGTCTGAATGACAGCAAGTCTCCTCAAATCTCCAGGACTCTTCTCAGTTTTCTGGCTGATCTCAACAATGCTGTAGTCTGGATGGTCTCAATTCAATTCAATGGTCTCTGATTTTCACTTCTGGTAGTCCATTTTCCAATTCTTTTGGGACTGTTCCAAGCACACCAACTACAATTGGTATCAGTGTCACTCTCATATTCCACAGGTCTTTTAGTTCTCTGGCAAGGTTCAAGTATTTGTCTTTCTTTTTTTTCTTTTTCATTAACACTAGGTCCCGTCTTCTGGCAAGGATTAGGTGACCTATTCGTTTCTCAAAACCCCAGTGAATTTTATATGTCTTACATATATTTTTGTTTTTTAAGTAGAGGAATTAATATGGTGAATTAAATTACCATGACCAGAAAATCCGCCAAATACCTACGAACGATATACGAGAACACTGGACAACTGTTTTGACCTTATTAGGTCTCATCAGCAGTGTATACTGTAATTTCCAACACTGGAGATCGAACCAGCGACCACAGATTGCAGTGCCAAAACTGAGCCACCAGTTCGTATCGCACACAAGTGTTGCCAAATCAACTAGTCATGGTAATTGTGTGGCCAAATAACCTAAATGTGTCTTGCAAGTTACATCCGTATTCTTTCCAGAGGACACGTTCACCCCCCCCAGGGCCATGTCTTCCCAAGAAGCTTAGAAATACGCATTCATATATCTTATTCATTACAACAGATTCTTGCTTGCATATACCATTTGCTAGGATTGTCAAATTTCAGTTTTTTACATAAAATTCCACGTGTGCCCAGTCTAGAACTCCTTTTTTCATGTCACTGATCCATTCAGCCTTTCTGATATGTTCTTTCTCTTCCTATTCTTACTCGAAAATACTTTTATTTTCTTTGCATCAAGTCATTGATCTGTCCTCATGCATTCTCCACCAATTTGGAATGTCTTTTTTTGTTTGCATTGCCAGACCCTGTCCTAGTATCTTTTGAGTCACTCTTCTTTTGCCGATATCTTTCGATTCATCTCTTCTAGTTGTATGTCGGACTTGTCTGCTTTTTTGTTTTACTCTTTTCATCTCAATATATCTTTGTGTGTTTTTCTTTCTTTCGCACTTGTTGTTGCAGTTTCTTTATTTATCCTTCTAGTCTCATTTCCCATCCAAGTTTTGTATTTCTGTTTGGGTTCCTTTCGGGAAAACCAATTTTATAACAGATTAGTTTTGCTCTTCATAAATTATCTCTTCATCGCCAATGGCCTGGGAGACCTGAGTTCAATCCCAGGTCATGTCATACCAAAGATTTTAAAAATGGTACTTGATACCTCTTTGCTGAACACTCAGCAATATGAGGTATATATCAAGGGTAAAGTGGAGCAATCCAGGGAAAGGAGTAGTGCCCTCTCCCACACCTTGGTGTAGTAGCTATTGAAAAGGGAGCCCTCTGGTCGCCCTCGACTAAAGGTTGCAAACTTTACTTACTTTACTTAGTTCAGTAATATTTCCTGCTAGGATATTTATTAATAATTTCTTTACCCTTTTGGTTTCTACCTTAACTTTTTTCCAATCTGGGTTCTTGAAGGAT
This sequence comes from Sepioteuthis lessoniana, assembly GCA_963585895.1. Lineage (NCBI taxonomy): Eukaryota > Metazoa > Mollusca > Cephalopoda > Myopsida > Loliginidae > Sepioteuthis > Sepioteuthis lessoniana. Next base: position 112,528,181 of record OY757908.1, on the reverse strand, counting down.
GGTAACATAGTTTTCACTTCTCTCATGATTTTCTTTATTAAGTCAACATTTTTTTCTATCTTCTTATGTTAATGTTGATGTTGTGGTGCTAGGATCTATGGTGTTTTGGTTTTCAGTATTTTGTGCATCAATTAAGGTTGGGGGCTCTTGTTTATATTCTAAACAACTTCTGTGTACATATATCTCTAGTTTCTCAAGGTCAGAAAACCAACCTTTCATTAAAATCATTCCAGTTTGGTCAACAAGTTTTTGGCTTGTTGTATTGAATTTAGCAAATTTATATCATTCTTTTACTGTAATCTCTTTGTACAAGATTGCTCTAAGATTAACTGTCAAGAATATTTTTGCTGTCTTCTCTAATTCCTTTCTTTCATTGGTGTCCCTCAGATGAATCATTACTTTGGTCTTTGTTCATGTACCTAGATTTAATCCAGGGAAAGAAGTAGTGCCCTTCCCAACACCTCAGTGTAGTAGCTATTGAAAAGGGAGCCTTCTGGTCACCCTCGACTACAGTCACCAGCTTACATTAACTGGATGCCAATCAGATCCCCTATGTTAGCTATCAAGGGAGCACTTGCCATTCATGACACTCAGATCTGAATCCCACATTGATTTGGATTTGGATTTAACATTTTTTATGTTAAGTCAAATGTGGCCATATCAGACCCAGGGGTTGATTATTATGTATGGTCCAGTCATAGATATGTCTTGGTATTCTTCCAAGGAAGAAAATACAGCTGTGAAAAAAAGGGGGATAATATTATCATTATTATTATTAATTTCTTCTTGTTAGTTAGTCCATTCAGCTGGGGCTGTAGAATACACCAACTGCATCTCTGTAGAGGAGTAAGACCCCGCCCTCAATGAGTGTCTTGGATATGACACTAAACAATCTGATGGTGAGGCTCCCGTAATAATGGAGCTTTGGGGAATGCATAATACCCCTTTATTGCCATTGATCCCAGGTCCACTCTGGCCCAGAGTGGTAGCATCTGAAAGGCTCCTATCTAAAGGTCAAATAGAACTGTTTGACATTTAAACTGCAGCAAATAAATGACTTATGCTAAATTGAATTGTTTGAAATAGAACTGTTTGATCATTTAACTGAGTGTAAACAAACAATTAATGTTTAATTGAACTGTTGTGAAACATATCAATGAATGGAACTATTTAACTATCAATTTTATTGACTTATGTTTACAAATCATATAAATCTAATATATATGAATAAACTCAACTTGGCATTAAATAGCCTACAATGGTTGTGATATGCCATAAGACCAAACCAGACCCAAAACCCTTGTGAGTTTTTCACACTAGCATTAGCTTTCACTAGAGGCTGAGTGACACCAAGTCTCCTCAGGTCTCCAGGACTCTTCTCAGTATTCTAGCTGATCTCAACGAGACTGTAGTTTGGATGATCTCAATTTGTGATCTGATTTCCAACTCTTCCAGTCTCCTTTACAAGCCTTTGGAGACCATTCCAAGCACACTAATTACAATTGGTATCATCACATCCTCACTTTCCACAGTTTTTTTAGTTCTCTGGCAAGGTTTAAGTATTAGTCACTCTTTTTGCTTACTATTATTATCATCATTATTTAAGAATATTTAGTTAAGACTATATCATTGGTTGGAAAAAGACTGGCTTTGGCATTAGATAACCCAACTAATCAAATAACCCCTAATTATTGGTATTTGATAGAAATACTTTAAACCATATAACTGCATACAAATTATTAGTATTTGAAAGAATACTTTAAACCATATAACTGCATGCAAATTATTAGTATTTGAAAAGAATACTTTAAACCATATAACTGCGTACAAATTATTAGTATTTGATAGGAATACTTTAAACCATATAACTGCATGCAAATTATTAGTATTTGAAAAGAATACTTTAAACCATATAACTGCATGCAAATTATTAGTATTTGATAGGAATACTTTAAACCATATAACTGCATGCAAATTATTAATATTTGATAGGAATACTTTAAACCATATAACTGCATGCAAATTATTAGTATTTGAAAATAATACTTTAAACCATATAACTGCATGCAAATTATGAGTATTTGATAGGAATACTTTAAACCATATAACTGCATGCAAATTATTAATATTTGATAGGAATACTTTAAACCATATAACTGCATGCAAATTATTAGTATTTGATAAGAATATTTTAAACTATATAACTGTAAAAATTATTAGTATTTGAGAGAAATACTTTAAACTATATAACTGCATGCAAATTATTAGTATTTGATAGGAATACTTTAAACCACATAACTGTGTAAAAATCATTAGTATTTGATAGGAATACTTTAAACCATATAAATGTGTGAAAACAAACGATCATGGATAAAAGAAAAGTAATTTTAAAAAGCGACGTACTGGAACATTCAAAAGTTAATCCTTATAGCAATCTGACATTTACAAATGAATCAAGTTTTAGCATTGAATAACCCATAAAGAGTTGATATGCTGTTAAACAAGTAAACCCAACCAAATTATTCCATAGATTTCTTTAGATGAACCATAGAATAAGCCAAACATTTTTTAATATCACCATTTCTATTCCAAAGAAAATAGACCAACCTGTTTCATTATAGATTGTTTGATATCTTTCTTCAATACTCAAGTCATTCTAAGCAAGACCAATTGGCCACCATAAACAAAGGAGTTAGAAAATGATGAATGGAAAATAAGGATGTAAAGAAAGAATATTACAAAGAGACAACAAAACTAAATCCAAACATATCAACCTTTGTGGGTTATTTGATACCAAATCCAGTTTATACATATATATGTATATTATATTCACACACACATACACACATATATATATATATATATATATATATGCAAAGCTCTTCAAAAGAATTGAACCCTCTGGTATCCAGTAAGGTATAAAATATAAATAAACGAACGCTGCTGCTGCTGCTGCTGCTACAGCTTCTTAATACCTTATAATTCCCTAGCTGACATGGTACGCATGTTGGCCGAGCAGTCTGATACTAAGTCTAATGTAAAGTTGGGCGGGTTTCTTTCCCAGCTTCAAGCGTCCTACGTGTCTAGCCACTCTGAAGAGTTGTGATAAAACAAAACAGTCTGTCTGTGGATGGCAATATATATATATATATATATATATATATATCAGTCAGCCAACCATAGTCAAGGACAACCCAAAAGCTTTCTTTTTCAATAACTATTACACTGAGGTGTAAAAGAGGGTGCTACTCTTTTCTCTGGATTGCTTCATTTACTCTTGATTTGTACCTTATAATGCTGAGTGTTAAGCAAAGAAGCATCAAGTACCATTTTTGAGTCTTAAATTAGGATTGAACCCTGGTTTTCTGGACCATTGGCAAACACTCTAACCAGTTTAGTAACATAACTTTTAAATGAGCCAGAGCTCATTTGTTTAAAAACTTTCTTTAATACTCAAGTCATTCTAAGCAAGACCAGTAGGCCACTATAAACAAATGGGTTAGAAAATGAAGAATGGAAAGTAAGGATATAAAGAAAGAATATTACAAAGAGACAACAAAACTAAATCCAAACAAATACACTATAAGACTCTTATTAACCTTGCAATTAAAAAGTCCAAGGTTGTAGCTGGTTTGGTTTGGTTTCTTTGTTTAATGGCATATCAACCTTTGCAGGTTATTTCATGCCAAAGCCATTCTCCAAGAAGAACAGTTGTGGTACTATTTAACCCATAGCTGGGAGGATAAGGGGGTTCATATCTTTCCCAAGGGTATTTGCTTGAAAGTGAATGTAATAGTGCGACTGGAGTATGAACTCGCTTGCTATGATTCCACAGTCCATCGCTTTAACCATTACACCACGAGGACACCCCCCCCGGTTGTAGCTGCGAGGAAAACATTTAGAAAGGAGTTTGATCCACAGTGCAGATATCCAAGGAAAAAAAACTGTTAGAATGGAACATCAATCCAGGGTAGGAAAAATCCAGAAAGAATGGATACTGCTCTCTAGAGACAATAAAATGAATTCTAACTCTTGAATAGGTAGATCCAATGAATACAACTCATCTGAATATCATCCTTTTCCTATACTGGTAGTTAACAAATGTTAATAATTCAATGAAGACCATCTTTTTTGCTGGGCCCCCTATATTTTCCCACATTAACAGATAGGCTTCCATTTTGGATGAAGAAGAACACAAAACAATATAATTGTACAAACATATATTTTAAATATACAAAAGGTGGGTTGCAAACTTAATAATTTTGCAGCCAGTCTAATCTGCTGAGGTCCATCTTGGAAATGGAGTGATTTGAATAGTCATCTGTATGGTCTTTCAGTGGTTTGTATTGTGTTGATTCTTCCTCAGGTTTCCAATTTCTCCTGCCTCTTTTCTAAGCCTTTAGGAGTCGAAAATGGGTGCCAATCCGAGGTTATGTGCTGATTGGCTCCTTTACTGTCAAGGGCAGATAATTAATCCTATATCTTCTGATACTCCTCAGATTTTGAAAATCAGAGTTTTTCTTTCTCTCAGACTGATTACCTTACCAAGGCAAAATAACTTAGTCTGTCCTACTATTTATCAATAGCTGGAAGAGAAATTCATACCTTTCTCAAAGGCATTAGCACAAAGTGAAACACCGACAGCCTTGTCTAGGATTTAACTCAGGTCACTAATTCAATTTCCTATGATAATAATCATAGCACGCCTCATAAAATCCACTCATTTGTCAAAGGCAGTATGTAGCACAAGGTCATTTTTATTTCTAAGTGGAGTAAAACTGATTTGTTTGTATTCAGAGTTTTCCTTCTCCTAGACTGGTAGCTGTACCAAGGCTAAAGAACCCAATCTGCCCTTCAATTTACCCATAGCTGAGAGGAGAACTGATGAATCCACGCCTTACCCAAGGGCATTAGTGCAAAGTGAAACACTAACAGCTTCATCCAGGGTTTGAACTTGGGTCACTAATTTTATTTTTAAAGTCAATAACCATCATCCCTCTTTCTATCCTTTCTCTTCCGAACTCTAGTGGCTCTTTTTAATGCGATTCACTCTGCATATCAACCTTTGTGGGTTATGTAATGCCAGAAAAATCCTTGTAGAAGGTTTGGTTGGGTTTCTTTGTTTAATGGCACATCAACCTTTTTAAGTTATTTAATGCTAAAGCCATCCTTGTAGAAGATCAGTAGTCATACCATTTAACCCATAGCTGGGAGGATAAGGGGGTTCATACCTTTCCCAAGGGTATTTATCCAAAAGTGAACATAATAGCACAATGGAAGTTCAAACTTGCTTACCACGATTCTGCAGTCCAGTGCTTTAACCATTACACCACAAGGACAACCCACCCAGCAGTGGTAATACTATTTAACTTATAGCTGGGAGGATAAAGGGGCTCATACCTTTCCCAAGGGTATTGGTCTGAAAGTGAATATAATAATGCAACTAGAGTTTGAACTCACTCACTATGATGTCGTAGTCCAGCACATTAGTGATTACGCCAGAGAGACTCTCCCAACTATGCCATGAGGACTCTCCCCTCTATTCACTCGGATCGTAACTTGAGTTGTAATAAAACAAAAGCGGAAGTAAGAAGAAAAAGGATAATTTTAAAAAAAAATTCCTCTTTTCTTTCAAATGAAGAGGGGAAACCTTCTGCATAGGCAACTGCTGGCCTTCCATACAACCTTGCCAGGATCCAGGTGCAGATCCATTGTCTTGCAGGACTGATAGATATCATAAATAAAAAGACGTGTAGATATAAATACCAGAGGTACCACCCAAAAGTTTGAGATATTCTTATCTGCTAGTTTTCACTAAACTCTCCAGATATTATTAGGTATTATTCATTACCCAACTCTACACTATTAAAATTCTGTTACCAAAAATAGGAATATGGGGTAATGTAAAAATAAGTACACCCCTAGACAAAAAAGTTTATTTCGTTCTATATAGTAAGTATATTTTCAAAAGAAACTTTTTTTTGTTTATAGTGATTCAACATGATAGGGTATGCTAATAACTAATACCTGGCAATATTCGTTCTGATTGTAAAATGTTTTACTAGAAATAATAAAATCCTGGTATCTTTGGTTTGAAAGAAAATTAACTTTTTATTAAAGAATTATCAGCTGGTGTATTTATCAATGGGTGATAATGTAGTTAATAGACAAGGCATAGGTGGTTAATGTTCTGAGGTTGATGGAAAAAAACATCGAAATATTATCAATCAAACATTGATTACTCGTGGACTTATTAACTGGAGTTATTTGATTTCTTTTATAAAAATCTTATAATACTTCATTTATTTATTATCTTTCTTATACAAAACAGATAAAAGTAACACAACAAAAAAACAATTTATTAAATTAGCTGATAAAATAATCCACATTTGGATGATTTTGTTAATATTTCAACAAAGATATTCCAGAATTAACTTAATCCTGTATGGCTTAAAGTTGTTTGACAAGCAAGATTTGATCCATCTATCTATCTATCTATCTATCTGTCCATCCATTTATATCTATCTATCTTCATTCCAAGCTATGGTCATACCAATTTATCTATCTATGTCTTCATTCCTAGCTATAGTCATATCTATCTATCTATCTATCTATCTGTTTATTCCATCCATTTATATATATCTATCTTCATTCCAAGCTATGGTTATACCAATCTATCTATCTATCTATCTATCTATCTATCTATCTATGTCTTCATTCCTAGCTATAGTCATATCTATCTATCTATTCCATCCATTTACATCTATCTTCATTCCTAGCTATGGTCATATCTATCTATCTATCTATCTATCTATCTATCTATGTCTTCATTCCTAGCTATGGTCATATCTATCTATCTATCTGTCTTCATTCCTAGCTATTGTCATATCTATCTATCTATCTATCTATCTATCTATCTATCTATCTATCTATCTATCTATCTTCATTCCTAGCTATACTCATATCTATCTATCTATCTATCTATCTATCTATCTATCTATCTATCTATCCCATCCATTTACATCTATCTTCATTCCTAGCTATGATCATATCTATCTATCTATCTATCTATCTATCTATGTCTTCATTCCTAGCTATGGTCATATCTATCTATCTATCTATCTATCTATCTATGTCTTCATTCCTAGCTATGGTCATATCTATCTATCTATCTATCTATCTATCTATCTATACAACACACGAAATTTTTCTTAATATCTTTACCCTACGAATGCAAAATTTACTTATGTTTCTTTCTGAATGAACCACCAAAATGTACATAAATATACACAGACAGACAGACAGACAGACAGAGACAAACAACAAAGACAGAGACGGAAAGAGGTAAACACACACACACACACACACACACACACACACACACACACACACATATATATATATATATATATATATATATATATATATATATATATATATATATATATATATATATATATATATTGGTAACAATGGAAATGTACGACAAATCATGCATGGACCTTTTTACACAAGACAATTTGAAGAAATTCTAGCTTAGTTGGCATAATGTTTTCGCAATGTGTGTTATAGAAGTTTATATCCGAATAAATGGTAATTAATAGAATAGAAACACTCAACAAAAACATTGTCCAAGGTTATTATTGACCATTTATTGTATGTACACACGAATTAATCAATATGCAAGTAAGTAAACACGTACAAAAAGTTTAAACACACTGGAGCATAAAACAAAACAATAAATAAATAAATAAATATCATGATTAATTCAAGCCTTGAACTTTCTCAGGACATGTGTGCTAAAAATATGAGTACAACTTGGAAAATATTAAAAACAATGTTGGGAGCACAAACAGAAAAATGCATGTGAAATTAGATGGAGAAAAAAAAAAAAAAAAGAAAGGATACTACTTTGCGTTGACTATAGTATTTTCAAAAATAATTTTTAAAAAAAAATGATAATATACAGTGTATTTGTTTGAATATATAATGTCTTCAGAACTAAAGGGATAAAAGACAAAAATAGGGCTGTCGATTTTGTAAAGATGCTGGGACCCATTTTCTTTTTGTTTAATTTATTGTCATTTTAATTTGTTAAAACACCCTCAAAAAGGAAAACTCAATAAAAAGAAAAAGAAGGGAGGGGCAAAAAACCCGGGTCCAGCATCACTAAGCAGCTAAAAGAACAATTCCCATTATTTACTTAACTCTTCTCCACTTTCTTTTAAACATGAAGAAAAGGTTGAGTGTTATAGCTCCTCTGGTAAAATAGCATTCGTTTTGTTTGTTTATTGTTTTTGTTAGTTTTTCTTTCTTTAGACAGGACGTTTTGATTTGTAGTGTTTATTTAAACCAGATGACCACACACTTGCCGACCAATTCACACCCGGGTCATTATTGACGAAAAAAAACAAAAAAAAACAAAACAAAACAAACAAAAAATGAATTCACTTTGAACAGTTTAGTAAATTTTCATAAAATTTGTTTAAAAAAAATTATCCATCTATCTAAGTATATGTTTGCCCACGTAGAGAAAAGTGTAATAAGATCTTTATAAATTAGTTAATTTATTTTAGATTTTTTAAAATGCACGTGTATTTATTTATCAAAGAAACGATAATAATAATAGTAATAATAATAATAATATATGTGAAAAACTCTCATGCATATATATATATATATATATATATATATATATATATATATACATATATATATATATATATATATATATATATATACATATATATATATATATATATATATATATATATATATGCAAAATGTAAACAAAATTTTCGAAATCCAATAATTTCGTTTCTGATGTAAGAAAATAATTATGTCAGAATTTTTCTTCTGGCACATATTATAAAACGTATTATTGAAAAAATTGTTCATTTTCACCATGTGTCATTTTTTTTTCTTTTTTGACAGGAGTGCTAGTTGTATCATAGAGATCTTAAAATCTTGCATATATATTTCAATTTTTTGAATTTATACAAAGAAGTCTTGTTTTCAAGTCTACAAAACATCCCAGTAGTAACGACTATAATGGAAGAAATCGAAAAAAAGGGAGCACCAAAAACAATGCCACGTGTTTTTTCCTTTTCTTTTTTTCTTTTCTATCAGCCATACGCATGAATTTTACAATCAAAACAGTGAGTAAGAGATCCAAGCCAGGGAATTGGCAGAGGGTAAAACTGAAAATGAAAGACAAAAACAAGCATAGAAAATTATACCCCCCCCCTTAACAACAACAAAAATAAAAGGAAATATATGATCAACTTTACCTGGAAAAGGGAATCCAAAATAAGGTTCGATTAGTTTTCCAATCATAGATTCGATAGGTACTTTCGACAGATAGCTCGTAAACCAATGGAGTGAGTAGGTAGAGATGTGTCGTTTTTGGTTTAACACGGCCTTTGTCAGTGTGACGACAGACTGGGAAAATCGTGAGGAGAGGATTGGGGCAGATTTAGGTTGTGTATGTTTTGTGTGTACATGTGCCCGAGTGAGCCTTACGCGTGGCATGAGAATAGTAAGGATAGGAGGATAATGATTATATAGAAGGTGAGGGCAGTTAGTTTAGGATAGCTTTATCGACGCCCCTATAAGGATCTTGGTAATAATAACGCTAAATAGATTAATATTTTTAAGTATTAAAAAAAGAAAACCTTAGGTAGACGGGCATCCAAAACACAAGCAGAATAGGGGAAGTTACGAACATAACATTGGATATCCCTATTTATTTTTATTATCAAATAATACACTGCATCATCAAAAGTAGTAGCAGTAGTAACGCCAATCGAACTGTCTTGCCCGCCTCTTTCGTAAGGGATCAGTTAAATTCTAGCTAGCCAAAGCTGAAAGGATTTTAGATGGAAGACCCAGCCATGTTGTGCCTTTTGGGGTCTAACTTTGATGATAAATAATTATATAATTATTCATTTTATAAACTGGACTAAAACCAGTTTTAAAAAAAGGAGCTACCACTATAAATGCGTTGCAAAAGAAGATATTGCCAAAGTGTACTTAATTTACTCATGCCAATTGGTAGAGAAAAAAAAAATTATTTATGCAATTGCAATGGTTGTTATTCAGTTGCACACAATTCTCATTTTTTTTTTGTTTTCAATTTAACCAGTTAAAAGTGTTTTTAAAAAGGCCAGTGAACAAAATATTTTGAGAATGAAACAAGTCAGGACGATATCAGTTAACTATTTTCAAAATTCGTTTAATTTTCTGGACTAAGAAATACGTAGATAAATTAAATCTGAATTATAAATGGACTTAATTTGTTTTTATATTTATATAAGTACTTATCTAATTTATTTCCTATTATTCATTAACTTCTCTTGAAATCTTGTTTTTATGAAGTTTTGAATTTTTTTGTTAATTTGTACATTTTCGTGATAGAATTTGTTATTTTGATTTCCCGGTAGTTTTTCGGGTGGGCACTACCATTGATTAGCTCTTAACAACTGGTGTGGTCTCTATCCTGAAGCAAGAAAAGAAAAAAGAAATAAAAAACAATATTAATATTACAAATGCAGTTGCTTTGAATTCATGTTTAAAAAAAAGAAATTATTTACAAACATTTTGTCCAGTGTTTTAGTCAATTTTCAGCGAGAAAATTTATTTTATAATAAGTAAAAAAGAATTGGCGACCTTCGTCGAGGGCAACCCGAAGGCTCCCTTTTCAATAGCTTCTACACCGAGGTGTTGAGAAGGGCGTTACACCTTTCCTGGATTACTCCACTTTACCCTTGATCCGTACCTTATAATGCTGTGTGTTAAGCAAGGAAGTATCAAGTACCATTTTTTAAAAGTCTTTGGTATGACTCGACCTGGGACTGAACCCCGGTCTCCTGGACCATTGGCGAACACTCAACCCACAGGGCCAATAAGCCGGCATTTTATTATAATAATAATAATAATAATAATTACTAAAAAATATGAAAGTGACGGTGATACCAATTATAATGGGGGCACTCGGTACAGTCACCAAAGGATTGGTACAAGTGACTGGAGGATTTGGAAATAAAAGGACGAGTAGAGCCATGGCTAATATATATCGCGGAGGCCACGGTAGAACTCATCCAAACTACAGCATTAAGACCGGTCAGAATACTGAGAAGAGTCATGGAGACTTGAGGAGACTTTCTGTCACTCAAACTTCAGTGAAAAACCATCAGCTAACGCTGGTGTGAAAAAACTCTCAAAAGAATAATAATAATCTTTGCTGTCCTGGACACGGCGACACGAGTTCAAATCCTGGACGAGACTGATTGCATTTCACATAGCACTAATACCCTTGGGGAAGGTATGAATCCAATTATTCTCCCTCCAGCTATGGGTAAATAGAAGGACAGACTGGGTTCTTCAGCCTTGGTTAGGTAACTAGTCTAGGAGAAGGAAAATTCTGAATTCAAACCTGTTAAACTCCGCTTACAAATTGACCTTGTGTCATATCCCGCCAGGGCGGAGGGGTTGGGTAAATAGGATAGAATAAAACTGAAAGAAAATGAAATGAAGGATAAGTACCTTGACCTTGCTAGGGAATTGAAAGAACCGCGGAACATGAAAGTGACAATTATAACAATTGTGATTGGTGTTTTTGGTACAGTCACCAAAGGATTATTAAAGGGGTTGGTAGAACTTGAAAATAAGAGGACGAGTGGAGACCATCCAAACTACAACATTATTGAGATCGGCCAGAAAACTGAGAAGAGTCCTGGAGATTTGAGGAGATTTACTGTCATCGAAATTTCCAGTGAAAGACCATCTTGCTAGCATTGGTGTGAAAAAAGAATTAATAATAATAATAATAATAATAGGATATGTGGTGACCGGAGTGAAATGGTTACTAACGTGATAAGCGAATGCAGCAAACTTGCTCAGAAGAACAAGACTCGACACAGCAAGAGATTAAAATTTGACTAAACTAAAAAATGCTATTTGCACAAACCAGAATCTGCTCAAGAAAATGAGACGCATATAATTCTCTCGGACTTAAAGATACAAACGGATCACCTAATCCCTGTCTGAAGACCAGACCAAGAGGTAATTTACATAACCAAAAGAACTAGTTAACTTGTGGACTTTGCTATTCCAGTGGACCATACCGTAAAAATGAAAGAAAGAGAAAAGATAGATAACTTGTCGAAACTTGCCAGAGAGCTAAAAAAAAGATCAAACTGTAGAACATGAGAGTGACAGTGATACCAATTTTAGTTGGTGTACTTGGAACGGTCTCCAACCGCTTGGAAAAAAAGAATGGGTGAACTGGTGGTCAGAGGAAAAAACGAGACAATCTAGACCACAACACTGTTAAGATCAGCAAGAATACTTGGAAACACGAGGAGACTTTGTGGGTGGAAAAAAAAAACTCGCAAAGAATAGAATAATAGCAACAACAGATCGAATATGAAATCTGGGATTGTAAAACCGAGAAAACAGAATGGGAAGTAATGGATGCTTCAGAAGATAAACTGAGGAAATTGCTCATGAGATTACCTCGACATGGCTACGCAGAGAAAACCTTAAGTAAGAAACTGAATCCCTATTAATAGCTGTCCAAAATAACGCAATAATACTAGTTACACAAAAACTAGAATAGATAAGACTCAAAAGTAGAGAATTCATCGTGGCGTAGTGGTTAACGAGCTGGATTGTGACTTCATAGTGAATTCGAATACCAATCGTGCTAAAGCGTTCACATTCAGACTCATACCCCTTCTCTAATTTGCTATGAGTTAGATAGTACCACCCGCTTTCTTTCTACGAGGATGGCTTTAGCGTTAAATAACCCACAAAGGTTTATATGCCATTAAAACAAATAAACCAAATAAATAGGGATATCGAATGTTATGTTCGTAACTGGTTTCCAGCACTCTTTTAAGTCCTCTGATTTCGAGGACTCTTCTATGTTCCTCCTGATTTCCAGTACTCTTCTAAGTCCTCCCGATTTCCAGCACTCTTTTAAGTTCCCCCTAATTTCCAGCACTCTTCTAAGTTCCCCCCGATTTCCAGCACTATTCTAAGTTCCCTCTGATTTCCAGCACTCTTTTAAGTTCCCTTTGGTTTTCAGCACTTTTTTAAGTTCCCCCTAATTTCCAGCACTCTTTTAAGTTCCCTCTGGTTTCCAGCACTTTTCTAAGTTCCTCCTGATTTCTAATTTCTCCCTGGTTTCCAGGACTCTTCTAAGTTGCTTCTGATTTACAGCACTCTTCTTAGTATTCTAGCTGATTATAACAGTGCTTGGGTCAATTCTTCTCTGCACATCACTTCCTTCAGTCTCTTTTTCTGGCCTTTAGCAGCCAGTCCAAAGACACCTACCACAATTGGTGTCTCTGTCATCTTCATATTCTAAAGATCAACGTATTTATCAATCTTTTCCTTTCTCTTTTACTTCATGGTTCACTGGAACAGCAAAATCCACCAGATGCCAAATTCTTTTCTTCGTATTAATTAACATGAGGTCTGGTCTTTCGGCCGGAATTGGGTGATCCATTTGGATCTCAAAGTCTCAGAGAATTATATGGATCTCATTTTCCGCTGTCATCTGGTCTTTGAATACGCTGGCTAGTTCTTGTAGAGGGTTAAAACTCCCATTAAAAATTAGGGTGTCCTGGGTATGACACTAAATTGTATCAGGTGGTGAGGCTGCAGTTCTGGTACTCTGAGGCATTGTGAAGTACTCTTTTATTGTCATTACTCCCAGATCCACTCTGACCCAGAGTTATTGTACCTGTTTAGATCCTATCCAAATCGATCTGTTTACAAATTATTTGTACATATTTCATTAAACAGTATAGATACCCTTTGTCTGCACATTTATTGTAATTATTTTTTCGAGTCGCCGCATTGATTTTATGGCATCCGGCGGGAATTGGTTAATAAATACTTTCTGCTCGATCTTGGGCCATCATCAGGGGTGTGTATGTGGTGTTTAAAGGGTTTTTAGGTAGTCAGTGGCTAAGGGCAAGACTTTGTTGCCGTAAGATATCTGACTCCATATTTTGGTTATATTATTTTACCCCACGTTGACTGGCTGGCGCAATGCCTTGCCCAAAGAAAGTCCAAAAGAAATATACAAAAAGAAAAGATAGAAACAGATAAGAGACAAAAACTTTTCTTCCATACTTTCCTTTATTTACTTGGTGAATGGACTAACCAACGCTACGTCCCAAGACACTGCGTGGTGCCCAAAAACACCAGACAGTAAAATCGGTGTTGTCGGTTCGACGTCACTACCCGAAAAAGAGGTCGGTTCACAGAAAACCTGAGTATTTATCTCTCTTCACCGGCTCCAAATTCGCCACTCCAAAATCCTTCTAATTTTGGCGCGACCGCTTCCCATTGGCTACTTTACTTTTTATTATTTTTCTTTTTTCTGATTTTAACCGGATGGATGCGTGGAGCCTTATGCGTGGCGACGCGTTTATACATTTTGTATCTGGCAGCCGACGAGTCAATATCCGGTTGGGAGTTTTACTGTTAATTCCTAAATCCCCACATGTATATTGCAAAAGCGATGTAACCTTTGCATGTACATTACTACTTTGTAAGTGTTGAGCATTTATGATTTATACTGGTGGGTTGTTGCAGCGTTCATTTTTAAAGTATGAAGTGCGGCAACTCGAAAGGATAAATACAAAAAAAAAAGTGTTGGACAAAAGGAGTCTATACTGTTTAATGAAATATGTATTAACAAAGAAATGCTGCCCAAATACACATATTTCAAATTATTTGTACTTGATAAAAGTTCTCGCTATTGTATTATCGGGGGCAAAAACCTCTTTCGAAACTACACAATGTCACTATAAACTAACGGATTCACCAAACCTTGCAGCCAAGTCGGCTGGGGCTGTAGAATACACCGACTGTATTTCTGGATATGACATTAAACAATCTGATGGTGAGGACTGGACCTTAGAGGAATACGGAGTACCCATTCATTGCCATTACTCCTATGTCCACTCTAAGTCCAGAGTTGTAGCACCTGATAGGGTCTTATCTATGGTTCAAATAGAACTATTTGACATTTAAACTGTGTGCAAACAAAGGACTTATGTTAAATTGAATTGTTAGAAATAGAACTGTTTGACCATTTAATAGTGCGTGAAAAATTACTGATGTCTAATTGAATTGTTTGTAATACATAGCAATACTTGAAACCATTTAACTGTGAGCAAATGAATTAGTAATGTTGAAAAGAATTATTAGTATTAGATTGCAATACTTGAAACTCTTTAACTGTGAGTCTAAATTGAATTCTTAGAGTTATATAGCGATGCTTGAAACTATTTAACTATGTGCAAATAAAACTGTTTATATAAGATAACCTTTTAAAACCATTTAAGTGAGTGCAAACAAATGATTAATACTAAATAGAACTATTCGTATTAGAATATTTGGAACCATTTAACTGTGTGCAAATGATAGTAATACTTGTGTGCAAACAGATTGGCTCTGACTCATTTAAAAATAAGATTATCTATTAACTATTGACTTACAAATCATATGTGTAACCTTTTAACTGTATGCAAACGAATGAACTCTGGCTTATTTGAAAATGGTTTCAAATCACAGCATGAAATAAGGGGTTTACGCTGGTATGCTACAAGTCTCGTACGAAGAAAAGAAGGAAGGAAGTTGTTATAGAGTATCATCTAATTCATATTCAACTAGGAAGCCTTGGTCTAAAAGAATAGACGCATGGGGTCCATAAAATAGATGGCTCTTCCTCATGGTGGTGTGGTGTTGCCGCTATTGAAGAGCAGACGATAAGACGTCTGTTCTTATTGAAGAGTTCTGAGGAAGAGAAAAGGTTTAAGCGGCTTTTCCCAATTTTTGGTGCTGCTCGGAAAGATGGTCCGGGCTGAATAGGATAAGTCATCCTGACTGGGTGAAAATATACGGTGACCCTAACGGCCAAATTAAATTACGCGCCAAACAAAAATACGAAGTTCTTTCTGCTACATGGTCTCTTCGTAATTCAGAATCCCAGAGAATTTTGTGTGTCTTATTCTCCTAGACGGTTGTGTATTTACCACTTATTGTATGGTCGAAATTATATTTCTTGCACAATTCCCAGTGAATCACCTTCCCCACCCAGTCGTTCTTTGTCTGATACTCTTTTTGCGCTACTTCTACTACTACTACTACTACTACAAACTATATTGTCTGTAAGTCAATTTTTTCCTTATGAATGAAATACGGATTTTATATTTTCACCTGCATAGGATCAATGATTAACGATTAACAGATTAAGTTATCATGTGAAAGGAAAAATGCTAAAATCGTTAGATTATTATTAATAATAATTCTAAGAGAAACCCTATCAAAAAGCTTCCTGGATTTGTATTTAACACAGCTTTCCCAGCTGGTCTGATTTTTTCAGCAGGTTCATTTTAACGGCTTCACCCCACAATAATGTCACAAGCGGAAACTGGTTAATCCTCAACAAACAATATTTAAGCTCAACCCCGGCATCATCTCCAACTCCCACCATACACATTTGCGTTTAACTTACTTACACCAGGCACGGCAGCCTCCATCATGACACAACAAAAAAGCCAGGCGCCCTTAAAAATTACTTACTGTTATTGTCCCTGGGGACAGAATAAGATCAAATGACTGTCGATTGTGGGTGGGAAAAGTAGACATTTAAGTTAAGTCGTTTCAACAAAGCATAAATGGATTAGCAAAGAAAGGTGGTCTGTGCACTAAAATAACCAGTATCGTCAGTGTTAAATAGGTGTCATATTTCTCTAGCTACTAAGGGGAAATCCCTGCGGTGTAGTGGCTAAAGTAAAGGACTGCAACATTGTTGTACGCGAGTTCGAATTTCAGTCGTGCTATTGCGTTCACTTTCGGGCTAATACCCTCAGGAAAGGCATGAACTCCCGTATTCTCTCCACCCACCATGGGTTAAATAGAACTATAACTTTTCTTCTACAAGGATGGCTTTAGCATTGAATAGCCCATGAAGGTTGATACGCTATTAAAAACAAAGAAGCCAAACCAACTAAACCTACCGCTAATATTACACGCACTCGTATAAACGTGGAGCCATGATTTAGAAGGTTACTGTGGTCAGTTCAATCCTCATTGGGTACCAGACTTTTGTGATAGAAAGGGGTCTCAAACTTAAAGACACGAAGAGGACACATCAGTCTAGTAAGTAAGTAAAGTTGGCGACCATAGGCGAGGGTGACCCGAAGGCTTCCTTTTCGATAGCTACTACACCAAGGTGTAGGGAAGGGCGCTACTCCTTTCCCGGAATTTCTCCACTTTACCCTTGATCCGTACCCTATAATCCTGAGTGTTAAGCAAGGAGACATCAAGTACCATTTTTAAAGTCTTTGGTATGACTCGACATGGGATTGAACCCATGTCTCCCGGGCCATTGGCGAACACTCTAACCATTATGCCAATGTCTAAAAGTTTATTATTATTATTATTATTATTAGAGACACTGCTGGAGAAGCAAGGACGAACCGTTAATAACTTTCTCCTATGGACCTCTTAACATAGACGTGCCAGTGTTGGCCGACCAAGAAGAACTTACAACAGCTCTGCAGACACAGGATGCAATCTGAGAGGCCTGTCGGGAGCGATGGGTGATAGGGACGGATGGAGAGAGAGAGAGAGAGAGAAAGAGAGAGAGAGTGTCAAGAAATTACGTGCATTCAGGATGACTTGGTTATTATAATTATTATTATTACTATTTGAAACCATATCACTGCACAAACAAATGATTATTATCAATTAGAATTAGTTACTTGAAACCATATAGTCCTATATACATACATTAGTCATGTTAGATAGGAATACTTGAAACCATATAATCGTATATACATTATTCGTATTAGATAGGAATACTTGAAACCATATAATCGTATATGCATTATTCGTATTAGATAGGAATACTTGAAACCATATAGTCGTATATACATTTGTCCTAGCAGATAGGAATACTTAAAAACCATCCAACTGTGTGCAAATTATTTTTATAAGATAGGAATATTTGATATCAAAGGGAGAGAGTTTTCATGGTGTAGTGGTTAACGTACCGGACTGAGACATTGCAGTATGCGATTTCGAACTCCAGTTGCGCTTTTGCTTTAACTTTGGGACTTATACCCGAAGGAAAGGCATGAAACCCCTTACCCCCCCTCCAAGGTATGAGTTTAAATAGTTCCACTACTATCTTTCTACAAAGATAGCTTTAGCATTAATTAACCCTCGAAGGTTGATATATCGGAACCTGGAAAATAGGAAACGATTAAATGTCCTTCCTAACACCAAATAACCGATAGATTATTACTGTCCGAATAGATACCGGTAATGTGAATGATATGCAGTTGTATAACTGTATATCATTTACATACTGATTAGTTACAAGAAGTTATAATTTTTCACTGACGGTTCGTATTATTTGTTACTTGAAAATAAATCCTTGTGCAAATAAGTGATTCTTGTATCATAATATTATTTGAGGGAAATTTGATAATACGACATAAGACCCGACAGATTACAGCCCCATTTAAAATTCTTGGTATGTGTGTCGATGGATCTGTAGGGCAGACTGGGATCTTCAGCCTTTGTTTGTCAACCAGCCTAAGGGAAGGAAAACTCTAAATTCAAACCTGTTAAACTCCGCTTAAAAACTGACCTTGTGTCACATCCTGCCCGTGCAGAGGGTTTAGTAAATACACACACTCACACACACAAACACACACACACACACATATATATATATATATACACACATATATGATTGGTTGGATTTTATGGCATATCAACGCCTGTAGGTTATTTAATGCCAAATTCTGTTTATACATTCACACTCATACACATACACACATATATATATACATATATGATTGGGTGGATTTTATGGCATATCAACCTTTGTAGGTTATTTAAAGCCAAATCCTGTTCACACACACACACACACACACACATATATATATATTGAAAGCGCATATATTGTCGATAACATTTTCCAAAGGGCCAGATTTCATTTGTTTGGACACAAATAGTTTCAGGTTTTTCAGTCTAACTCTAACAATTTAATTTAATATCACTAATATGCTTGCACACAGTGAAGTGGTTACAAGTATTGTTATTTAACACTAATTATTCAGTTGTAAGAATTTTTGTGACGAAGCTTGATGATTTTTATCATTAAGGGTTTTCGGACTATTGTCTTCATCTTTATTGTTATTTTCACAACGTTTCGGCCGATATGTTCTCCAGCCTTCTTCAGGTGTTTGTCGAACTCAGGAACCTACACGGAATCAGAATAGGCGACCCCCGTGGATTCAATAAAGGACGTAGTTCGAAGTTCGGTGTAGGTTCCCGAATTCGACAAACACCTGAAGAAGGCCGGAGGACATATCGGTCCAAACGTTGTTGAAATAACAATAAACATGAAGACAATAGTCCGAAAACCCTTAATGATAAAAACTAATTATTCAATTTAACAAAATAAATTCTTTTGCACAGTCAAATTATTCCAAGTACTGTCATGGACTAATGAGTAGAATGTTTGCTAATAGTCTGGGAGACCAGGGTTCAATCCCAGGTCGAGTCATACCAAAGACTAAAAAAAAATGGTACTTGCAGCTGCTTTGCTTAATACTCAGCATTATAAGTTAAGGATCAAGGGTAAAGTGGAGTAATCCAGAGAATGGAATAGTGCCCTCCACTACATCTCGGTGTTGTAGCTAATGAAAAGAGATCCGTCGGGTCACTCTCGACTAAAGTTGCCAACTTTACTTATTGTTATGTAATACTAATAATTCAGTTACGGCAAATAGTTAAAAAGTTTCTATTTAACAATGATAATCCTATTCAACATTATTCATTAGTTTGCGCACAGTTAAATGGTTCCAGGTATTGCTGTGTATCACTATCAATCAGTAATTTGTTTACCCAGTTAAATGGTCAAACAGTTTTATTTCTAACAATTTCATTTAACATTGAGCATTTGTTTGCACATTAAACAATTCTGTTCGACCCAAAGATAGAACCTTATCTGGTACTATCGGATCAGAGTGGACGTAGGAGTAATGGCAACGAAGAAGTACTCCACATTCCTCAAAGTTCCGGGGCTAAAACCTCACCAAAAGATGCAGTTAGTGTCATATCCAGAACACTCATTTGCAGAGTTTATTTCCCCGCAGAAATGCAGTCAGTGTATTCAACTACCTCAGACGACTGGGCTTGTATATATATATATATATATATATATATATATGTCCACACTACCAGTCAAAAGTATTGGGCCACCTTCAAAAATTTGTATTTCTCATCCTAAAAGTGTTATTTTTAACGAAACAAATTAAGCACCACAATGGTTTATTTATTTTACTAACTACAAGTCTTCCTCAGTAACTTTGACCTTAGTATAACCAGATATAATTGGACATTGGCATGATGGTTAGAGTGTTCGCCAATGGCCCGGGAGACCTGGGTTCAATCCCAGGTCGAGTCATACCAAAGACTCAAAAAATGGTACTAGATACCCCCTTGCTTAACACTCAGTATCATAAGGTACAGATCAAAGGTAAAGTGGAGCAAACCAGGGAAAGGAGTTGCAGCCTCCCCTACACCTTGGTGTAGTAGCTATCGAAAAGTGAGCCTTCGGGTCACCCTCGACTACGGTCACCAACTTTTGATTAGAAGGCAATTCTCTTCTTTAGAACTGAGCATGAATAAAACGTTTTCTAAAAGTTACATTATACCACCACTTGAACTCACATTAGACTATATTGCATTAAATTACCACTTGCTAAATATTACCTGTTTTACCTTTGCAGAGGACAATTTCATCAAAGTCATCAGCTTGTGTGACAAAAGGCTGATTGCTCCAAACATTACTGCAAAACAGAACTAATTTAGTGAAAAATATGTGTCAACATCCATTGTGAGAAGACTCAGTGGAGCTACCTTATATTGTAATAAATGCTGTCGAAAAACCACTGTTGAGGAAGCAAAACAATGTCAAAAGGTTCCCGTGGGTCAAGGCGCACAAAGACTGAACAGTAGAACAGTGGAATAAAGTCCTTTGGATTGATTAATCAAAGTTCAAGAACCTTTCGATCAAAAAAGAGACTCTATGTGCAGCGAAGCGTTGGTGAAAGAGCTGCAACCCTCTGTATCACAACAACCATAGAGCATAGAAGAGGCTCTGTTATGGTGTTGAAGGCAATTGCCAATTGCAGAGTCGGGTATTTGCACCAAGTAAAGGAAAAATCAAATCTGACATAATTCCATCTGGAATGCATCTTGTGGCTCAAGGATTTGTACTCATATAAGATAATGACCAAAAGCATACTTGTAAACTCTGCCAGAGATACATTAAAAACAAAGAGGAGCAGCACGTCCTTCAACTGATGTCTTGGCTGGCACAATCAGAGGACTTAAATCCCATTGAAAGGATGTGATGAACTTGATCGAAAAGTCATAGCTAAACAAACCTCAAAACTTGTATTTAGTAAAATAAATAAAACCATGGCAGTGCCTAAATTGTTTTATTAAGGATAACATTTTAAAGATAGGAGATGAAAAATTTCAAGGGTGGCTAAATACTTTTAACTGGTAGTATTAATAGCACAAAAAGAGTATCAGACAAGACACACATACACACACAGCAATACCTGGAACCATTCAACTGTGCGCAAACAAAGGAATAATGTTGAATAGGATTATTAGTGTTGAATAGCAACTCTTTAACTGTTTGACGTAACTGAATTATTAGTACTGGTTGGAACGATAAAATTGTCGCCCTAGAAAAAACGACATGATTCCATTTCCGTTAAATGAAAACCGGTTTTCTTTTTTTGTTGCAGACCATCTACTAGTTGTCCAGTTGTGTACAAATCCCTAGAGCGATAGGAGCCTTCTATCATGTCTGAAAGTGATACAATGTTCAACGAGCGAGATCGGAGATGCGCCGCTGTACAACTGATGCTCTCTACCGATCCAAGTTATGACAACAGGACCATTGCCAGCACCCTCAAAATGCAAATCTGGATTGCCACGAATAACAGGGATGTGCCCAGAGTGATGAAAACAAAGTTTCCGGCTACAGTTATGGTCTTTGGTGTGGTTTCAAGTGAGGGCCTCATCATGCCACCTCACATCTTCGAAGTCGGCTTGAAAGTCAACCCCAAAGTGTGCCTGGATGTGCTGAAGAGTGTGGTGATCCCTTAGTGCAACCAGGTGGCCGGTGGCAGACCCTGGGTGTGGTCGCAGGACTCGGCGCCGGCCCACAAGTCCAAAGAGACCCAGGCTTGGCTTCAGAAGGAGTGCTACGACTTTGTACCCTTCTCTCGCTGTACCCCCTCCTCCCCCAACCTGAAACCAATGGGCTACTTCGTTTGGTCATACGTCGAGAACATCACCAATATGACCTCCCACAACACCAAAGCCAGCCTGATCGCCGCCATCCGCCAAGCTCCCGCCGGCGCTTGTGGAAAAGGCATGCTCCCAGTTCCGGATCCGTATCCGTATCGAGGCGGTGATTGAGGCTGAAGGCGGATACTTTGAATAGACGTCAGCTTTACTACATAATCAAGTTACCTGAATTGATTTTTTCAATAAAAGTTTTAAAATAAAGCTGTAGTGTTGTTTTCTTTAGGACGACAATCTTATCGTTCCACCTTGTATTACATAACATAGATACAAAGTAGCTGTGATACAGTGTATGATAGGTAAATTGTCGTCTGAATTATGCAAAAAGGAAAATAACACTGGCATCTGAGTTTATCAGATATATTTACCATATCAGGCTATGAGGGGGGCTTTTTATTTGTCTAAATGAATGAACATTTGATAATAAATGCAAGGGAATATCTCTTGAAGATAGTGAATATGGCTTGCTCTGGAATTGCATCCATATCTAAACATCTGACACCCATTTTTTTTCTTTAGATAACTTTACTATAAAGTCAGCTCAGAATTACAAGTTAATTTCGTTAATCATTAATTAACAAATTATGGCACAACTGAAATTTACGATTGTACCTTTCCTGTTTTTACTGATGTAAATAGTTTTTTTGGTATCGTTAAAGTATTTTTTGAAATATTTTTTTTATAGTTTCTTATCTTTCTACACTCAGCAGAGCAACATCACAGAATCTGCCCTATCCATGGAGCCTCTCAAACTGCTGGTAATGGAAGATGCGATAGCTGACATTATCTGAATAGCAATGTGAACATTTGGGTAGACGCTTTCATTTCCATAGTAAACAATAACTCCGAGTTGCCAGAACTTGGTTTCACTTTAAATAGTGCATAGGCCAGTGCTCTATTCGCCATACCGCAGATACACTAATATATGTCCGGTGTTGTATAGTACACTGTGTCGTTATTAACAACGAGGAACACGTATGTATATAAAAATATAAGATTATATTTTTATTTTCGGCGATGATACTTGTGTGGAGCAGAGAGCAATCGCAGAGAGTTCTCGCATACGGAGGAGCTGTCGCGAGACGGACGAGCCAGTGAACAACTGACTTTAGCCGAAATTCGGGAACTTACATAGTCTACAACTCTCACGTGACCTGCAGCAATTCCTCTTTTTCGTTAACCATGTTTATGCCCACATCTCATTTCTTTGCTTTTCATTGGTTATGTTGTCTGCTTCCCATAGGCTACTTGCCCAAGCCCGGTTCTGTGGGCGTACGCATCTGCCACTATCACCGAATTCAACGACGCCCACTGTTCGGTGATTTTCCGATATCTTCGACCGGATGCATCTGTTTTCAACATAACAACTGTGGGCATGGTGACATTTCGGCAATCACCTTGTTGATATTATCCTTGAGCAGATATGATCCTGTCAACATCCTCTGATACACAGCACCTGTGGACATGATGACATTTCGGTGATCACACCGGTCTTATCAATCTATCTGTCAACAACATCCGCCGTATTCACACCCGCAGGTCATGTTAATATATTACACCGGGAGTCAGAGGCGACTCCAGAGTGAGGCCTTTTTGGACTCAGTCTGAAGAACTACTCCCTCCGGTCTATTTTGAAGCAATTAAAATTACCCCTGAACAACTCATTCGTCTTTAACTTTGGTGGGTTTACTTGGGTTTTATGGCATATCAACCATTGTAGGTTATTTAAGGCCAAATCTTCTTTAAACATATATATTAAATATATATGATTTAGTTTGATTGGGTTTTATAGCATATCAACCATTGTTGGTTATTTAATACTAAATCCTCTTTATACTTGTATATTAAATATATATGATTTGCTTTGGTTGGGTTTTATGGCATGTCAACCATTGTAGGTTATTTAATGCCAAATCCTCTTTATACATATATATTAAATGGATATGATTTGGTTTGGTTGGGTTTAAGGCATATCGACAATTGTAGATCATTTAATGCCAAATCCTCTTTATATATATATTAAATATATATGATTTGGTATGGTTGGGTTTTATGGCGAGTAGAGTGTTCATCAATAGTCCGGGAGACTGGGGTTCAATCCAAGATCGAGTCATACCAAAGACTCAAAAAATGGTACTGGATACCTCCATGCTTAACACTCAGCATTATAAGATAAGGATCAAGGGTAAAGTGGAGCAATCCAGGGAAGGAGTAGCGCCCTCTCCTACACCTTGATGTAGTAGCAGCTATTGAAAAGGAGCCTTCGGGTCACCCTCGACTAAGGTCGCCAACTTTACTTTTAATTACTAATGCCAAATCCTCTTAAAACATATATATTAAATATATATGATTTGGTTCGGTTAGGATTTATGGCATATCAACTATTGTAAGTTATTTAATGGCAAATTCTGTTTATATATATGTTAAATATTTATGATTTGCAAACACATTTTCTTGATAACATTTTTAAATGAGCCTGAGCTCAGATTTTTTTTTGCCCTCAGCAAAATGGATTTAAGTATTGCTGTGTAACTAACAATTCAATCAAACTCTAGTTATTACACACAGTTAAATAATCAAACAGTTCTAATTCTAACATTTCAATTTTGCATAAGTCGTTTGTTTGTATTCAGTTTAAATGTCAAATAGTTCTATTTGACTCATAGATAGGACCCTAACAGGTATTACTATTCAGAGCCAGAGTGGACCTGGGAGCAATGGCAATGAAAGTGTACTCCACTTTCCCCAAAGCTCCATCTGTACTCGAGCTTCACCTTCAAATTGTTTAGCGTCATATCCAAGACTTATGCAGTCGGTCTATATTATAGCCCCAGCCAAATGGACAAAAATTTAGTAGGACTCAATGTCCTTACTCGAATCATCCTGAATAAGTGTTTAAACTTACTTATTTTATAGTTTTGTTTCATCGTTACATCTCAAAATATTAATTGAGGTAAATTTTGCTGACTATGTTCATAATATTACATGAAGAAAAAATTTCATGGCTAGTTATTTCAGTTGATCAAACTCAGCCCTGAAAAACAAATGAAATCCTCTTAATAACATGACTCAGATAAATAGATTTTGGGCTGAAAGAATAAAAAATAATCTTTAAAAAAAATGTATTTTTATTTCAACTTAACAGCTAAACTTTGACTGTAAATATTAATTTCCTGTTTATCATGATATTATTTGAGGGAAATATACTTATAAGACATGAGGCTCAAAAGATTTGAGCCCCATTTAAATTCTCTGTATGTAGGGAGTCTGTGATCTGTTCATTGAGTGAATAACATCAAAGATTATTAAGACATAGAAAAAGGCACTCCACTGTGTAAACCAGCACAGGCAGAGAGAGTTGGCAAACTAAACAAAGCCTGATAATATATTGACAAAATCTTTTATTTGGCATGTTGTGTATTTAGGAAAATAATAATTGGATGCTAAAATTCTTATATGCAAAATTAAACATACAGTAAATCAGGTAAAAAAAATAAGAACCCTGCAAACATTGATAACTTCTAATTCCCATTGCTGGAAGTATATGAACAAAGAAGTGGGATCAAAATTATCGAGACAGGAGATTTGAATAAAAAAATCAATTCTAAATAATGACGTGTGCGCAACTGAGCTACTTATATAATCATCATCATCACATCGCACAATCAGCATGGATATCCCTGACCCTCGCTCGCCACCTCTCCCTATTGTCCATTGCTTCTGGCAGGTCTTCAGGGTTACATCCCATATCGGCACTGAGCTGCTGTGTGTAGGTTCTAGCTGGTCGTCCTGCCTTTGTTGAAGGGGTCCACAGGAGTACATTTCTTATAAGCTCATTCCTACCTCTCCAGCAGTGTCCCGCATGTCAGGTTTGTCTAACTTTGATAGTTTTTGTGATGGGTGGTTGGTGGCCGTACAGCTGCTCTTTTGAGGAGTGCTGCCTCCATGACTTGCTCAATATTGCTCACAGCATTCTTGTGTAGTTGCCATCAAGCTTTTTTTCCAATGGAATGAAATCTAGATGTCTAGACAAAGTTTAGCCAAGTCAGCGCCAATTTGAAAAATAATATAAAGACAACCTCAATATTTTTTGGACTGTAGTTTTTAGTGAAACACAACATTGTGCGAGTGCAACATTTTCGGTACCCACTTGATTCTCTAGCTCTTTGTGATGTTTTCTTGTTTTCTAAACTGAAAATTCATCTCTAGAGTAGGATTTGAGGATGTAGATAACATTAAAAGAAATATGACTTCCCACTTTATCAAAAGAAGAATTTCAGAAGCACTTTGACTAATAGAAAACTCACTGGAATAATTGTATGGAATAACAAGGAGACTATTTTGAAGAAAATTAATGCTTTATTCATTGTTTGTTTCTCTCTTAATAAATACAGCTTCAGTCTCAATACTTTTCGAACATGGTACAAAAATCCCAAAGAAAAGAGAAAAATTTTATTAAATATCCAAGTTTTCGAAAAATATAGAGGCACATTTAGTATAACACCATAAGGAAAGGATTTATCAACCTAAGTTCAAAACACAGAACAGGCTGGTTCTTTTCACTTCATTCTAATGACCTTGAGAAAGGCATGAATCCATTCTTCCTTTATCCATGGGTAAATAGTAGAGCAGACTAGGTTCTAACAGCGATCGCAATGAAGGGATACTCTGCATTCCCCAACACTCGTTGAGGGGACGTATCTTAACCCTCTACAGAGATGCAGTCAGCGTATTCTACAGCCCCAGCCAACTGGGCAAAGTACACTACTGTTATTTTGCAAGGATGGTTTTGGCATCAAATTACCTATGAAGGTTGATATGCCATTAAACAAAGAACTCAAACTAAACCAAGCCTTATAATAAATTGACTAAATCTTTTATTTAGCATTTAGTGTAGATAACTTTAAAAAGATTATTAGCCTTGATGTCCTCAAGTGTGATTGATAGATGATGACCCTGAGATCACATGAGAACTTAGCTAGGATTGGATAATCTCAATCACATGACTGAGTAATTCTAGAATGTTAGAAGATTAATAAAAACTTTATTATATTAGCAGAAAGATCACCAAAGTGAGCTATTGTTTAAGTTTTCATCTCTGTCTCCCTGTTTGTGTACAAAGTCAGCAAGTCGTCGATAAATAAAGTTTTGGGCACATAAAAGAGGGGTTTTGTTATTCCTCCAGGTGAAACAACATTTGGCCACTAGTGAACACAGTGATATGACAAAAAGTGTTCATGGGTCAAGAAGAATAAGATGGTGATACAAGAGGCACAGCTGACAACAAATGACAACAAAGAGAGGAAACAGCTGATTGTAGTAACAGAAAGAATATAACTGTAGTCTTCAGATTTTGTTTTTCAAAAATTGCTCCAGGCCGCAAAAAAAGAATTTTTTTTAAAGAAGCCCTAAAAATATTTTTTCAAAAGTAGTACCAAAAATTTTTTTCAAAAGTAGATTCTAAAATCTTTTTAAAAGTAGTATCCAAATATTTGTCCAAAAGTGGTACCAAATTTTTGGTTTTTTCCAAAAGTAGCTCCCTAAATTTTTAAAAAGGCAGTCCTCAGAAATTCCCTGCAGAAACTTCTGTCTGATACCATTTTTGCTTTGCATTTATCCAAGAAAGTGACCAGAACAAGAATTTCTTTCTTTACAAAAGGGTGTATTTCACCTGAAAAACACTGGAAAATGTACTGGTTGAAATAGGAGGATAGGAAAAACTAGAAGGAGTTTATTTGCCTGAATAATTTTTTGAATATTAATTAGCTTCTTCAAAACTATAGACAACAACAAAATCTTGCAATCTCTATGTATATTAGACCTAAAGAATGATGGAAAATGTACATGTTAAGCCATACAAGTGACCTCCCCTGATACTCTCTAGAAAAGGACGATTTTGCTAGGACCGGAAGTAAACAAACGGCCATATTGGTTTATGTGAGAGTGTCAGAAGGACAGATGTAAGAAGGCATCTCAGTATGCAGAGTGTTAGAGACTGAGTTCTTTGTTTTTAACAGTACAGGTTGAAATGCTATATGAACAGCAAAAACAAGGCGTTGAGTTATCAATCAAATAATTCCTTGAATGTTAATGATCATTCTGAAAACTACAAACAGAAACATAATCTTCCTATTTCCATGTATATTACACCTTAAAAGGGAAGGCGGTGTTCATAGTGTGATGGTTATTGCCATAGAAAATGAACTTAATGATCTGATTGGTTGGTTGGTTGGGTTTTATGGCATATTAACCTTTGTAGGTTATTTAATGCCAAATCCATTTTTATACAAATAATCAGTTCTACTTCAAACAATTCAGTTTAGCATGAGTACACAGTTTGATTATCAAAAAACATTTCTATTTCAAGCTATTCAGTTTAGTCAAACAGTTCTAATTCAAACAATTCAGTTTAGTATCAGTAGAGTTTTTGTCCACACACAGTTAAATGTAAAAACAGTTCTATTTCAAACAATTTAGGTTAGCATAATTATGCAGTTTAGTTCTATTTGACCCACAGATAGGACTTTATCAGGTGTTATCACTTCGGGCCAGAGTGAACCTGGAAGCGATTGCAATGAAAGGGTACTCTTCATTCCCCAAAGCACCCTCAGATTGTTTAGTGTTATATACAGGACACTCATTAAGGGAAGGGTGGTTTACCCCTCTGCTGAGGTGCAGTCAATGTATTCTTCAGTCCCAGCCAACTGGACAATTGGTGATCTGGGTTCAAATCCATAAGGAGAATATTTGTATTTCTCTTAGCACTAATATCCATGAGAAAGGTATAAATCCAAATATTCAACCACAGCTATGGATAAATAGTAGGGCAGATTAGGTTCATTATATTGCTATGACAACCAGCCTTGGAGAAAGAAAAAATCTCAATTCAAACTATCGTGAATTGTATTAATACAACCAGAAAATCCAGCGAAAATTTGCATGCGACATACAGAAACGCTTGGCAGCAGTTTTGACCTTATTAGGTCTAATCCGCAGTGTAAACCGTGATCACCCCCTCTAGAGATAGAACCAGCAACCACAAAATACAGAGCCTTAACTCTACCACTGAGCCATACGTCCATATCGCACACAAGTGATACCAAATCATCTAGTCATGGTAAATGCACTGCCAATTAAGCTGAATGTGTTTTGCAAGTTACACCCGTACTCTTTACAGAGGACACGGTCACCTCTAGGGCCATGTCTTCCCAGGAGGATTAGAAATATGCATCCACCTAATTATTATAACCTGAAGAGCAAGGACATAGATATACAATTTCTTTTTTAAGTAAGTAGTAAAGTTGGCGACCATAGTCGAGGGAGACCTGAAGGCTCCCTTTTCAATAGCTACTACACCAAGGTGTAGGGGAGGGCACTACTCCTTCCCTGGATTGCTCTACTTTACCCTTGATCCGTACTTTATAATGCTGAGTGTTAAGCAAGGTGGCATCAAGTACCATTTTTAAAGTCTTTGGTATGACTTGACCTGTGATTGAGCCCAGGTCCCCCGGGCCATTGGCGAACACTCTAACCACTAAGCCAGTGTCTGGTTTTAAAAGTTTTTTAAGTAGAGGAAGTATATTGTGAATTGAATTACCACAGCCATATAATTACCATGACCAGTTGATTTGGCATCACTTGTGTGAGATGTAGTGAGATGGCTCAGTGGTAAAGTTTTGGCTCTGCATTCTGTGGTCACTGGTTCGATCTCTAAAGGGGGCAATCACGGTATACACTGCTGATGAGATCTAATAAGGTCAAAACAGCTGTCCAGCATTTCTGTATGTCATGCGCAAGTGTTTGCCAGATTTTCTGGTCATGGTAATTCAATGCACAATATAATTCCCCTACTTCAAAAAGAAAATGTATGTGGTGCATTCAATAAGTTTCCAGACTTGTTTTGTACAGGCATTTAAAAATTTTTGTGGACTCTTGAAAATTCAGTATGTTATTGCTATACTTCTTATAAAATGACTGACCAATTTTTATGATCTCACATTCAAATGAATAGCTACAGGAGCAATTGGAATACACTCTACTAAAACCTGATTGTCACAGCTAGTGAATTTCAAAAATGCAATCTGACACTTTAGAAGAACGATATGCAATAAAATTCTGTTTTAAACTTGGAAAAAATGATGCCACAGAAACGTATGGAATGCTTCAGGCTGCTTTTGGAGCATCTTGCATGAATCAAGCATCAGTTTTTGAGTGGCAAAAGAGATTCAAGGAAGGCAGGGAGTTTGTGAGTGATGATGAGAGGTGTGGGAGGAGTAAGGAAGTCAGAACACCTCAGTTGATTGGCCAAAGGGTTAGGCTTAGAGTTAGGGCTACTATGTTGAGGTTTTAAGGGAGTTCAGAAAGAGATTCCGTCGGAAGAGGCCAGCACTCTTCAAATCGGTTCAGTGGCATTTCCACCAGGACAATGCATCAGTCCACAACTCCATCCTTGTCACAGACTATTTGACCAAGATGGGCATCAAGACAGTTCCTCACCCTCCCTATAGTTGAGACCTTGCTCCTTGTGACTTTTGGTTATTTCTTAAGCTCAGAGGCTGTCGTTATGAGACAATTGAGGAGATGAAAGAGGCTGTGACTAAGGACATTGACACGCTCACACAAGAGGACTTCCATGGGGCCTTCCAGAAGTTGTTGGAACAGTACAAGTGCATTGCAGCCGGAGGAGATTACTTGGAAGGTGACTAGAGTTTCATGTGCGTACTATCAATAAAAGTGCCCATACAAAAAAAGTCTGGAAACTTATTTAATGATCCCCCGTACATCTAAATTCAAACTAGTTGTACTTGGTTTAAAAGTTGTCACATCCTGCTCATGGCAGAGGGGTTGGGTAAATACACTTGAAGAAGGATGGATATGGTACAGACCAAAGCATTGAAGAACAGAACAAGGAATTCAAATGTCTGAATAATTCTTTGAATCTTAATGAGCTTTCTCAAAGCTAGAGAATTAACATCATCATTATCATTATCTGGTTGTGCCGATGGCATGGATTCCCTTGACACTCCCTCTCTCTCTCACCATCTGTCCTTGTCCATATTTACCAACCCCTTCGCTCGGGCAGGATATGACACAAGGTCAATTTTTAAGCGGAGTTTAACAGGTTTGAATTCAGAATTTTCCTTCTCCTAGACTAGTTGCCTCACCAAGGCTGAAGAAATCAGTCTGCCCTACTATTTACCCATAGCTGGAGGGAGAATAATTGGATTCATACCTTCATTTGAACTCATGTTGCCATGTCCATTTCCTACGATGATAACCATTACACCACGGGCACCTATTTATCAGTGATCACTTTTGGTAGGTCCTCCAGATAGCATCTAATGTCCAGATAGAGCTGATGAGTGAAAGTTTTGGCTGGTCACCCAACATTGGTGTGTCCATGCATAGGGGTCCATCAGAAAATGTTGCTTATGAGTTTGTCTTTACAGCAGTTTCCAGCATGTCTTGTTTGTCTTACTTGGATGGTTTGTGAGATGGGGGGTAAGTGATCGTATAGCAGCTGATCTTGCTCCTTCCATTTAATGTTCTGTCAGTGGGGCCAAGAGTATGCCAACAACAGTCCTTGCCGAGGAGTAAGATATCCCACCAACAAAATGAAGGATGTCCTGAGAATGATGCTAAAGTGCATTTATTGTTGAAGTCCTATTTCAGGAGCTCTGGAGAGTGTGGAGTCATAACTTTGTTACAATTACTACCAGGTTCACTCTGGGCAAGAGTGGGAGTACCTGTTAAGCTTTCAGTTATGGATCAAATTAAAGTTGAACGTATGATATTCCACTAAAAACATAAAATCTGGATATTTTTGATTTAGAAGAAAATTAACTTTTTTTTATAAAAAAACTTGTTAGGTGTGTTCTTGCTTTGGGTAATACTATATATCATCATCATCATCATCATCATCCTGTCGTGCTGCTAGCACGTATATCCCTGACCCTCTCTCGCCACTTTTCCCTATCATTCATCGCCACAGGCAGGTCTTCAGGGCTACATCCCGTATCCTCACATAGTTGCTGTATGTATGTTCAAGCTGATCGTCCTGCTTTTGCTTGGCCATATGTGGGGGTCCATAGGAGTACATCACTTATGAGCTTGTCTTTGCTTCTCCAGCAGTGTCCTACATGTCTGGTTCGTCTCACTTGGATAGTTTTCGTGATGGGAAACAGGTGGCTGTATGTATGCCTTGTGGGATGTTGCCGCCAGGACTTATTCAATATTGCTCTCAACATTCTTGTGTAATTGCCGTCTAGCTTCTTCTCCAGCCATTTTGTTAGCATCCAAGTGGTGCATCCATACAGCAGTATCAACATGACCGCTGCCTGGAAGAAACTGTTTCATTTTATCTGTCAGGTTTGATTTCCATATGATCGATAGCTTATTGATAGCCGTCCATGCCTTCGTTAGCCGCGTGTCGATGTCTTTTTTGGTTGATGAGACATTGCTTCCTAGGTAGGTGAATTCGTCTACCAGTTTCAGAGAGGTTCCCTCTAGTGTGGAAATGTTGCCTGTTTGATTAAAGCACATACATTCAGTTTTGTGTGCATTGACATGGAGACCAATGCCTGCGGCGGATCGTAAAGTCTTCTAAGGATGGTTTTATTTGTAAAAATAGTTGCTAACATTTAATGTTTAGGTTTTTAGACCTTCATCAGGATGCTTAAGTTATTACATGAAACGAAAGAGATAAAAAAGTTGTAAAACATTCTATTTTCGTTAGTAGCATTCTGTTTCAAATTTGTGTGATGTAATCAGCATTCCAAAATTTATTTATAAAAAAAATCTATTTCACATCAATCTATCTATCTATCTATTTAGGTTTAAATAAATTTTATGTTAAAAGAATATCAATATATGTCTAAAAAATCCAAATCTATCTATCTATCTATCTATCTACCATAATTTTATATCATTTAGTTCATATTTACCTATTTTGAACATTCCATGATATAGCTACTGGTTTTTATCAGTGATAACTTTTTTCTTTCTATCTCTGTTTAATTTGATTATCTGTTGGTTCGTTGTTTGTTTTGTTTTACAGTGTATCAATTCTTTTTGGTCATTTAACACCGAATTAAGTCATTTTGTTGAAAGTTTCAAACAATACAGTTAAGTATAAATATAGTTTTTTGTTTACAAACAGTTAAATGTCAAAACAGTTCTATTTTAAACAATTCAGTTTAGCATAAGTACGCAGTTTAAACAGACACTTAAATGTAAAAAGTTAATTTCAAACAATTCAGTTTAGTGTAATCACACAGTTTAGTTCTATTTGACCCATAGATTGGACCCTATCAGGTGCCACCACTCCGGGCCAGAGTGGTCCTGGGTGTGATGGAAATAAAGGGGTACTCCACATTCCTCAAGGCTCCTGCATTACAGGAACCACACCATCAGATTGTTTAGTGTCATATCCAGGACACTCATTGAGTGAGTCTTACCCTTTGGCAGAGATACAGTCAGTGTATTCTGCAGCCCAAATTGATTGGGCCAGACTATCTGTTTGGAATGCTAATTATATATATATATATATATATATATATATATATATATATATATCATCAAGTTGCACTGCTAGCATGGATTTTTCTGGTTCTCTCTCTCTCTCTCTCCCTCTCTCTCTCCATCCATCCCTATTATCCAGTATGTTTTCCAACTAAATCCTGTGTCCACATAGAGCTGATGTGGATAAGTTTTTTGCAGGTTAGCCAACACTGGCACGTCCATGTGTTGGGGTCCATGTCTCTTATGAATTCATCCTTGCTTCAGCAGCAGTGTTCCACATGTTTTGCTTGTCTTATTGGGTGGTTTTAGAGATGGGAGGCAAGTGGCCGTACACCTGCTGTTTCATGAGGTGTTGCTTCCAGGATTTGTTCCAGACAATGTAAAAAAAATAAAACAAGAAACAAAATAAGATATACAAAACACAGAGTATTAATTCCAGGAAGAGACCATAGAAATAAATATATATATACCATATAAAAGAAAAACCTTTAAAAATGACTCATTTTTTGTAATAATATCTATTTCAACAGACCCTATATTTTTATATATCTTTAGACAAAAAAAAAATTATTTTTATTTTCATATTTTTTATTTTTGTCTGAAGATGCAGATCTAACATTTTAAAAATAGAGGGCCTGCAGAAATAAATATTATTACAAAAAAATGAGTAATTTTTAAAGGCTTTTTCTTTTATATGGAATTATTTGCTCTGTAATCTAATTTATTATTATTTTACATTGAGCTCTCAATTGGATTTTAAATTACATGGATATTGCAGAAAGAAAATCCAAAAATAGAAACAGGGGACTTGGCATTGGATGATATATATATATATATATATATGAAGGGGTGATGTGTTTAAAATCTAAGAAACATATAGAACTGTTTGCCATCTACAGTAACTAGTTCCATCCTTTCTTACGCTAATTCCACATTTGGTGATGACCAAAATTCAAAATCTCATAACATGCCAAATGCTGTAGAAGAATTATGTATATTTAAATCCTCTCCTCAAAGGTTGCCTGAAAACATCTCATAGATTAAAAAACAAAAATGTCTGTGGATTTTAAAGAAAAAGTTAACATCTCTATTCTATCCATGAAAATGACCAATGATAGTGGAAAGCACCCTTGGAGAAAATTTTGGATAATTTTATATCAAATCGAATCAGGCTTAAGAAGTCTTACCCCGAGAAAAGATCTCTATATATATGTTGGAGGAAATTCGGTAATTTTTCTCTTAATGGCACAGTCGTCTACAGTGAATGGATAAATAAAATGGTGGACCAGATTCTTGGTTTTTTATGGCATATCAACCTTCATGGGTTATTTAAAGCCAAAGTCAGTAATAGTAATTTTAACCCAAAGCAGTATTGGGGATAAGGAGGTTTATACCTTTCCTAAGGGTGTTGCACCAAGACGGAACAAAATGGAGTAATGGGTTCAAATTTGCTTATTACTATATTGCAATCTAGTATGTTAACTTCTGTGCCATTGAGACTGCCTCACTTCAATTAAATAAAGACATAAAAAGGTCAAAAGTATAGGATGATATGTAGAAGGTGTTAGGTAAAAAGTAAATGATAAAAGGTCTGGCCTATTATCAGAGTGGGTGTGTTCATATATATATATATATATATAAGTAAGTAAAGTTGGTGACCGTCGTCGAGGGGACCCAAAGGCTCCCTTTTCAATAACTTCTATACCATGGTGTAGGGGAGGCGCTACTCCTTTCCCTGGATTGCTCTACTTTACTCTTGATCTGTACCTCATAATGCTGAGTGTTCAGCAAGGCAGCATCAAGTACCATTTTTTGAGTCTTTGGTATGACTCGGCCTTGGATTGAATCCTGGTCTCCTGGACCATTGTTGAACATTCTACTGATAATATATATATATATATATATATATATATATATGTGTGTGTGTGTGTGTGTGTGTGTGTGTGTGTATTTATGTATATATGTGTGTATGTTGGTTGGGTCTGGTTTGGTTTTATGCCAAATCAACCATTGTAGGTTATTTAATGCCAAATCCTCTTTATACATATAGATTAAATATATATGATTAGCAAACACATTTTGTTGATAATGTTTTTAAATGAGCCTAAGCACTTTCACAAAAAGTTGAATGGCTCAAAGTATTGTCAAGTATCAATAACAATTCAATTAAACATCAGTCATTTGTTTGCACACAGTTAAATGATCAAACAGTTTTTCTAACATTTCAATTTTGCATAAATCATTTGTTTGTACTCAGTTTAAATATCAAGCAGTTCTATTTGACCAATATATAGGACCCTATCAGGTGCTACCACTCTGGGCCTGAGTGGACCTGGGAGTGATGGCAATAAAGAGGTACTCTGCATTCAACAAAGCTCAAGCATTACAGGAGCCTCACCATAAGCTTTTTTTTTACTATCATATCCAGGATATTTGTTGGAGGAGTCTTATCCCTCTACAGAGATGCAGTTGGTGTATTCTACAGCCCCAGCTGACAGGGCTGATGTATATGCATATGTCTGCATATTTATAAATGTATATTATATATATGCGCATGTGTTTGTGTGTGTGCGTGTGTGTGTCAGTGTGTGTGTTTGTGGGTTTAAAGAATAAAAAAAGGCCAAAACAGGGACCGATGTATTTATATGACAATATTTATAATACTGTAAAGTGAGGTTGTTAGTACAGCAGCCCCTTTGCAAAGCGGCCAAGCGTAACAAGTCTGTCACAAAGTGAACAAGCAGCCTGCAAGGCCTAGCATGCAAAGGTATGCTATGCACAACAAATTCGCTTGTCAACATAAAACTGCTCAATATTGTTTTGAAGTATTATCCATATATTTTATCTGTAAAATTTGTATGCTAACATTTTTCCTTTTTTTTTTTTTAAAAAAGCATACTTAATAGAATGACTAATGCCTTAATAAAGATACACATATACATATATACATCAATAAATAAATAGATAAATCGAAAAATTTATATGTGTGTGTGTGTGTGTGTGTGTGGATCATGAGAACACTGTCGAATACAGGTATTAGTTGAAGTTTGTTCAGAAATTTTCACTGTGTAATGTTTGATTTGATTTGTATGTTGAGACATTCTCATATGAGTAATGTGCACTGACAAAGGAGGAGATTATGTTAAAAATACTTATTGTATAAAATGGACGTTTTTTCATTATTACTCTCCTGATTTATCAATGTACTTCAACTTACACACTCACACATACTAATATACATACACATATGTATACTCGCATATTTATATACGCACACATACATTACACAAACAAATATATATATATACATATATATATATATATGTGGTGCATTCAATAAGTTTCCAGACTTTTTTCATATGGCCATTTAAAATTGCTGTAGACTCTTGAAAATTTAGTATGTTACTGCTATACATCTTAGGAGATGACTGACCAATTTTTATGATCTCACATTCAAATGAACAGCTACAGCAGCAATTGGAATACACCCTACTAAAGCTAGTGAATTTCAAAAATGCAATCTGACACTTTAGAAGAACGATATGCAATAAAATTCTGTTTTAAACTTGGAAAAAAAGATGCCACAGAAACGTATGGAATGCTTCAGGCTGCTTTTGGAGCATCTTGCATGAATCAAGCATCAGTTTTTGAGTGGCAAAAGAGATTTAAGGAAGGCAGGGAGTTTGTGAGTGATGATGAGAGGTGTGGGAGGAGTAAGGAAGTCAGAACACCTCAGTTGATTGGCCAAAGGGTTAGGCTTAGAGTTAG
The DNA here is from genome assembly GCA_963585895.1 of Sepioteuthis lessoniana. NCBI lineage: Eukaryota > Metazoa > Mollusca > Cephalopoda > Myopsida > Loliginidae > Sepioteuthis > Sepioteuthis lessoniana. The sequence goes on along the minus strand of OY757908.1, from coordinate 112,490,462 downwards.
GGCTACTATGTTAAGGTTTTAAGGGAGTTCAGAAAGAGATTCCGTCAGAAGAGGCCAGCACTCTTCAAATCGGCTCAGTGGTTTTCCACCAGAACAATACACCAGTCCACAACTCCATCCTTGTCACAAACTATTTGACTAAGATGGGCATCAAGACAGTTCCTCAGCCTCCCTATAGTCAAGACCTTGCTCCCTATTGACTTTTGGTTATTTCTTAAGCTCAAAGGCTGTCATTATGAGACAATTGAGGAGATGAAAGAGGCTGTGATGAAGGTCATTGACATGCTCACACATGGGGCCTTCTAGAAGTTATTGGAATGTTACAACAAGTGCATTGCAGCCGGAGGAGATTACTTCGAAGGGGACTTGAGTTTCATGTGTGTACTATCAATAAAAGTGCCCATACAAAAAAAGTCTGGAAACTTATCGTATGCAATTCGTATATTGCATATATAATGTTCAAGCAAATAGATTGTCGGCAACATTATTTTGAACAAGCCCAAGTTCATTAGTTTGCATTCAGTTAAATGATTTCTATAATTGTTATCCAACACTAATAATTTTATTCAACATTATTCACTCATTTGTACACAGTTAAATTGTTTAAAGCATTGCTAAGTAATACTAATAATTCAATTTAATATCAATCATTCATTTGCACACAAGTTTAATTGTTACAATATTATTGATATTAATAATTCTATTCAATATTGACCATTTGTTTGCACTAAGTTAAATGGTTTCAAGTAAAAGGAATAAATAGTTCTATTTGACTGCTAGATGGGAACCTATCAGATACTATCACTACGAGTCAGAGTGGACCTGAGATTAATTACAGTGAAGGGGTACTCAAAATTTTTCAAAGCTTCAGGACAGGAGCCTCACGATCCAATGCAGTTTAGTGTCATATCTAGAACACTCATTGAGGTGGGGTGGGGGTCTACTCTTCTGCAGAGTTTAAAAAAAGGTCCATTAGTTTCTAGGAGAGTAACAACCTAAATTTCAGGGCAAGCAAAACTGCTACCCCCATTGAATAAAATCAGTCTAAGAAGAGATCTTTCTTGAAAATGCTGCTTGTTTTTGAGATCAGTTCAATAAAATTAACAATAAAGTGACTGGAATTTTTTTTGTGACTATATGTCTGACTTTTTTTTGTGTCATATTCAGATACCCACTTTTTTTTTGGAAAGAAGAGTTGTCTTATGCCTCTGTGGGGGAAACAGTCTGCATATTCTTAGCCCTATTGATAGGTTCGGATAATGTGTGAGATGATTTGTATGAATGAAAGTTTTAATTTCTTTGTTTATTAAACTCCAACCTTTAATCTCGCAAATTACTGATCTTGTGTTACATTTTGGTCACACACTCATTTTATTATTCATATTCATGATTGATAAGAAAAAGCCATTTTGTTTGTATTACGGTATTAGCTTTCAACTCTCTTCTGACTGCCAGACATTTTGATTGTCACATTGACTCTCAGGAATTAATATCAATGACTGTTGCGATCACCAGTCTATCTCATGAGAAAATGTCAGTGTTATGAATGGTCAAGATCAGTTTTAAATGGTCAAGATCAGTCTTGAATAATCAAGATCAGTTTTGAATGGTCAAGATGTCTTGAATGGTCAAGATCAGTCTTGAATAATCAAAGTCAGTTTTGGAATGGTCAAGATCAGTTTTGAATGATCAAGTTCAGTCTTGAATAATCAAGGTCAGTTTTGAATGATCAAGATCAGTCTTGAATGGTCAAGATCAGTCTTGAATGGTCAAGGAAAGTTTTGAATGATCAAGATCAGTCTTGAATAATCAAGGTCAGTTTTGAATGATCAAGATCAGTCTTGAATGATCAAGATCAATTTTGAATGGTCAAGATCAGTCTTGTTGAGAGCAGCATAAGGAGAGATTTATCAATCTGATACTTGCATGACAGTCTCTTCAGCCTGTATCTAAAACACTGTTGGAGTGTGAATTGAAGGACTGTTGTTTCTATATTTTCTCGCCTGACTTGAATAGTTTGGTACCAGTCACTCTGGTTATAAGGTCATAAGTTGAACATTGAATTGGAGCCGTAAGGAATTTTAAGAAAAATACACAGTTGATTTTTTTAAATTTCTTACTTTTAATTGGTTGCTCTTGTGACCCAAAAGTCAGGGGACCCAGAGAGCAATAATAATAAGATAAAGTAAAACTAGCTGTAAAATAACAGCAGTAAAAATGGTTCATCTCGATAATTCCCAATTTTGAAGCATATTCTGTAATTTCTTAAATATAATATGCTTTTTTTTAGATATTTTTTAATAGACCTTTCATCATCACCATCCTGTTGTGTTACTAGCATGGATTTCCCTGACCCTCTCTTTTATTCGTCTCTATCATCCATCACCTCTGGCAAGTCTTTTACATTACATCCTGTGTCCGCACAGAGCTGTTGTAGATGAGTTCTAGCTGGTCACCCAACACTTGCTTATCTATGAGAAGGGCCTATAGCACATGAGTGCGTCCTTACTTCTCCAGCAATATTCTGCATGTCTTGTTCATCTAATTTGAATGGTTTTCAAGATGGGTGGTTGGTGGCCGTACAGCTGTTGTTTTGTGGGATGTTGCCTCCAGGATTTGTTCAATATACCTCATAATATTCTTGTGCCATTGCTGTCAAGCTTTTTCTCCATACGCTTAGTCAGTGTCCATGTGGTGCATCCATATAGTTGTATTGATATGACCACACTTGCATTGTATTTTATTGGATTAGTCTGACTTCTGCATGATCGATAACCTATCACTAGCTGTCCATGCCTTTGCTAGTCACGTATTGATGTCATTTTCAATAGATGAGGCGTAGCTTCCATGGTTGGTGAACTTGTCCACAAGTTTCAGAGAACCACCGTTTAGTGTAGAGGACTCACTCAAACCACATGTCCAAAATAGATCTTTATCATTTGTGTATAAGGTGCATTATTTCTCCAGATTTTTCAACCGAAAAGTTACGAGTGCATATTATACGCCAGAACTATATAATTAACTTTTTTCCAGGCACATGCCTCACCATATTCAGATAATCAAAAGTGAACTATATCTATTATCCAAACTAATGTATTCTATGCAGTTACAGAGAAATATCAGGTGGATTACTTGCCGAGTCAGCTTGGGCAGTAGAATACACTGACTGCTTCTCTGTAGAGGGGTAAGGCCACTCAAATAAGTGTCCTGGATATGACACTAACCAATCAGATGGTGAGATTCATGTAATGCTGGAGCTTTGGAGAATGTGGAGTACCCCTTCATTGCTATCGCTCACAGGTCCACTCTGACCTGGAGTGGTAGCATCTAATATGGTCCAAACTATGGGTCAAATAGAACTAAAATGTGTACTTATGCTATACTAAATTGTTTGAAATGGAACTGTTTTTGACATTGAAACTGTACTTATGCTAAACTGAATCATTTTGACATTTAAACTGTGTGTAAATGAAAACTGTACTTGTACTAAACTGAATTGTTTAAATTGGAACTGTTTGACTAAACTGAATCGCTTGAAATAGAAATGTTTTTGACAATTAAACTGTGCTCTCATGCTAAAGGGAATTGCTTGAAATAGAACTGATTATCTTTATTTAAAAATGACTTTGGCATTAAATAACCTACAATGGTTGATATGCCATAAAATCCAAACAACCAACCAGTGTACTACAAGTTTGATTGTAATTTGGTTTATCATCATCATCATCATCATGTCGTGCCGTCAGCACTGATATCCCTGACCCTCTCTCGCTACTTCTCCCTATCGTTCATCACCTCTGGCAGGTCTTCAGGGCTATATCCCGTATCCTCACATAGCTACTGTATGTATGTTCAAGCTGGTTGTCCAATGTGAGTTTATTTTCACTGCAAGCTTGTTACATGTTTGTGTGAACATGCCCATGTGTTTACTCTAAATACTTTTGAAAAGTTGATAAATCTGAACACTTACAAGTTTAGTGGTCATATTTTGTTCTTTATTCAAGGAAGAACTTCACACTAAATATTTTTTGAATTTTTCTTCATTTTAGCAAGTGAAGAAATCGATGAAGTCATGGAGAATGTAAAAAATTATAAAGGGAGGGAAATGATTTAAAGACAAGAGTCAGACAAAGAAAGAAAACCTGTTGTAAGTGTTTGATTTATCCACTTTTCCACTTATTTTAATCATCTTGTCAGATTTACCAAAATCTACAATTTCTCTAAATACCGTGTAAATTTTGTGTTTCAACACATAATGTCATCATCATCAGGTCACGCTATCAGCACAGATATCCCTGACCCTTTCTCGCCACCCTTCTCTATCATTCATTGCTTCCAGTAGGTCTTCAGGGATACATCCCGTATTGGCACAGAGCTACTGTATGTAGGTTCATGCTGGTCATCCTGCCTTTGCTCGTCCATGTGAAGGGGTCCACAGGAGTACATCACTTATGAGTTCATCCTTACTTCTCCTGCAGTGTCCCGCATGTCTGGTTCGTCTAACTTGGATAGTTTTCGTGATTGGTGGTAAGTGGACGTACAACTGCTGCTTTGTGGGGTGCTGCCTCCATGACTTGTTCAATATTGCTCTTAGCATTCTTATAATGTAAACTATATAAATTCTTATTTTTAATCCATACAAACCAATAAAGATTTGAATAAATACTAAATTTAGGTTAAATTTACCCGCTACAAATTCTAAAACATCAGTGTGTATTATCCCCGAGAATTTTTTTTCCAGAATTTTGTAGTCCAAAGTTGGAATGCATGTTATAAATGAGTATGTATAATATACAAATGATTATGGCACATTTTATTTTTCCCTCTATAATTCTGAGCCGTGTGGAAATTTCATGTAATATACGCACAATTGTGTAAAAATCTAAATGAAAGGCTATACTTTATAGCCACAGGTTCTCCACTCCGAGGATACAGTAAACAGTTCCCTTATTCCCCATTAACCGGCTCATTGACCTAGTGGGTAGAATGTTCGCCTTTTGTCCGGGTGACCAGAGTTCAATCCCAGGTCAGGTCATACCAAAGAATTTAAAAATAGTACTTGATACCTCCTTGCTTAACATTCAGCATAATAAGGTAAGGATCAAGGAAAAAGTGGAGCAATCCAGAGAAAGGAGTAGTGCCCTTTCCTACACCTCAGTGTAGTAGCTATTGAAAAGGGAGCCTTCAGGTCACTCTTGACTATGGTCACCAACTTATGCCAATTTGAATTACTTAATATTATTATATTATATCTATTTACTGCTTTTTTTTTATCAATTACTAAAATAAATTTAGATAAGATGAATTTGACTAAGAAGGATTGAAATGGTATTTTTTTTAGGCTTTTTAATACCAGCAACTCTGGGTAACCTTGCTAGTATATGAAATTTTGTCCGTTGTTTCCACTGAGGCTTTCAGGTTTAGCTCTCGTGAAGATAATAATGCCTGAAGCAATGGCGGATGGGCTCCCATCATCCCTTGTTTGTAACTCCCGCACTGATTATGACTCAGAGTTCTGTTTTTGAATTTCCCTTATCAGCTCAGTGAAGCCTTTTGATTGTTTACTCATCTGTCTGCACAAATGATCTAATAAGTTTGTCATTATCTATCACGGCTAATGGATGATTTATGACAGAGCTTGCTACAGTAGTTAAGAGAATTTACCGTAGTAATTATGATAATACCAGTAAAGTAGATTATTTTCTTAGAATTATTCACTTTCATATTTAAAGTTTTACCATTATTTTAACCAGTAACACTAACATGAAATAAGTTTGCAACAACAAAGGAAAATCAAAATGAATCAGTTTAAGAAAAGGTTATGAATGTTCAACTTTAAAATAGATTTCATGTCCTATCAGCAGGGTTCATAATACCAATACTGTATCCCCTGAAGACCTCGCTCAGGATGGATATAACACTAAACTACGGAGGTGCCCATGGTGTAATGGTTATCGTTGTAGGAAATGGATATGGCGACACAAGTTCAAATCCTGGACGAGACTGCATTTCACATAGCACTAATACCCTTGGGAAAGGTATGAATCCAATTATTCTCCCTCCAGCTATGGGTAAATAGTAGAGCAGACTGAGTTCTTCAGCCTTGGTGAGGCAACTAGTCTAGGAGAAGGAAAACTCTGAATTCAAACCTGTTAAACTTCGCTTTAAAAATTGACCTCGTGTCATATCCTGCCCGAACGGAGGCGTTGGTAAATAGGATATGACATTAAACTACATTTGATGTTGAGGCTTTAGTTCTGGAGCTTTGGGGAGTGTAGATTACCTTTTCATTGCCATTACTCCCAGGTCCACTCAGACCCTGTCAGGGTTCGATCTAAAACACAAATAGAGCTGTGTGAAAATTATTAGTATTGGTTGAGAATATTTGAAACCATATTATTGTTTGCAAACAAATTGAATCATTCATGTTAGGAAGACTTGAAACTTAATGAATATAAACAGTAACTTGAAACCATATTACTGCTTGCAAATTATTAGAGTTTGATAAGAATACTTGTAACCACAAACTAATGATTATTAATGAATGGGAATAGGTACCTTAAACTATATAATAAAAGTAAAGTTGGTGACTGTAGTCGAAGGTGACCAGAAGTCTCCCTTTGCAATAGCTACTACACAGAGGTGTAGAGGAGGGCGCTGCTCCTTTCTCTGGATTGCTCTACTTTACCCTTGATACGTACCTTATAATACTGAGTGTTAAGCAAAGAGGTATCAAGTACCATTTTTAAAGTCTTTGGTATGACGCAACCTGGGATTGAACCTAGGTGTCCTGGACCATTGGCGAATACTCTACCCACTTGGCCAAATTGTTTATAAATTTGGTTTGGTGTATTTGAGTTTTACAGCATATCAAACGTTGTAGGTTATTTAATGCCAAATAGTGTTTATGCCTATATATTAAATTTTGTTGATAATATCTTTAAACAAGCCTAAGCTCTTTTTCTTTCACAGAGTCAAATGGTTTCAAGTATGTTTCATGTTGAATAGAATAATTAGTGTTAAATAATGTATTTAACGCTAATTATTCTATTCAACATTACTAATTCATTTGCATGTAGTTAAATGGTTGTAAGTATTGTTATGTATCACTAACAATTCAATTAAATATCAGTCATTTGTTTACACATAGGTAAATGATCAAACAGTTCTATTTCAAACAATTCAGTTCAGCATAAGTCATTTGTTTGCATTCACTTAAAATATCAGGTGCTACCACTCCAGCCAGAGTTGACCTGGGAGCGATGACAATAAAGATGTACTCCATATTTCCTAATGATCCAGCCGTATTGGATCTTCACCATCAGATTGTTTAATGTCATATCTAGGACACTCTTTAAGGGGTATTACCTCTCTTCAGAAATGCAGTTGGTATATTCAACAACCTAAGTCAACAGGGTCATATTAGTAATAGAATAGGAATGCATGAACCATATGACTGTAAATTATTTGAATTAGAAATAGTTACTTGAAGCTATAATTGTCTACTAAGGATTATTATTATTATCAGTAACTTGAAATCATACAACTGTGTGAAAACAAATGATTATTCTACATAGAAATAATTACTCGAAAACATATAATTGTGTATGATGTTTGTTGTTGAATTTTTTTTTTTAATGGCACATTAACCTTCTTGGGTTATTTAATGCCAAATTGATCCTTCTTGAAGAATGTGGTACTATTTAATCTATAGCTGGAAGGATAAGGGGGTTCATACCTTTCCCGAGGGTATTTGTCCAAAAGGGAACATAAAAGCGCAACTGGAGTTTGAACTTGCTTACTATGATTCTGCTGTCCAGCACTTTAACCATTTCACAACAAGGACACCCCCTAATTGTGCATGAGTAAAAGGTGTTGAATTTGAACACTTGCAACCATACACCTTTATGCAAATGATTTGTATTAGCTAGGAAGACTTGATATCATATAACTATGTACAAGAAACTCTTACGAAACAACACATATGTAAATGTAAATGTACAATGAATGCAATTCCCTAACCTCTTGTCATAAAATAACCCGAGACAGGTGGACATGCAGTCAAAAGCAATCAATCAACCATTCAATCAAAAGTGTTTTCTTTAAAGTTAATGTTTGCTTTGATATAATTGTTGGGAAAAAAAAATAATTATCTCCCTTAGAGAATGGGCGCGTCTGTTGGGAGCTTGTTGGGGTGTCACGCTACACTTTCAGAGAGTCAACTCTTGACCTCTATTTACCTCAGTTTTTTGAACACTGTTAAAAAAAATGAGGTAAACAGAGGTCGAGACATTATCTCTGATCATGCCTGGCCTACATGGCAAGAACACTTGTTAAGTAAGCCTTTTTCCATTTTTGTACCCACTTCTATATATTGCTTGTTCATGGGATGATATGTGTATATTCCAATCTATTGAGACATATTCGTGTATTCTTTCTTTCAGTACTACTTGTATGTATTTGATGTATGTACAGGGTGGAACGATAAAATTGTCATCCTAAAGAAAACAACACTACAGCTTTATTTTAAAACTTTTATTGAAAAAATCAATTCAGGTAACTTGATTATGTAGTAGAGCTGACATCTATTCAATGTAGCTGCCTTCAGCCTCAATCACCGCCTCGATCCGGATCCGGAACATGCCTTTTCCACAAGTGCCAGTGGGAGTTTGGCGAATACTCGGCGGATGTCAGCGATCAGGCTGGCTTTGGTGTTGTGGGAGGTCATGTTGGTGATGTTCTCAACATATGACCAAACGAAGTAGTCCAGGGGGAGGAGGGGGCATTAAGAGAAGGGTACAAAGTCGTAGAACACCTTCTGAAGCCAAGCCTGGGTCTCTTTGGACTTGTTGGCTGTCACCGAGTCCTGCTGCCACACCCAGGGGCTACCACTGGCCACCTGATTGCACCAGGAGATCACCACACTGCTTGGGAGTTTCATCAATGATTGCCTGGACCTTTTCGATGAACTCCTTGGTCCGGATCTTCCTGGTGGTGTCCTCAGCCTTGGGCTTCCGCTCCACTCACTCCAAAGGGTCATCCGATGCATTGAGCTGTGCCCTCAAGCATTGAACCATCTGGATTTGCATTTTGAGGGTGCTGGCAATGGTCCTATTGTCATAACTTGGATCGGTAGAGAGCATGAGTTGGACAGCGGCGCATCTCCAATCTCACTCGTTGAACATTGTATCACTTTCAGACATGATAGAAGGCTCCTATCACTCTTGGGATTTGTACACAACTGGCCAACAAGTAGATGGTCTGCAACAAAAAAAGAAAACCGGTTTTCATTAAATGGAAATGGAATCATGTCGTCTTTTCTAGGGTGACAATTTTATCGGTCCACCCTGTACATATTGCTTGTTCATGGGATGATATGTGTATATCCTTATCTATTGAGACATATTTGTGTATTCTTTCTTTATATTTGTGTACTCCCTTTCCTCATTATATATGTATCCCTTTATTTATATTTGTGTATTCTTTCTTTCAGTACTACTGGTATGTATGAAATGTTTAACTGAGTTTTTTTTAGTCTTTCCTTCTATTGTGTTCAGTGTTTGTATATCATAGATATCATCATCATCATGTTGTGCCACGAGCACGGATATCCCTGATCCTCTCTCGCCACTTCTCCCTATCGTTCATCGCCTCTGGCAGGTCTTCAGGGCTACATCCTGTATCCTCACAGAGCTGCTGAATGTATGTTCGAGCTGGTCGTCCTGCTTTTGCCTGGCCATATGTGGGGGTCCATAGGAGTACATCACTTATGAGTTCGTCCCTGCTTTTCCAGCAGTGTCCTGCATGTCTGGTTCATATAACTTGGATAGTTTTCGTGATGGAAGGTAGGTGGCCGTATAGTTGGTGTTTTGTGGTGTGTTGCCGCCAGGGCTTGTTCAATATTGCTCGCAGAATTCTTGTGTAATTGCCGTTTAGCTTCTTCTCCAGCCGTTTAGTTAGTGTCGTAAAAAATAAAGTTGATACCCATAGTTGAGAGTGAGCCAAAGTCTCCCTTATCGTTAGCTACTTCACAGAGGTGTTGGGGAGAGTGCAATTGTTTTCCCTGGATTGCTCAACTTTACCCTTGATTTGTAGCTTATAATGATGAGTGTTAAGCAAGACAGCATCAAGCTCCATTTTTTTGAGTCTTTGATATGATTCAACGTGGGATCGAACCTCTTTCTCCTGGGCCATTGACAAACACTCTATCGACAAAGCTAATGAGCTGGTATATACTAATGTTAATATTGGTTCATATCCTGTTCATTGGCACTTAGAATGCACTGACCCTTTCCTCTTGCAATGGGGTACGACCCTCTCAAAAGAAGGTGTCCATGGTGTAACATCAAAATTATCAGGCTTCAGGAACCAATACATTGCCATTACTCCCAGGTCCATATTCATCCTAGCATTAGAGTACCTGTTTAGGTCCCATCTATGGGTCAAATGCATTTGTTTAAAGATCATTTATATTTAATAGGACCATGTGCAAGAAAAAAACTCTTTAAAAACAACTATGCAAAATATATGAAGATAAAAATACAAAAATTGTGATTCCCTAAATTCTACACATAAAATAACCCAAGCAAGCAAAACATTGCTCGTTACAGAGTGAGAACTCCTTTAGATATCTTCCTTAGCAACAAGCATCTCAAAATCTTGAAGGTTGATATGCCGTTAAGTAAAGAAATTAAATTAAGCTCAAAAGGATGAGTCAAATAATTATTTTCTAGTGTCTTTACTTTTTAGTTTTTCTGTTGTTGTGAACTGGATATGAACATGACATACAATAATTTGTATTGTTGTGAATGGGATGTTACCAAGACATACTTGCTAATAAGGCAGTTACATCATAATAGGGCACCTCGGGTGGTGTAATGGTTAGCAAGGTAGACTAGCAAACCTACACGAGTGAGTTCGATTCTCATTGGGTGCCCAATTCATACGGCCTTGTGCTAGATCTAAGCAAAAAAGCTGAGTAAATTAAGTTTCCTTAGTTTATATAGAAAAGTATGACCGCTCCCTTCCCCTCCCCAAAAACTTCAAAGCCTTGTGCCTTCTGTATATTTCATACAGAAATAAAGCAGTTACATCATAATAAATTTTATGAATGGGATATCCACATGATATACTGGCTAATGTGCAGGGCAGTAACATTATAATAAGTATTGTTTGGAATGGGATGTCCAGATGATATACTGGCTAACATGCTGGTCAGTAACATCAAAAAAGTATTCTTGTGAATAGGATGTTCATATGGCATACTGGCTAATGTGTTGGGCAAAAACATCATAATATCATTGTGAAATGGATGTTGACAAGGCATACTGGCTAATGTTCTGGGTAGTAACATTATAATACGAATTGTTGTGAATGGGATGTTCCTATGGCATCTGTTTAAAGTCCTGGGTTGTAATATCATAATAAATATTGTTGTGAATGGAATGTTCCTATGGCATACTGTTTAAAGTCCTGGGTTGTAATATCATAATAAATATTGTTGTGAATGGGATGTTCCTATGGCATCTGTATAAAGTCCTAGGTTGTAATATCATAATAAATATTGTTGTGAATGGGATGTTCCTATGGCATACTGTTTAAAGTCCTGGGTTGTAATATCATAATAAATATTGTTGTGAATGGGATGTTCCTATGGCATACTGTTTAAAGTCCTGGGTTGTAATATCATAATAAATATTGTTGTGAATGGGATGTTCCTATGGCATCTGTTTAAAGTCCTGGGTTGTAATATCATAATAAATATTGTTGTGAATGGGATGTTCCTATGGCATCTGTTTAAAATCCTGGGTTGTAATATCATAATTGATATTGTTGTGAATGGGATGTTCCTATGGCATCTGTTTAAAGTCCTGGGTTGTAATATCATAATAAATATTGTTGTGAATGGGATGTTCCTATGGCATCTGTTTAAAGTCCTGGGTTGTAATATCATAATAAATATTGTTGTGAATGGGATGTTCCTATGGCATCTGTTTAAAGTCCTAGGTTGTAATATCATAATAAATATTGTTGTGATAGGGATGTTCCCATGGCATCTGTTTAAAGTCCTAGGTTGTAATATCATAATAAATATTGTTGTGAATGGGATGTTCCTATGGCATCTGTTTAAAGTACTGGGTTGTAATATCATAATAAATATTGTTGTGAATGGTATGTTTACATGGCATACAGTCTAAAATGCAGGGCAGTAACATCATAAAATTTGTTGTGAATATGATATTCCACATTGCATTCTTCCTAACGTGCTGGGCAGTAACATATAAATAAGTATTGTTGTGAATGGGATGTCTGCATGACATACTGGCTAACATGCTGGGCAGTAATATTATGAAAAGTATTGTTGTGATAGGGATGTTCCAATGGAATACTGGCTAATGTGCTGGGCAGTAACATCATATTATATATTATTGTGAATTGGATGTTCCGATGACATATGGGCAAACATGTTGGGCAGTATATCATAATCATCATCATCATCATCATGTCGTGCCTCCAGCACGGATATCTCTGACCCTCTCTCGCCACTCCTCCCTATCACCCATCGCTTTTGGCAGGTCTTCAGGATTACATCCCGTATCCTCACATAGCTGCTGTATATATGTTCGAGCTGGTTGTCCTGCTTTTGCTTGGCCATATGCGGGGGTCCATAGGAGTACATCACTGATGAGTTCGTCCTTGCTTCTCCAGCAGTGTCCTGCATGTCTGGTTCATATAACTTGTATAGTTTTTGTGATGGGAGGCAAGTGGCTGTATAGTTGGTGTCTTGTTGGGTGTTTACACCAGGACTTTAAGTATTGTTATTAATACAATGTTCCCTAAGGCATTCAGGTTAATGTGCAGGGCAGAAACATCATAATAAGTATTATTATGAATGCGATGTTCCACATAACATACTGGCTAACATGTTGGGTAGTAATATCAAAATAAGTTCTGTTGTGTTTGGGATGACCCCAAGACATACTGGCTTACATGCTGGACATTAACATCATAATAAATAGTGTTGTGAATGGGATGTTTACATGGCATATGATCTAACTTGCAGTGCAGTACATCATAATAAGTGTTGCGTTCAGGTTAATGAATGCTGGTAGAAGAAATAAAAGACAAACCATGAGATACGAGAAAAAAGAGTTATATTTACAGGAAAAAGTATTTACAAGAGAGAGGCTGTTAGTAATAAGAACACAGGATTAGTGGATAGAATAAGAATATAGTTCAACAATAGTTATTGGCTTCCGTTATAAGGAACGGCTATTCACTTTCCAGACTTGACCCTGACTTGCTCAGACCAGTTCAGGCTTAGCTTAGGCTTACTGGTCTTATAAGCTACTGCTATATATATAGCAGATGGGACTGGCTCATTATGCCAAAAAGGTAGGTGATAACCAACAAAAGGTATTGTTGTGAATGTGATGTTAAGATGATATACTGGCTAACATGCCATACAGTAACATCATAATATGCATTGTTGTCAGTGGGATTTCCTCTGCCTATACTGGCTAACATACTTAGCAATAATATCATAGCAATTATTGTTGTGAATGGGATGTTCACATAACATATTGGTTAACATGCTGGGCAGTAACATCATATTAAGTATTGTTGGGAATGGGATGTCCACAGGGCATACTGGTTAAAGTGCTGGTCAGTAACATTATGAAAAGTATTGTTGGGAATGGGATGTCCACAGGGCATACTGGTTAAAGTGCTGGTCAGTAACATTATGAAAAGTATTGTTGGAAATGGGATGTCCACAGGGCATACTGGTTAAAGTGCTGGTCAGTAACATTATGAAAAGTATTGTTGGAAATGGGCAGTTATCAGGGAATACTGGCTAACGTGCTGTGTAACAACATCAAAATAAATATTGTGAATAGGATATTCCCATGGCATACAGGCTAATATGCTGGCTAGTAACATCGTAATAAGTATTGATGTGACTGGGATGTCCACATGACAAACAGGATAACATGCTGGGCAGTAGTATCATAATTATATTTTGTTGTGAATGTGATGTTCACATGACATGCTGGCTAATGTGCTCGCTAGTAACATCATAATAAGTATTGTTGTGACTGGGATGTCCACATGACATTCAGGCTAACATGTTGGGCAGACACTTCAAAATAACTATTGTTGTGAAGGGGATGTCCACATGGCATACAGTAACATCATGATAAATATTGTTGTGAATGGAATATTCCCATGGCATACGAGCTAACATGCTAGGCAGTATATCATAAGTATTGTTGTGAATACGATGTTCCCCATGGCATTCTAGCTAATGGGCTTTGCAGTAACACCATAATAAGTATTGTCGTGAATGGAATGTCCACATGAAATACTGGATAACCTGCTGGGAAGTAACATCAAAATTAGTATTTTTGTGAACTGGGTGTCCACATGGCATATTGGCTAACATGCTGGGCAGTAACATTATGATAAGTATTGTTTTGAATGGTAGGTTCCATGACATACTCATTAACATGCTGGGCATTAGTATTAAATTACGTATTATTTTGATTGGAATATCCCCATGACAAACTAGCTAATGAGCTGGCCAGTAATGTCATAATACGTATTGTTTTGAATGGAATCTACCCATGACATACTGGCTAATTTTCCGGCCAGTAACATCAAAATAAATATTGTGCTGAATAGGATGTTCACATAACATATTGGCTAACATGCTGGGCAGTAACATCATAACAAATATTCTTGTGAATGGCATATCCACATTGTAAAGTCTTTATATCTGAGGTAATAGATACTTGCTAGGTATGGACTATTACCAATATGAATCGATAGGATGGATGGTGATTAAAGACAGAGGGAGAACGAACATCTGCGGCTATGCCTGGTACATTCCTTTTGACTAAATCCCCCGGATGTGGTAGGGGCCGTAACCCCTGTGGCATCAGAGGTTATTTCCCTTTTGTTAGTTAGGATATTACACACATGACATACTGGCTAATGTGCTGGGTAGAAACATCACAGTTAGTATTGTTGTAAACGGGATGTTCACATGGCATACAGGCTAACATGCTGGGCAGTGACATCATAATAAGTACTGTTGTGAACTGGGCATCTACATAACATACTGGCTAATGTGCTGGGAAGTAACATCATAATAATCGTTGTTGTGAATGGGATGTTCCTTTGGCCTACTGGCTAATGTGCTTGGCAATAACGTCATAATAAGAGTTGTTGGGAATGGAATATTTCCATGACATACTGGCTACCGTGCTTGGCAGTATCATCATAATAAGTCTTGTTTGGAATGGGATGTCCAGATGACATACTGGCTAATGTGCTGGGCAGTAAAATTATCATGAGAATTGTTTGGAATGGGATGTCCGGATGACATACTGGCTAATATGCTGGGGAGTAAAATTATAAGTCTTGTTTGGAATGGGATGTGCAGATGACATACTGGCTAATGTGCCGGGCAGTAAAATTATAATAAGTCTTGTTTGGAATGGGATGTCCAGATGACATATTGGCTAATATGCTGGGCAGTAAAATTATAATAGGTCTTGTTTGGAATGGGATGTCCAGATGACACTGGCTAATATGCTGGGGAGTAAAATTATAATAAGTCTTGTTTGGAATGGGATGTCCGGATGACATACTGGCTAATGTGCTTGGCAGTAAAATTATAATGTCTTGCTTGGAATGGGATGTCCAGATGACATACTGGCTAATGTGCTTGGCAGTAAAATTATAATAAGTCTTGTTTGGAATGGGATGTCCAGATGACATACTGGCTACCGTGCTTGGCAGTATCATCATAAGGCTTGTTTGGAATGGGATGTCCAGATGACATACTGGCTAATGTGCTGGGCAGTAAAATTATAAGTCTTGTTTGGAATGGGATGTCCGGATGACATACTGGCTAATGTGCTGGGCAGTAAAATTATAATGTCTTGTTTGGAATGGGATATCCAGATGACATACTGGCTAATGTGCTTGGCAGTAAAATTATAATAAGTCTTGTTTGGAATGGGATGTCCAGATGACATACTGGCTAATATGCTGGGGAGTAAAATTATAATAAGTCTTGTTTGGAATGGGATGTCCATATGACACTGGCTAATATGCTGGGCAGTATAATTATAATAAGTCTTGTTTGGAATGGGATGTCCAGATGACATTCTGGCTAATGTGCTGGGCAGTAAAATTATAATACGTCTTGTTTGGAATGGGATGTCCAGATGACATACTGGCTAATATGCTGGGCAGTAAAATTATAATGTCTTGTTTGGAATGGGATATCCAGATGACATACTGGCTAATGTGCTTGGCAGTAAAATTATAATAAGTCTTGTTTGGAATGGGATGTCCAGATGACATACTGGCTAATATGCTGGGGAGTAAAATTATAATAAGTCTTGTTTGGAATGGGATGTCCATATGACACTGGCTAATATGCTGGGCAGTATAATTATAATAAGTCTTGTTTGGAATGGGATGTCCAGATGACATTCTGGCTAATGTGCTGGGCAGTAAAATTATAATACGTCTTGTTTGGAATGGGATGTCCAGATGACATACTGGCTAATATGCTGGGCAGTAAAATTTTAATAAGTCTTGTTTGGAATGGGATGTCCGGATGACATACTGGCTAATGTGCTTGGCAGTAAAATTATAATGTTTTGTTTGGAATGGGATGTGCAGATGACATACTGGCTAATGTGCTGGGCAGTAAAATTATAATAAGTCTTGTTTGGAATGGGATGTCCAGATGACATACTGGCTAATGTGCTGGGCAGTAAAATTATAATAAGTCTTGTTTGGAATGGGATGTCCAGATGACATACTGGCTAATGTTCTGGGCAGTAAAATTATAATAAGTCTTGTTTGGAATGGGATGTCCAGATGACATACTGGCTAATGTGCTTGGCAGTAACATAATAATAATTGTCATTATGAATCGGATGTTCTCATGACCGACAGGATAACTTGCTGGGCAGTAGCATCATAATGAGTATTGTCCACATAACATACTGGGTAACGTGCTGGGCAGTATGATCCTAATATTTATTGTTGTGACTGTGAACCATTATCATGAAGGATTAAAAGAACTCTTTTGTGCGGATGAATTAACATTTTACAGCACAGTGAATAAAATTAACACTAGCAAAATTCAATCCATCTTTGTTGTTCAGTAATAGATCAAATCAGGGATTGTTTCTTGCAGCTGGTTTCAAGCAGTTTTAACTCAGCACAATCTGTGGTACATGAAGAGGAGATTAACACTGCCCAATTATATCTATTACGCTTAGAAATGTGAGAAGTAGCAATTACATGGCATAGCACACTGTAATCTAAAAGGCTATGCTAAATTTCCGTCAGAAGGTAAAGTAAGGTGACTTCTAAAATGTTGCAATGGTAAGATGAAATAAAACTAGTAATAAAATAATTAATTAAAATGCTACATCTAAAACGTAACAATAATAAGATGAAGTCCACCTCGTAATAAAACAATAATAAGGAAAATCTTTTATCTAAAAAGCAACACTTATAAAATGAGTACAACATGTAAGAAGATAATCATAATATGATGTTGTTGTATCCGTCCATAATGTTGCTGATGTTTCTATTAAGGAACAAGTGAAGAATTCTAATTAGCATTTCATAACCATCTTAATTATATCAAGAATTTGGAAGATTAGAATATAAATATAAATAAAACTATTAATAAAATAATAATAATAATGAAAATACTTCATCTTAAAAATGTAACAATAATAATATGACATAAAACTAGTCATGAAATATGTTCTCAGTTAACCAAGTAAAAATAAAGTAAATATTTCTTTAACTCCTTTTCTTTTGAAAATATGACTGGGTCTCTTGTAATACCTGTTGCTCAGGGGCTGACAAAATCTAAATCCAGCCCTGTATAGAATGACAAATATCGTAAAGTAAAAGTAAAGTTGGCGACCTTAGTAGAGGGTGACCTGAAGGCTCCCTTTTCAATAGCTACTACACTGAGGTGTAGCGAAGAACACTGCTCCATTCTCTGGATTGCTCCACTTTACCCTTGATCATTGCCTTATAATGTTAAATATTAAGCAAGCCATCAAGTACCATTTTTTGAATCTTTAGTATGACTTGACCTGAGATTGAACCCCAGTCTCCCAGACTATTGGCAAACAAACACTCTACTCATTAGGCCAATGGCTCAGTAAAATGTCATAATAAAGGAGAAATTGTTTTTATTATCTTTTTCTTTAAAAAATGAGTAGATGTTAATGGCTCTTGTTAATGAAAAGTTATATTTAGTCCTCCCCACCCCCAAAAAATGGTTGATTTTAACTGTGAATGAGAGAAGCACTCAGAGTAATAAAAACAAATAATAATAACAGAGAATTAAAAGAATAACATTGTAGCAATAAAAACAGAATCTACAACCCCTTTCCAACCTTCTGGGCCTGGAATCAGTCTTGTCTTATCAATGGGCAAGCCAGAGCACTAAATCAATACAGATGTGCCTAGTCCCTGAAGATTCCAACTTCTGGACTGCACCTACCCATTGCACTAAAATGTAGGTTTGTGAGTTATCTTGATGCATTTGCAACACAAACCATGGGGACTGTCTTTATCCACAAGTCAGTATTTTGGATTTCTCATTAGACCCAATGCTGTATAAGATTTGGTCTTATGGGTAGGGAACTTGTTACAGCCAAACAAAATCTATCAAGTGATGCAATGGTTAGAGAGCTAGGCTCACAGACCATTATCAGTGAGTTTTACTTGGTGCTCCAAACTGGGCTTAGCTTTGTAATCGGCTTTGGATGCATCATATGCAGTAAGGATTGAAGAGCTGGGCTAGAAGAACATTGTTAGTGAGTTTTACTAGGTGCTCCATACTACTAGCCTTGTGCTAAACTGGCAAAAGGCTAAACTGAGCCAAGATAAGCTTAATCAAGAACTTCAAAGTAATTGTAATAATAAAGGAATAGTCATTTTAATTTCAATGATTGTACTCCGGCCTCTAAAAATAAAACATACACATACACACACACATGCAGAGTAGGATTTTTTTTTTTTTTATGTCATATCTACTGAAAAAAAATTTTTTTTACTTTTCCGGTTTCTCTATTAAAAAAAGGATGAAATTTAAAAAAAAAGAAAAGTTGGAAGTCATTTCTGATCTATAATCCTAAACAAAAGAATGGCAAAGAAAACAGTTTGAAAAATCTATTCAATGTCCCATGATTCATTCCGATGTCCAGCAGTCTTTGAGTTCATTTTCCAAAGGAGAGTGGCAGAGAATCTAGGAAACTCAATGTTTCAACTGCAAATGGTATGAAAAGAAATCTGCTCAAAAGCAACATATACCTGGCTCATATATAATAACTTATAAGATGATCAGAATATCCTTCTTATGAATTTGAACATGATAACATAGCAAGCTTCTGAAATTAGTGGACCAATCTACATACTTTGGTTGTAATATTTCATTTATAGAAAGTTATGTCCATATATGCATATTCCAATTTGTAGCCATGTCAGTACTACCGTATGGTTGCACCACTTGGACATTAACAAAGCACTTGGGGCTAAAGCTGAATGGGAACTATAAAAGGATGTTACATACTGAACAAGATTCCTGGAAGCAGCACCTCACAAAATAGCGATTGTACAGCCACTTCCCACCCATCTTACAAACCATTTAAGTAAGATCAACAAGACATGAAAGGAGAAGCCGAGAGGATCTCATATGTGACGTTCACCGTGAGACTCCTACACATGTACATACCAGTGTTAGCTAACCAGCATAAAACTTACATACATCCACTCTGGTGCAGACACTGGACACAGTGTACAGAACCTGCCAAGAGAATGACCAATAGGAACGGCGGTCGAGAGAGTGTCAAGGGAATCCATTCTATTAGCACTTGATGATGATGATGATGATGAATGTGCATCATTTGTTTTACTTTCACCTTTGACAGACAGTAAGGAGGGAGCAGCGGTAAAAGTAGGATTTGATCTCTGGTACTCATTTTCCCAATTCGTTATTGATACTTTGAAAGCGTGTGTATAAGCATGAAAGTATGTGAATGGTTGTGACAAAAGCATATGTGTGTGTGTGTGTGTGTGAGAGAGAGAAAGAGAGAGAGAGAGTAAAATGATCTCTATGCTATGATATCATTATTGATATCTCATCTCCTGATCTCATCAATAAATCAACAGCAATAACGGCAAAGTATCAGGTATAATTTCCTAAATACGAATAGGGATCAGTGAAAGGGTTTTCGTTTTTATCTTATTTTTAAAAATCGTTATTTTGGCTGGTGAAATATTATCATATTTAGATTAAGTTTAATCTAAAAAAAGCCTGCTCCGGCATGTTCTGTTTTAGTGGGGTGGGGCAGAAACCAGCTGTGTGTGCTTTCATTAGTAGCTGCATATTTTGCTGAAAACTTTTCTTTGTATTTATCGGGATAGCCTTTCCTATTTTTGTTTAATCTCTTTATAAAAAGAAGTTGACTATCTCCCCATGTAGGAAGGTAGAAAAAGAAATCAAAGTCAAAATTTACCAACCAATTTTTTCTAATAAGAATAAAGCATTCAACCCTTACTTCTATATATTAAATATATCCAGAGTTTACCGGTTCATTGGCCTAGCAGTTAGAGTGTTCACTAATAGCCTGGGAGACTGGGGTTCAATCCCTGGTCAAGTCATACGAAAGACTCAAAAAATGGTACTTGATGCCGCTTTGCTTAACACTCAGCATTATAAGGTAGGGATCAAGGGTAAAGTGGAGCAATCCAGGAAAAGTAGTAGCTATTGAAGAGGGAGCCTTCAGGTCACTCTCGACTACTGTCGCTAACTTTACTTATAACTGCCTAAAGGAGATTAAGTGTACTGGGTGTGACACGAAATTGCATCTGATGTTCAAGAGACCTGGTGAGTATAAGGTGCCCCTTTATTGCCATTACTCCCAGGTCCACTCTGTATCAGTATTGTCGTACCTGTTAGAATCCTATCTATGGGTCAAATAGGTCTGTTTTGAACATCATTTGTATTAGATAAGAATACTTGATACCATTTAACTGGTTGCAAATTATTTGTATTAAGAATGGTTAACTGAAGCCAAATTTCTTTACTAAGGATGACTAGAATATGCTGACTGTCTCCCCAACAGAAGAGTTAGACCCTTCCACATCCCCTTACCAAAATGGGATATCCTGGCTTTGACACTAAACTGCATCTGATGAGCCCATATTTTTGTGTCTGTATTTAGAGAAAACTTCAGATCTTTTATTCATCAGTCTATTCAATTCCAAGAGGAGATTATACATATAATATGAAGGAGGTAATAAAGGTGAGAATGCACCCCCACACACACACACATAGAGATATATATATTAGTCAGTAAGTAAGTTGGCCAACTGTTGTTGAAGGTGACCAGAAGTCTCCCTTTTCAATAACTACTACACCGACATGTATTGAAAGGTGCTCTTTTCTCTGGATTACTCCACTTACTCTTGATCCATACTTTATAATATTGAGTGTTAAGCAAGAAGGCATCTAGTAGCATTTTTTGAATTTTTGGTATGACTTGACCAGGGATTGAACACTCTAACCATTATACTAATGGGCTAGTCAAAATTTATATATGGATTTATGCATATTACCAAAATTAATATATAACTAAAATTCATATATAGATTTATATAAGTAAAAAAGTAAAGTTGGTGACTCTAGTCGAGGGAGACCCAAAGGTTCCCTTTTCAATAGCTACAACACCAAGGTGTAGGGGAGGGTGCTACTCCTTTCCCTGGATTGCTCCACTTTACACTTGATCCATACCTTATAATGCAGAGTGTTAAACAAGGCGGCATCAAGCACCATTTTTTGAGTTTTTGGTATGACTCGACCTGGGATTGAACCCCAGTCTCTTGGGCCATTGGCAAACACTCTAACCATTATGCTACATAACCAAAAATATCAAAATTATGTACTTGGTGAGTCTGTTGGTTCAAAATTTACATATATATCTATATATATACCAAAATTTATATATGTGGTGCCTTCAATAAGTTTCCAGACTTTTTTTGTATAGGTATTTAAAATTGTTGCAGACTCTTGAAAATTCACTATGTTATTGCTATGCATCTTATGGGATGACTGACCAATTTTTATGATTTCAGGTTCAAATGAACACCTACAGTAGCAACTGGAATACACCCTTCTAAAGCTTGATTGTCACAGCTGGTGAATTTCAAAAATGCAATCTGGACGTGAGGACACTTTAGAAGAACGATATGCAGAAAAATTCTTTTTTAAACTTGGAAAAAATGATGCCACAGAAACGTATGGAATGCTTCAGACTGCTTTTCGACCATCTTGCATGAGTTGAGCATCAGTTTTTGAGTAGCATAGGAGATTCAAGGAAGGCAGGGAGTCTGTGAGGGATGATGAGAGATGTGGGAGGAGTAAGGAAGTCAGAACACCACAGTTGATTGGCCAAAGGGTTAGGTTTTGGGTTACGGTTACTAAGTTGAGGTTTTAAGAGAGTTCAGAAAGAGACTCCTTGGGAAGAGGCCAGTACTCTTCAAATCGGGTCAGTGGCATTTCCAGCAGGACAAGCACCAGTCCACAACTCCATCCTTGTCACAAACTATTTGACCAATATGGGCATCAAGATAGTTCCTCACCATCCCTATAGTCCAGACCTTGCTCGCTGTGACTTTTGGTTATTCCCTCAGCTCAGAGGCTGTCGTTATGAGACAATTGAGGAGATGAAAGAGGCTGTGATGAAGGACATTGACACGCTCACACAAGAGGACTTCCATGGGGCCTTCCAGAAGTTATTGGAACGGTACAACAAGTGCATTGCAGCCGGAGGAGATTACTTTGAAGGGGACTAGAGTTTCATATATGTACTATCAATAAAAGTGCCCATATGAAAAAAGTCTGGAAACTTATTTAATGATCCTCATATATATATTTATATATATATATAACCAAAATTTATATATATGTTTATATATATAACCAAAAATATCCAAATTAAGTACATGATGAGTCTGTTAATTAAAGTTTCATGTGGATCACACAATCATCAGACACAAGTAGGGATGCTCCAGTTCTATAGTTTTGGGGAGTGTGGACTACTCCTTTATTGCAATATTACCCACGTCCACTTTGACCTGGAGTTAGAGTCCCATCTATGGTTCAATCAAATCTGTTTGCTAATTATTTATATTAGACAGGAATACCTGACATTATATAACTGTCAGTGAAAAACTGTCGAGAAACAGCACAAAAAATGTAAATATAAATGTTCAATGTATGCTATTCCCTAACCTTTAGGCATAAAATAATCCCAGATGAGTTGACATGCCATTAAAATCAATCATTGCAAAGATTAATGAATTAATAAAAGTCTAGTAAAAAATAAAACAAATTATAAAATACAACCCCGCTCACAAATAATACCATACAAAACTAGATAATAAATTAAATAAACTAGAAGATAAATTAGATAATAAAATAGAAAAAATGAATATTAAATCAAATTAAAAAAATACAAAAATTAGAAAATAAATCAAGTAATAAAATACAAAAATAAAACTATTAAGAAAATGCAAAAAATATAACCGACAATAAAAAAAAACAAAAATGGAATATACCCTATAATTCCATTTTGCCAAAAGTTTAATTTTCAGCACCAAAAAGAAATCTGGTTCTTTCAAAGCATTGCAAGATACACTTACTTTGCCAAAATCTCAAAATGAGCAGTTCAGAGTAAATAGTTTTTATGATATTAATTCATTGATTAAATTAAGGAATGAGAGAAGAATTCTAATCAGCATTTTATAGCCATCTTAATTATATCAAGAATTTGGAAGATTAGAATATAATATAATAAAACTACTAATAAAATAATAAAATAATGATAATGAAAATGCTTCATCTAAAAAGTAACAATAATAAGATGAAATAAAACTAGTTATAAAATATATTCTCAGTTTACCAAGTAAAAATAAAGTTAATATTTCTTTAACTTCTTTTCTTTCGAAAATATGACTGGGTCCCTTGTAATACCTGTAGCTCAGGAGCTGACAAAATCTAAATCTAGCCCTATATAGAATGACAAATATCGTAAACTAAAAGTAAAGTTGGCAAGTTCGGAGTAAATAGTTTTTATGATATTAATTCATTGATTAAATGAAAAACATTCCAGAGAAGCCCTTAGTCTTAATTCAAATTAAAAGCTTTAATTTCATTATTTCTTTAAATGGCATTTTGACTAAATGACAATATACAGTGTAGTGTAAGCTGATTTAAGTAGGGATATCAGAGTTTAATAGACAAGAGGTATTGATTGGGGGAACAAACTCAATCCTACTTATACTTCAAGGGATATAATTTTGGAGGAATGAGCTTAGGATTGAGTGCTTGGCTTAGCTTTATTGTTAAATAATTACTTTGCTGATTAAAATATCCAAATTCATATCAAGGATGCCAAGTCTATTTACAATAAATGTTTGTAAAGAAGAGAGGAATACATACATATATATATATATATATATATATATATATATATATATATATATATATATATATATATACATATTTACTCATATATATATATATATATATATATATATATAAGTAAAGTTGGCAGCTGTAGTCGAGAGCAACCCGAAGGTTTCCTTTTCCTTAGCTACTATACCAAGGAGTAGGGGAGGGTGCTACTCCTTTACCTGGATTGCACCATTTTATCCTTGATCCCTACCTTATAATTCTGAGTGTTAAGCAAGGAGGTATCAAGTACCATTTTATGAGTCTTTGGTATGATTTGAACTGGGATTGAACCCTAGCCTCCCAGGCCATTGATGAACACTCTACCCAAGTTAAGTAAGTTAATCGACCATAGTCAAGGGTGACCTGAAGGTTTCCTTTTCAATAACTTCTAAACTGATGTATAGGGGAGGGCACTTCTCCTTTCCCTGAATTGCTCCACTCACCCTTGTTTCCGTACCTTATAATGCTAAGTGTTAAGCAGGAAGGCATCAAGTACCATTTTTTTAGTCTTTGGTATGACTCGACCTGGGATTGAACCCTTGTCATCCAGATCATCGGTGAACACTAACCATTATGCCAAGATTTGGTAAAAAAAAAATGAAAATTGGATCAATGATATCCTGCAGAGAGGTATGGCCCTGCTGCTCTAAAAAGTAGGGGTGTCCTGGGTATAACACTAAACAGCATCTAATACTAGGGCTCCAATTCTGGAGATCTGGTAAGTCTGGAGTACCCCTTCATTAACATTACTCCCAGGTCCATTTTGACCTAGTGGAGTAGTACCTGTTAGAGCCCTATCTATGATTTGTTAAAAAATTATTCATATTTGATCGGACCATATGCAAAAAGAGAAGACTCTTAAGAAACAACACAAAAAAAAATAAATATGAAGATACAGTGAATATGATTCCCTAACCTTTGAGCATAAAATAACCCAAGACAAGTTGATATGCCGCTAAAATCAATCAATCAGTAAATCATCTTTATTGGCCCATTGGCCTTGTGGGTATAGTGTTTGTCAGTTGCCTGGGAGACCAGAGTTTAATCCCAAGTCGAGTCACACCAAAGACTAAAAAAATGGTAAGTAAAATTGGCAACTGTAATCAAGGGTGACCCAAAGGCTCCCTTTTCAATCGCTACTACACCAAAGTATAGGGGAAGGTGCTACTCCTTTCCCTAGATTGCTCAACTTTATCATTGATCCGTGCCTTATAATGCTGAGTGTTAAGCAAGGTGGCCTCAGGTACCATTTTTGGAGTATGACTCGACCTGAGATTGAACCTCGGTCTCCCGGACCATTGGTGAACACTCTACTCATTAGGTCAATGGCCTGGTACTACTTGCTTAATACTTAATTTTCAAGTGGTGTAAAGTTGGTTTGAATTTGGAGTTTTCCTTCTCCCAGACAAATCGTCATATCAAGGCTAAAGAGCTCAGTCTGCCCAACTATTTACCCATAGATAGCAGGGGAACAGATGAATTCATTCTTTTCTTAAGGGCATTAGCACAAAGGGAAATGCAAACAGCATTATACAGGATTTGAACTCTGGTTACTGGTTCCATTGATTGCAGCAATAAATATATATGTCTGTGTATGCTTTTAGTTTTTAATCTTCATCAAGGCTTTCTTCTCCCGTACAGTCTCATTTTATTATTACAATGTTGAAATTTGGACTCATCTATCCACAGTACAATGGTCAAAAGTGCAGGAACACATTTGAAAAGACAATAGATAGTTCTTACACACACACCTTTAAAATCTTATACTTGTATACTTCGAGTTATGTCATTTCGAGTTATGTCATTCTCAATTATACGTCATTTGTCAAAAAATATATGAAAAAATAAGAATAAGTTTAAGTCAATTGTATTTGACTTTATGTCTGTCTGCCACAAATGTCAAAATTGTAATATCCCTAAAAAAAGTAAAGTTGGCAAGTGTAGTCGAGGGCAACCCGTAGGCTCCCTTTTCAATAGCTACTACACCAAGGTGTAGGGAAGGGCGCTACTCCTTTTGCTGGATTGTTCCACTTTACCCTTGATACATACCTTATGATGCAAAATTGCAAAATAATTTTAATAACTTTATTTGTCATTTAACCTGACAAAATTATTTTATTTAATGATATGTCTTAGAGTAAACCACATTCACAAATGAAGAGTCTGTGATGTACTGTAAAGACCGCCAAATTGTAAACATCAACATTTACAAGTATGTACACATATGTATTTGTAAATTTAGATTATTTTTTTCTGTACTATGATAAAAACTTAAATTTATTTGTTTGTAAGCTTAGGATAGATTCTTATTGATCATATATTATTAAAAATGCATTTTTAGATAAAATACTGAACTGGGAATGGTTATTCGTGGTTTAGCCTAGTGACAAGTAAATTCAGAGACAAATAAATTCGACTTAAGTCATTTTTCAACTTAAGTCACCTCTCCTGGAATGAATTACTGACGTAAGGTGAGGGGTACCTGTACATATTCCTTGTAAGGAAATAAGAAAAGATAAATAAAAAGTTAATAACATGTTTTATGTCATATTCGATAAGACTTGTTTTCACCCCAAACCATATATATTTACATGCATACATTATATATATATATGTATATATATATATATATATATATTTCACACTCACACTCTTTGTTCTAGATCTCTTTCTCTGTTCTAGTTCTCTATCTTTCACTTAGTCTTATTTCTCCCTCTTCTACTCTCTCTCTCTCTCTTTTTCTCTCTCTCCCCCTTTTAAGACATATTTTTTCCTGATATACATATATATATATATGGGATGTATATATATCTCTATGCGTACACATATTTAGGGGCACATCTATAGATGTATATTCATGTATAAGCCTAGACTAATAAATATATATGTGTATCTCTCTTCCATATATATGTCTATGTGTACATGTGTATATATGTATATAACATATTAAAAAACCCACTCCAAATAAATATAAATGAAACTCACAGCAACAAACAACCTAACACAACCCCTGAGAATGACCATTGAAATGGTTAAAAGCGCTTGGGCTAGAGTGGGACACTTTCTTCACCGCCTTGACCCAGATAAAAGAAAAATAACTAGAAGACTTGAACATCTTCACTTGAAGATTTTTAAAAGTAAACAAGCTGCAGTCTTTGACTGAACATGCTTATACATGTAGTGTAGTCTGAAACGAGCAGCAGCATAGCCCTAGGCATGCACCATGTATGCAACAAGACAGAATATATGTGCTTTAATCAAAGAGGCGACATCTCCACACTATACAGTTGCTCTTTGAAACTAGTAGACAAGTTCACCTACCAAAGAAGCAGTGTCTCATCAACTGAGACAGACATCAACATGTGACTAGCCAAGGCATGGACAGCTATCATAGGCTATTGGTCATATAGAAGTCAGACCTGACTGATTAAATGAAACGCAGTTCCTTCCAAGCAGTGGTCACGTTGATACTGCTGTATGGAAGCACTACATGGACACTAACTAAACGTATGGAAAAAAGCTTGACGGCAACTACACAAGAATGCTGCAAGCAATACTGAACAAGTCCTGAGGCAGCACCCTACAAAGCAGAAGCTGTATGGCCACATCACAAAAACTATCCAAGTTAGACGAACCAGACATGTGGGACACTGCTGGAGAAGTAGGGACGAACTCATAAGTGATGTATTCCTGTGGACTCCTTCACATGGATGAGCAAAGGCAGGATAATGAGCCAGAACCTACATACAACAGCTCTGTGCTAATATGGGATGTTGCTCTGAAGACCTGCTTGAAGGAATAGACGATAGAGAAGGGTGACGAGAAAGGGTCAGGGATATCCATGCTGGTGGCGTGACATGATGATGATGATGATGATACACAAATATACAGTGTACAATGGGTCAATTGTTTTCTAGATTTTGAAAAAATTAAAACAAACCTGATTTTATCAGATATATTTACCAAAATTACATCAAAATACTTTGAAATTCAATAGATTGAATTTATTCATAGAAATCAGCACTGGCTTCAAGCACAGCCTTTAGGCAACTTTGGAATCATCTGCAAGCTTTTCCAGTTTAAATGTTTAAATTTGAAAACACTGCCATTATCTTTGCCTCCTGTTAATTTTTGGCATTGCACTTAGTTTTGTTGTTCTCTCACTCAGCGATGTCCTGCTCATAAAATTAAGGGGAATATAATTTGGGGAGTTAGGCAGTCAGATGTTTTCTCATGATTAACATGGGGTTCTCCTGGTTCTGAGACATGGGGCAAAGTCCGGTGGTCAGACACTGGTTCTCCTAACAACCACCTTCTTGATCCAGGGCAGCACTACCTCCTACAGGTACTTGGAGTCTGAGACCATGTGAGAAGATAAATGGAGATATAAAGTCACCATTACTAGTGACCACCCCAAACACTTTGACGTCGACTGGTTGATTGTTTTCATCATCAATATCATTACAGCTAGTGGAATCAGAGCAAGTCAACACTTGTTCTGTGAGCTCCCCATCTGATCCTGTCGGAAATTTTTCTCATCTGACAAAAAGCAAAGCATATTTAGTTGTAGAGGATGATGCTTCAGCTAAAAAAGTTTGACAGCACAGTTTTTCCTTGTATCCTACATGGCCTGTGATAAAAAATCGGTCTTGTCTAATCTTATATGAGAAATACAAAATGTCTTCATGCACTACCAGCCTGATAAGAAACTCTGTTTCTTCCAAGTTCCTGGCTGTGAACCTGATGGGATCATTGTCACTCATAGCCAGGATGTCATCAATCAATTTTGGTCTTCTTTTCTTATTAAAATGATAAGTGTAAATCTTTCAAGCTGCTGTATCTCCGTAATTGCCACTGGACAGTTTTTCAAATCCTCTGCACTATCCACAGAGTGACGCCCAAACGCTGTAAAATCTTCATAATGCAGCTTCGTATAGCAGCTTTTTGCATGAATGCCAAGCAGTACAGCAGTACAGCATGACATTTCCAAATTTCTGGAAAAGTGAATAGAGTCATTGAGCCACTTTCCTTACAGACAATACCCAACTGACTCTTGTTTGCTGCACAGTAGACAAAACCTGAAACAAACAAAGCACCTGCATGAAATTAATAATTTGAAATGATGACAATTTAACCATTGAACCCTGTGTTATATATATATATATATATATATATATATGTGTGTGTGTGTGTTTGTGTTTGTGTATTCTGTTGATGTATATATATATATATATATCTTTTATCACATATATACTTATATATATTTACCACATTATTTGATATATATATATATATATATATATATATATATCTACAATATGGTCTTGTATCTCATTGGGTGCCAAATTCATTCGGCCTTGTGCCACATCAAAGCAAAAACTTCATAAATTAGTATAATATGGTCTCCCTTTCTCCCCTCAATATATTCAGTTCCATTTCTCTTTCTTTCTTTCTCTCTCTCTCTCTCTCTCTTTTTCTCTCTCTCTCTCTCTTTCTCTCTCTCTCACCTTCTCTGCATTTTGTCTCTCTGGTTCTCTGTTTTATACACACACCCATCCACCTAAACGCACTCATACCCACACACACACACACACACACACACACACACATATATATATATATATATATATATATATATATATATATGCGTACTTATAGACATTGAGGTATATATATATATATATACAGAAATTAGTGAACCAAGGTGATAAGATATACCCTTTAGCACTGCACCTCTGTATAAATCAGTATTCATGAATATTTCCATGTGTTCGTTCTCATTGCCATTCAATGTTTGAATGAAATCAGCCAGTGTAATTTAAACTAACATTTCATGAATAACATTTTTATTATGGGATGTATAGCATCAATATAAGATTAAAAGGGAATTTAAAAAAAAAATCAGATAAAATAAAATAAACATTCATGATTCAGTTACTTGATTTTTATTTTTATATTTTGGAATAAAGGAGGAAGAAACGCAGTCACATTGTGT